>CM053788.1:217349851-217949851 GCA_028749045.1 Cupressus sempervirens
TTTTGTATGCCCTCTTCCCCTTATCGCTTTCCCATGAGGTTGCACAAAAAGGATGAGAAGTTGAGAGAGAAAGTATAATTGCATAATTACCCTCTCTCACACTAACCCCCCTCTCTCCCTCACACACACACACACGCAAACATTATTCTCTACCATACCATTTCTTGAACATATTTCCTTGTAATGACCCTCCCCTATTCTATCCTCCATCACCATCTCTCTCTCTCCCTGTCCCTCTCATATCTATCTACTCCTTATTAACAGCTTATGGACTCTCTCCCCTCACTACTCTCAAAATATCCCCTCACACACACACACAAACACATACACACATATGTCCCTTAGGGTAGAGTTCAACTTGGTATGTAGTGTTAATTTAAATTTAGGAGGATTGGGGTTTGGAATGTGTATTTTTAGGAATCATAATTTATTGGATGTGTGATAAATGGTAAGATGGTTAAGTATAGAATTAGTTTAACATGAGGGCTCAATTTGGCTTGATGTTTTTAGGAGACTTGATTAGAGTTAAATTTAGTTTAATTTAAAGTTGGATTTAATGTTATATTACAATTTGGTTAAATGTTAAAATTAAGTTAAATTAAATGTATGTGAAGACATATGTTACATATCACATATTTAAGTGTTAGGACTAGGGTTCAACATTTAGTTTTATCATTTTTTATTTCATATCCTCACACTCATTGTCATTTAAAATCATTGTCTCAATAATACAAAAATTAATAATCAAAATATTTCACCATACTAATATCATGAGATGCTAATTATTACAAATGAATTATTCCTCTCTGAAATGTATGTGATATATATATATATATATATATATATATATATATTGCCATTTATGTTCTAATCATATTGTATTAATAATAGGGGGGAAAAAAATTCCTAAAGTAAAACTTTAAAACTAAGAATTTATTATGAGTATAAATACGGAAAAAAATCTCATAGTATTTGTAACTAAACAATTGAAAAATATAGAAACATCTTAGTTTTGTATATATTTTTTAAAATATTCTATGGATATTCTATGGACTTTTGAAATGACACCTTTTTCTAAAATAGTTTCTCACTATTTCTAAACATCTTTAATTTCAATTAGAAAAAAAAATACATTTTTTCAATATAGAAATATATATATATATATAGATATATATATATATAAACAAAGAATTTTCATTTTCATTAACCTTTCTTAGATTAAATATTGAATTTCATTTAATCTAAGATTTCCTAAATGTTGTTTTTGGAGTATACACTGTGGAATGACTTCCATCGATGACTTCAAAGCCAAAAGACTATGGAAAGAAGACAAAACATAAAGATTTGTAAAGTTGTAATGAGAGTTCACATCAATTGTATTTGAAAGGTTCGTACAGTAATTTGATGAAAATATAAATTTCACAATGTTGAATCCCTAAACCATTTAATTGGAAAGCATGTACAATGACTTTCGAATATTGAAATTGCGTGATGCTAAAACCTAAAGTAGTTACTTTGTGCCTATGCTTAAAATCATTGAATCCTTGTCGATCGATCCATTTTTTCTGCTACAGTGCCGTATTCTCTCCTGAAAATCACAAACAAACGAAATTAAATTAAAAATCCCTTCATTTTGCACTAGAGACTTAGAAAATTAGGAGAAAATTTATGGAAATCTAAAGCCTTACCAAAGCCATCCACCCATACCACAGTCAACACCAGCTGGTCTTCCATAACAAAGCAACCAAAATGAAAAAGCCCAAATGTGGGGTTTGTGGAAAAGCAACTAACGGTTGCTCCTTCCACTGCCCAACATGCTCTTTCTACATTCATCTATGCTACTTGCAACTCCCCTCTGAGCTCACCGTGAAGGAGCATCCTCAACACTCCTTGAAACTCTTATCTTCCTCCTCCTTACCCAAAAACTCCCCTTACACTTGCAATGCATGCAACAAAAAGGGCACCGCATGGGTATATTACTGCGCTCCCTGCAAATTCTGTCTACATGCTCTTTGTGCGAAAGGTGTCATTAATGGCCTCCAAGCTCAGGGGATCGGTAAGCCGCCTAAAATGGGAAAGCTTGCAAGGGTTTCTCGTTATGCATCTCCGGTTGTTTGAATATTTGTGGGGAAGCTTGTCGAAGAACTTGGTCAAGATGTATATATCAAAACCCTCTTCCATTTCCGCAGAGACTCAAGTTAGTTGGCTTCATTTCATTATAACTCCAACCGTTACATCTTCTCAATTATTTTTATTCTTTTGTAACTGTTGGTGAACTCTTTGACATTCTGGAATATCATTCTAAAATATGTTATCGTCATACTGGCATCTGTCTGTCAAATTTTTAAAAAATTGCTCATTGTTTACATGGAAATTTGCTTCCACTATAGAAAGCCTCTCGGCTTAATTATAAATTTAATTTAATTATTTATAATTTCTTTCATAAAGTTAAATAGTTATTAACTAAATGATTATAAAGTGAACTCTACCACAACTTCTCTTAAAATATAATAAAATTATAAATATTTGTTTATTAACTCCCCCTCTTGCATTAATAAATATAAAATCATTTATATGCAACTAAGAGTTTAATTAGACTTAACGAATCACTAATATTACTAACATTCACCTTAACTAAATGAATAATATTTATTTAAATTTTTAGAAATTAATAAATAATTTTAAAATTTTATTTTTAATTAACTAATTTATTTTTATTTATTTTTAAATATATAAATCTAAATATTAAATTATATTTAATAAAAATACACATGCAAGTAGTATTTTCGCATGTATTTGATCTCTCAAATCATACAACCATATTATACTTAGTTTTCTATTTTTAGCATATTTTTTTTCACATGCAACCCTACTATACTTAGCTTTTTATTTTTAGCATATTTATTTTCACATGCATGTAACCATATTATACTTAGCTTTCTATTTTTAGTATATTTGTTTTCACATGCATGCATAAATTTAGCTGCAACATGTTATCCTCTCAATTAATCTTTTTCTTTTTTTCAATAAATTTTGCAATTATATTATTTTAGATATAAGAATAATATTTATCTATATTTAAAAAAATTCATGATAATCTCATGGTTCTAATGACAAATTTACAGTTGAAACCCTACCTATTCAATTTATTATTTTCTTCCAAATTTGCATAATCAAATATTCTCTATCTAAAGGGGTTTATAAGAATACAGTCACAATAATTTTCTATAGTTTTTTCTATAATTTTCTTTAGTCAAATTTTCTTAATTAATAAGTTTTCCTTTGTCAAAATCTACAACATAATCCTTTATTCAACAATCAATATAGTAAATTAATAAGCAATATGCAAACACCTAGGAAGACACGAAATAGACAGATCTTTCAATAAAATTCTACAATGGGTCTTCAAACCCTACCTCAAAGCCACAGCTAAATTCTGAAACAATCTGTGAATGCATGCAAATCCAAACCCTCTGAAACTTTCAACAATTCTTTTGATCCAATTCCAATTTCGCTCTCCAAAACCTGTATATCTAGAAATGAGCTCTAATTTCCTTAATAAAGAGTTTTTCCCCCAAATCAAGGCTTTGATCATGCAATCATGCAAAAACCCTTTGTCTTTAATTAATATATTTTAATTTTCATGCACACACTTTAAGTAATTTAATTAAAATAAACTTTATTAAATTAAAGCTTTCTCTCCCTTATTAAATAATACAAAAAAAATTATATAATATTTATTAAGTTAACTAATAATATTATTTAGAGTTTATTAAAAATAAAACTCTTGAATAAATTATTATTAAATTAAATAAATATATACGCCTAAATTATAACTTTAATCAAATCTTTTAAATTTAATTCTTTCATGCACATTTAAAGAACTTTTTAAGTAAAATATTCTTTTATATTTTCTTTTCCTCCACTTAGTGCAAGCACTAATTCAAGCATAGTTTATTATTTAAATTAATAATAATAATCAAAGCTCATTGTTTAGATGCAACTCTAATTTAATTATTATTAAATAAATAATTATAATAAAGCAATATTAAATTTTTAATTTTTTAATATTTTAATTATCTCTTTTTGTCAAACTTCTTAAATTAAACTTTTTAATTAAATCTTTTTAAACTGAAGTACATATTTAATTAATTAATTTTCTAAATGTAGACTTCTTATTAATTTATTTATTTAATTTTCTAAATTTAGACTTCTAAATTAAAATACATATTTAATTAATTTTTTAATTAATTAAAATATATATTTAATTTTTTTTTAATTAATTAAATATTCTCATGCTTTAATATTTTATTTTTTAATCAAATAATATTTAATAATTCTTAATATTATATGATTAACTTAAATATTATAATTAAATCATTTACCAAATAAATCACATAGTGAAATCCACATAAAAACAACATTACCAAAACAAACTGAAACTTAAAATCAAACAACACAGACAAAGATAAACTCGTGGGTTTTAAAAAGGGTGGAAAGTCAGTTACGAGTCCTCCGTGCAAGACAAGTATTTAGGCTATGATTGGAACCATTCTTACCATTGAGTTATTGTGATAGGGCACACTCATCCTGGCAATTCAAGAAAGTCGATACCCGATACCTACAATTTTGCATAAAAGACAAACATGTACATATGCATATATATCTAAACTAAACAGGCAATGGCGGGGAGTAGTACATTGTGTAGATCTTGACTAGCAGGTGACTAGGACTCCCTCCCTTAACTACATTAAACACGAAAAATAGAAAGATAAAATAGACACACACACCATACACATGCAAGTATGGGGTAAGTATCATAATAATTATAAGTCAAACATCAAATGCCCAGATAAAATAATGCATCGTTACGAATATGAAGTAATCATCATTAAAGCATCATCTAACATTGCTATGAAAGAAATCATATTTATTGACTACGAACTATTAAAGTATCATTAATGTGCTAGTAATCATAATCATTAATCAACATGTGAAATACAATCAACTAAGTAATTCTTTATTGATATACATGTAACTAAGTCATGAAATAATTTCATATAATTATAAATCCAATACCCTTGAAATTAACACATGCATGAAATAGGCATAAAAGAGTTTGGTAAATATAATGGAAAAATAAACTAGGCACTACATGTAGTTACATGTAGATAACTATCAAATTATAAAAT
This sequence comes from Cupressus sempervirens, assembly GCA_028749045.1. Classification (NCBI taxonomy): domain Eukaryota; kingdom Viridiplantae; phylum Streptophyta; class Pinopsida; order Cupressales; family Cupressaceae; genus Cupressus; species Cupressus sempervirens. The sequence goes on from CM053788.1 coordinate 217,355,044, forward strand.
GCCTGGAACAATCATTGCCAACATAATGTGATTCCTCTTTATTGACATCCATGGAGTAAGGTTATTATTGATAACAAAAACAAACCACATTGAGTAAACTGATCTCATCTCTCCAAATGGATTGACATTGTCAGTTGCCAATGAAAGCCTCAAATTTTGAGGTTCTTCTTTATAGTGTGGTCACTTTTCCTCTATGTCCATAAACATCAAAGCATCTGTGGGCATTTGAATAATGTCATCTCGACTTCTATTGTGTGCATGGTAATCCATAAATTATGCCAAGATATTTTATGTGAATAATCATTGCAAACGTGGAATAATGGGGATATAACAAAGAACCTCATGAGGCAACTTTTTTGTTATTTGATCTAGTCAATATCTACTTGTATCACATTTAGGGTATTTTTTTGTGAATTAATATTCTTTATGGTAAATAATACGATCATTAAGGCAAGCATCTATTATTTTTAATACTCCATTCCAATATCTTTCACAATGGCACATAATTCTTGGAATGAGTGAGGGAGAATATTTGATGGTGGTAACAAAAACTTGCCTATCAATATAAACCAAAAAGTATAATTGGTTAATATAAATAATATTAATGGTACATATTTTACCCTTTATTGACTATAATGACATATATGACAAAGTTTAGCATACATGACATTGTTATGTTGGATAAATTATTCATAACCTTCAAATGCACCAACAACAATACGACAGAGAGAAGAGTTGTCTAGGATCCTTCATAAAGGGTCGTGTTTTCTTTCTCAATTAGAGGTATATCACTAATGACATCAACTTGAATTGGATCATCATCATCACTTGCGCTAGTACTAAATGTGTCATGCATCAATGCATTTATACCATCATCTTCAAATGTATTTTCTGAAACATGATCATCATCTTCCATGGGATCATGATATTCATCTTTAATATTTTCACTTTCATGTTCCTCCACTTTCAAAACCATATTCTCAAGGATGCGGTGGTTCATATCATGTATTTCCTTAGGGAGATTGACCTATATAAAAATGATGAACATTAATAAACCATGATCATGGTCTCATCAACAAGTGATTTCAAATGTATATTAACTGTTAAAATAATATAATGAACAACTTACCAATGGACAATATTCCAACCCCCCTTCAATGTGATCATTGTCCCTACAGTATCTATTAGTTGTTTTGGTTAGGATTTTTCTAGTGTTTAAGCCCTTGCACCTTTTATAGGGACAATAACATTTTCCATCGCCTTCTCTTTGAAAGTTAGACACCAATGTAGTGATTGTCTCTCTATGTTTATCTAATTCAATTGTATTATCTGGTATGATCCTTCTTCACATGATCTTTTGCTTGTACCCTTTTTCAATTGGTTGTACTTTCTAGATCTATCATTGATAATCACCATTTCACCATACATATTAACATTAGAGAGAAATTGAGAGAAAACCTAGAAAATGGAAAATGAATTTTATGATGCACCAAGTTTACTTCTACATGTGCTTAAGACTAGGAGTCCTCAATCTAGAGAGAATGCTCCTGCAACTTTATACATTATCTCAGTTGTACTTTGAATTAGGTGGAATTCCACCTTTGATTGACCTTATTTTGAATGGTTCTACTAGGGGGAAAAAGATGCTACCAATGCTCTTTTTAAACATTCCACTTCTAACAAGAGCAAAGTGTAGACTATATAGGCAAAAGAAATTTCTAAAAACAAGTTATTTTTTACACAACCTAAATAATCATTAAAATCAAAAAAATAATTAATATACTTGGTTTTCTCAACTATCTTATATTGAATAAATTTTAAACACATGTATGACTACATATCTATTCTAGAACACTAAGAAAAAATCTCCAAATAAAATCATTTGAAATTCATATTCCATTTAATTTCACTAAGTAAAATATAATATTTATCTAAATAGACATAATTAATAATCACAAAATATAATATAATATTAAAATATCCTATAACTTATATTAGCTAAGAATCTCTTAACACAAAAAATAATTCTATTCTGAAAAAAGAATTATAACTATCGTTGTTTGGTATCTATTTTAACATAAATAACTAATAGTTAAATCATAAATGATACTTCTCTTTCTAAAACAATAAACCAAAAGAAAAATCATATTTAGGCATAGAAGCATCTAGAATCTATTGTGTAAGATAATATTTGTGTGTAAACAAAGAGACTCACACAATTGATTCAAGAAGCTTTATTTAATAGTATCCTAGATTGTGGAAGCCATATGTCTACAATATTCTTAATTATATTACCTACTTTTTTTATGAATCACTAGTATATATTTTTAATTATCCTAAGTTATACTTTAAGGGTTGCCTATATGATTTAAATTGATTGTTTCCTCTTTCATGTGATATATCTTGTATTGGAGTTATAGTCTAGTAGGCTTTTTTGGTGGGTCATGATAGCACAAAATTATAGGGACTAATTATGGCCCTCTAGAAAAATGCAACTATATTGCTTAAGTAGGCTAGAATCATGTATTCCCAATTTAATGTCCCTTGTGGGTAAGTTCACTATCATTTCCAAATAGGTGAAAGATCTCTTCTTTCAATCCTTAGTGGATGGAAAAAGAAATAGAAGGGAATGGTTGAAGCTCAGGATACCTAGGTTATTGGTATCATACCCAAATTCCATGTACTTTTCTTGAGAAGGTTTGGGTCCAACTACAGTTCCCTTGGGGGTTTCTTTGTATTTGTACATTGTACTTGTATTGCTAAGACAATGGAATAGGTGAATCCAAGGGGTGGTTGAAGATCATTTTAATGATGTTTCCAATTAAAGTCATTTATATGTAATAACACATAAGAAAAGTATAGTTGAATTCTATATACCTTGTCTATAATAGCTTATGAGAAAATAGTTCCTTGTGAATTTCTAATGGTTTATCAATGAGTGAGAGTGGATTTCAAATGGCATGGATAGTTCAAAGGACTAACTAGTATGGTTTTAGTGGTGTAGTAGTCATAACGTGTTGTGGTATATGCTCTAAATGAGAAACTATTATCTAATTGTAGTCAGTAAGTTGTTGGCTAAAGGATTTGATGTAGTTGGTGGAAAAGTGTAGCTGGAGAAAGTGTAATTCCTCTCAATGGAAAAACTAACAACAAACAAATAATAATGAAGATGGAGACTCACAATAGTGTTGCTAAAGGTTCCTCACATCAGAGTAAGGGGGAAAGGGTTATGTTGGCCCATTACAAGGTGGGAACACATGAATGAAGAGAAAGACATAAGGCAACATGGAAGATTGGAGTCAAATATGCCTATAAGGATTTAGAAATAGTTAATTAAGTCAATTATTGTATTCTTGATTTCTTGTAAAGAGTTGTGAAACCATCCATTATATTACAATTCAAATTAAGTACTCAAAATTCAAACTAATCACATATAAACTTAGCAAAAAACTTAGAAAATGCATGTTGTGTTTTATTAATTTTGGAAGAGATGACTAAATATTTAGATCAAGTCCCTTTTGGTAACCCAATCTCCTGATGAAGCCAATATACACAATTTAATCATTTTGTTAAAAAAAAAAAACTAATAACACTAACTAAAAATGAGAAACTTCCTCAACCTTAATATCTATTTAAGCTATACAAGATTGCAAATATCTTTTCTAAATAAAATTTGAAGCCTACCTTTCCTCAAATATCCTCTACAAAATATTTAGACCCCATCCAGCTTCACTTGTTATTTCCCATGCATACCCCTAACCAAAGAAAATGGAAGAGAGTAGAATGGTTAATAAAACTAAAAAGACATTTAAGATGTAGATGATGAAACTATAAAAACACATTAGGACAAAAAAATATTTTAGAATATTCCAAATTGTACCGACATAGGTTCAACTCTCGAGTAAATTCTACTTTCAAGATACAGATTTCAATATTGGACTATCACTATTGCATAATTGATAGGGAAAACAATGACAGTATGAGAACTAAAGAACTAATACAACATTTACTCTTTGATGTCTTATTAGCAAAATCCAATGCAACTCTGGAAACATCTCTACAATATTCTACCACCTACACTTATATTCATCATGCTCAAAGACTTTAACAATCCACTATCATTGTAATGATTGATTACAAAATAGTTTTAACAATACTATGGCATTATTAAACACCACCAAACCTATTCCAATCAGCCTGCCACTTTGTAATTATGGATTTTTCCCACCAGTATGAGGAGTTATACAAATTGTTACAAAAATTTGAAACATGAAGGAAAATAATTTTTATTAGTTTTCATTATCGAACCTCCTTAGAAACTTCCACAACTAGCATATCTCAATGAAGTATGTTAATAAACTATCATAGAATAGAGGGATTGGTTATATCCAATCCCAACTGCACACATGGATTTTATAATTTAAGGTTACTAATAAGATATTATTGATAAAAGGAAATAACAAGGCCCCTTATTTGGATATCTAAATTGTTAGTTTTCATGGATCACTGCAAATGTAGTTGCATTGCCTCTTTGGTATATACTTTCCAAATGGAAGCCATCTCTCTTATATTAGATTAAATATGGATAGACCTTTTCCTTTCCGAGACATGTCTATTCATTGGTATTTAATATAATAGTTTGTTACTTAACACACACACACACATCACATATATAATATAATATATCTCATATATCTAATTATATATAATGAGTTTTGTCCAATTGAAACTACATTGACATTAACACTCCTTAGTTAGGGAGGATAAACAAAGAACCATATATTACCAAAATGTAATACAAGAATATCTTTGATCTAAAGATATTCAACATTTTGATATCATGAGTATTGGCCTCTAGAATATCAACAAATGATATTCGTCAAATACTCTAAGTAAAGATATTGGGAGTAATGATCTTCTAAATGTCATCTCATATGACATTCACCATGTACTCTTTGAGCAATGGCCTCCTAAATGTTGAGTTGCAAGATATTCACCAAAAACTATGAGTAATGGCCTCTGGAATGTCATTTGATATGATATTCACCAAGTACTTTGTGTAATGGCCTCCTGAACATCAATTTGCATAACACTCACCATGTACTCAAAATGTTTATAAGGTATGTACACACACATTCTCATAATGCTTACCGTATGAACATCCACCACGCAAAGTATAATCTATCATAATTTGCATAAACATCATAAGATATCCATCCTAATAAAAAATTAAGTTATTGTAGATTGTCGCCTTTCAATAACTTATGCAAATACAAGTGATAATCATTTGGAAGTTGTGTGTAGGCACATTAAAATCATATAGTCACACATATTGACTTTCGAACTCCCTCCTAGTATCAATCATCTAAGCTCCTCATCCAAAGTTGCCTTTGAAGAAGTGTCAAGACTCCCTCTAAATTTGATATTAATCTCCCTTTTGCTGCAAGAAAATTCTCAGAGGAAAAGATCAAGGAAAATTGCTCTTATAATACCTATTGAAATATAAATAAGAGAGAGACTGCAATGCATAAATAAATGTAATATGCAAGAAAAATACTTATCTGCACATCAACATCTTTGATGCAATCTTATATACATCTTGATTCATCCTCTTGATACTTGTATGCACTCTAAAATGGTCGCCTGGACTATGGGCCCCCATTCATCAATTTATCAATTACCTGAATCAATGCATTGCAATATTTTATTAAATCAATTCAAATCATTTTCCTTGATCAAATTGCAGTCAATTTAATTATTTCAATGTTTCCTAAGGTTTGATCATCTTATTCTAAGTCTTATTTAATTAAAAGAAAACTTATCTTTTAATTAAATAAAATAGCTCCTATTTAATTAAAAGAACTTGCTCCTTTTTAATTAAATAAAATCCTCACTTACATATCTTTTTGTGATGAAAAAAGAAAAAAAAAATTAAACAAAAATAAATAAATCATTTTTGTCTACACTTAAATGCACATATTTCTAAGTGGAATTCCTTAATTTCCTCTTTCCACTTTCTTTCCAAACACTCCTCTTTTCTCATTGGTGGAATTTTGTCTCACATGGATCAAGCCTTATTATCCCATATTGGTTGTGAGAAACCTTCCACCTCCACAATTGACTATATAAGGATCCCTCTCCTTCTCATTTCATAAGAATAAGAAGAATAGATGTTAGTTGCTATAGTTTTATTATGATGTAGGTTTGGAGAGGAATTTTGGAGGAGTTTGAGCATTAGGGTTTGAGCCTTAGGGTTTGGATATTGGAGCTTCATTGCAACTTCTCTCTTCTTGTCTTCTTCTCTCATGCAATCATGGCTTCCGTCATCATGCTTCATCCTTGCATTTTCATATTAGCTTAGAGTCATATTTGCTTTCATAGATTAATCTTGCATTGTTATTTATTTTCATACATAGATTTTTTTTCTTGCATTGCTTTGTATTGTTATCATTTAGATTAGCTTGCATCTTTATTTTGCATTCACATTTTGATATTTGAATCTCTCTTTTTATGGTGTACTTGCATGGGCACAAACTAGGTCAAAATAACAGCCTCTATTACAAACCCTTGCACTCCATGAATAGAGAGTTATGAGTTGCCATTTGAGATCTCATTCTTGAGAAATCTTGGATATAATGGCTCATAGAAGTGTGTCAACATTTTAGCACACAATTTTAATATTAATACTCCCTCTTTTTTATTTATTTTTTGTTGGATTAGAATAAACTCATTTTACTTTGTATGATTGGCAACTTCATTTATTTTGGTTTATCAATTTCATGTCGACCTTTCTCACAAATTGTCACTTCTATGAAAATTATCATTTGGAGAACCATTATCGCTACTTATTTAAAGATTTACATATCTACATGATTTAGACTCCATTGTGACCTTTCTTATTCTTCATTACAAATGTCTTTGACAAATACAAATTGAGACTTTTGCCACAACCGTAGAATACAAATTGACTTCAATTTATCACATGAAAATACTTCCACAAATAGGTTTTTTTAATGAAATGTATGGCTAATATTGACATCCATTCATCCTAATTAGCTTCTAAGGTCGCAACTTTTATTATTTTTGTAAATACTTATTTCCCTTTTTATTTAATTGGTCCTGTCAAAAATATATCAGTTGTTGTATTATCCTCTTGCACAATCTCTAACTCGGTGGCATGGTTGTGACATATGCTAACATGGTAGTATATATATTAGTGCTCGATAACTGTAATTTGGTATTAGCATACACACAGTCATCTAAGAAGAATGGCATACAATATCTACTATGTATGATTATCGATGTCATCATAAATACTTATCAGGATGTGGGTTCTGCCTTTAGTATTTTGATTGACCTTATTTTGTTGTTTGGAAGTTCATGTGAATCTTCATTATCACTACTTTTTGTATTTAATTCTTCCAAACTTAACATCTTACATATTGAATCTCTGCCATTTTAGATTATGCTAATCATATTTCTATGATGCAAATTCCAATTATGTTATCTATTATGTTAAATGTCTCTTCTTTTACATTTGCAATCTGAGTCTGATACCATGTTAGTTTTCATGGATCGTTATAAATGTAGTTACATTGTCTCTTCATATATACTTTCCAAATGGTAGTCATCTCTCTTATATTAGATAAAATTTGGATAGACATGTCCCTTCACAAGACATAATTGTTCATTAATATTCAGTAAAATAGATTATTATTTAACACACACACACACACACACACATATCTTTAGTGAGTTTTATCCAATTGAAACTACACTAACATTATCATAAATACCAAAATCTTGTAAGAAATCCTATTACTATGTATATTTTACCAATAGGGAGTTAATGAGTTACTTTCACTAGACATGCATCAAGATAGAAACAAAATGGTTAGGCTAAATTACTTAGGTGTCCAACCTAGAACATACTACTTTGGGGTGTTATGATATTTTCTCACAAGTCTTATGGAATTCATAAGAGCACTTGTATGAGGGTTGGAATAATACTTTGAATTGGTGCATAAAAAGTATAAACAAATTCACATTAATCATCCTAAAGCATGACATTGGTGAACATGTCCCCTTATGACACAATCATCCTTCCGAGATATTTCTAAATAAGCATAGAGTCATGGACTTGACACAAGTTAGAGCATAGAGATTCAAAAAATGATCTAAAACATTCAATTGATAGAGAAATAACTTGTATCTTGCCACAAGAAATCAAGATGAGAGAAAAGCTCAATTTTGTGAAATGAATCTTTAAGAGATGCATTGGTATGCAATTTATGAGTATCAAGGCTTATTTTTTCCTTCATAAAGAATTAGGTATGTCGTACATGGTATCTAGAAGAAGACATGGAGGTTATTTGAGTTTCAAATGGCTACCTCATAGTTTTCTTCAAAATGGTTGCATGCAACATGACCTTCAAGGATGATCCACCATAACTTTGAAACCAAATAGTTTAGCATGTAGATTTTGAGATCATTGTGAGTTCTAAATGATGATTTTAAGGTGGGAGGAATTTCTTATTCAATTTTAGATGTCATTCTTAGTGGTATGATTTTTCTATAAAAAATAGTTTCTTTGCATTGTTATGTTATTGCATTGAAGGGTGTAGAGGAGTTACAGTATTGTATTTTATGCATGAGTTTGTACTTTCTGATTTGATTGACACAATTTTCAGATGATCATATGAAATAAAATGGGCATGTGAGTAGAAAGAAACTAGAAAGACATTGTGTATAGATGAAGGTATGAAATGGATAATTTTGAAGAACTCAGTACAAAAATTCAGCATTCAGTATGTACATATCATCATTTGAGATCAAATGGGTGTGTGGGATTATATACGGCGATTAAAAACCCTTCCTTTTTCTTTTCGCTTTCTTCCTTCTCCACTGAAAAAGATCGATGCAAAGACAGATCACAAGGGCACAACAAGAAACAATATATACATTCACTCTTGAATCGTAAATGATCAAATGAGATGAAATGGGCATGTGAGTAGAAAGAAAATAGGAAAAAATTGTGTACAAATGAAGGTATGATATGGACAATTTTGGATTTCTTAATACAGACACTCAGCATTATGTATGCCCATATTTGTCTCTATTTACAAGACCCCTTCCTTCTCCTTTTCCTTTTCTTCCTTCTCCACTAAAAAAGATCACTGCGAAGACATAGATCACAAGAGCACGTCAAGAGACAAAATATAACTGCAAACATAGATCATGAGGGCACAACAAGAGACAAAATATATATTCAACCTTGAATCCTAAATGAATGAATGGGGGAAAAAGTTATAACACAAACAATCAAAATTTAATGACTTCTAATTTCCCTTTCGTTCCCCTGACTCAACAAAAGCTTGCAATATTATTTTTAAAATTAGACAAAGAATGAAAAAAAAATCAACATATACCTTCGTTGGTTGTCTTGATATAGCAAGGAAAATGGAATTGGTTTCATGCCTTTGCGAGCTGCCCAGAGACGCATGTCATCGATTTGGGAATTTTGCGCAGAAGAATGATGATTTGGGAATTTGGGTGTTTAAAATGATTTATATTTTCCTTATATTCTTGACATCATCTAAATATCACCTTAAAAAAAAAGCCATATTCTTATTACAATGCCTCTGTCGTCGCAATTTGCCATTGCAATTCAACCCCCAAAAGTTGTAGTGCCATTGCAAATTCTTACGCTCAATTTTTTAAGAAAAAAATGATGTGTTTTTTAGAATTATCGCGGCTTTTTGTTGAGATGTAGTAGCATCCTCTATTGAAAAAGCGAGGACCTCTCTAGTTTTTTCCACCACTATATTTTATTAGCATTTTCCTAGTGACACAAAGGGTTCTATGGCCATGACCTAGGATTTTTTGTGGGTATTCTCATGGACATCACAAGTTCTTTTCTGAAATACACAATGGATAGTTTGCATGTATACACAATTTTGGTGAATGTTTTTATTGTGGCCTGATTTTTGAAGTTTTATGAGAATCCAAATTTCAAGATCATGTTTTTTTGTTTTTGTAGGTCCTCGAGTTTTTAATACATTTTTTTAACAAAATCAAGGGTTTTAATTTCTTTGTAGATTTTCTTGAAATTTGTATCAACCGTTTATTGGAGGTTTTTGACTAGTTGGAAAAAAATGAAATTGAAGCTTTTTGAGAAGTTGGCCTCATTTTTCATGTCATTGGGAAACAAGGGGGATAATGTGATTGAACAACATCATGTTGGAAGGCAATCAAAGCTTCAACAACAAGAACTACAATATGTGGAAGTAGATAATTTTCTCTATGTTTTAGTACTCATGTCTGTAGACGCCTAAAAATCCTTTAAAAAATAAAGTTTTTTTTTTTTTTTTTTAAAGTCCTGATGACATCATCATTTATTAATTAATTAATTATTTAATTAATTAATTAATTTTTATGTCATTAAATCCCTTTATCTTAATTAAAAATATTTAATTAAGGAATCCCTCCCAAAAATGTTTAAATCTTATTTAAACATTATTTCCTTATTTATTAATTATTTAATTAATAAATTGACCAAAAATCCTAAAATAAATATATAAAAAAATTTTGCCCAAAACTTGGCCAATTTCCTTATGACCAATAACCTCTTCCAAAATCTTCTAATCCTTCTTTAATTTCGATTAAAGGCTAATCCCATCATTTCCTACCCCTAATCCCAACTCAAAATATTTAATTAAGATTAAATATTAATCCTCATGTTTATTAAAAAAGTTTTAATAAATATCTCCTCAACCCAAACCCTTGAAATAAATAAAACTTTATTTATTTCCTAAAAATCTAATTTATCCTCATCCTAAGAAGTTCTAGACTCTTCTAGAAAGTCTTCATCCTCATCCAAAGCCTAGACTCTTCTAGAAGATGTCTTTAACCCTAATCCTAATCCCCTCCTAACCTTGTCACATTCCCTAAACATGGGTTAAGACTTGCTAACTCAAGGCAAAGTTAACAAATATCTCCTCCTTCACCCACCCTCATTAATTGCAATCCACTTGCCATCCACTTGCCTAGTCCTAAGCCATCTCTAACCCTTCCTCTAATCATTTTTACAACCCTAAGCAAGCTTAAAACTCCCCTAAACCCTCAAATTCGAATTTCATGGTATCTCTCACAAATATCTTCAACCACAAAACTTTATAAAGCCCACAAAGTCATAAATGTTCTTACAAAGCACTTATGAAGGGTCTTTATGAAGATTTTATCTCTTGAGCCTCCTTTGTTGACTCATCCTTGCCCTTTTCTCTATCCTCTCACCCTGTGACATGTGTCACTCCCTGATTGGTTGTAAGGAAGCACAATCCATGTGCTCTTCTCTCATGCAATCTAATCCCTCCATGAGCTTTTTCCCATCCTTGCATCCTAGCCCTTGATCCCTCAAGCCCTTTGCCTATTTAAGGAATCCTCTCCCAAGCCATTTTAACACAATCCATGAAGTAAAGTCATAATGTCATTTTGAGAAGCCATTTTACATCAAAACCATACACTAACACCCAAATTCCAACTCCATTTGAAGCACTTTTTGAAGCATAAAGCTTGAGCATACATCCTATCTATTTAGACAAAGCTACTCAACAAGAGAGTTTCTCATTGAGAGAGCCCATTAATGGCTCATATTCTCAATTGAGAGCTCATCTTAGTCTATCTTGAAGTTTATGAATTTTGTTTAGTTTGTAGAAGCTTTATTTAAATTTAGTTTCTATTAGCATACTAACATTGCTCATATACATTTTGGCACGCCCGGTGGGACCCCGCATGGGTCATCTTCATTAGCTTTTTAAGTCAAGTTTTGTATGTCATTTGCTGATTTTGGCTAATTTTTCTTGTTTTTGTGATTGGTAGGATTGTATAAATTGGTTTTGTAGGTCCACATGAGCATGAAGAAGACAAAGGAACTCATAATCTATCTCATAGTGTTTGCAGATTTTTCAAGCTTATAGGTGGACAAAGAACTTGAAATTCTTCTTCCTCTTCTTGTCTATATTCTTCTTATTCCATCTACTTCTTCTTCTTCTTCTTGTGGGAGATCTTGGCCATTTTTTTTAAGGAAGCAAAATCATACACACTTCTTTTTAGTGCTTAAAATGAACCCCCAAATCATACTTAAATCCATTGAAAAATTAAAAATTTGCAAAAAAGAAAAAATCTTTTAAGTGAAACTAAACCAATCTAATCATTTTCATCCTTGCAACATCAAGGTTTTAGATGCATTCATGCAAAATTAGGAACACTTCATTTTTGGAAATTTAAAAAGAACTTCAAGTTTCCATTTCAAAAGGTTCAAAATCAACACTAAGTGCACACTAAAGTTCTTTTAAAAAATCTCATGAAAACTAAGAGTCCTAAATGGTTGCCAAAAATTGTCCTAAAAGCTTTGTTCCAAACAAATGTCTTATTGCAAAATCTTGAATGTTTCTTAGGTTTTTCATACATCAAAACAATCTAGGAATATCATTTTTGGGCTTAAAATATGCAAACTAGAACACAAAATCTTGAATGAAAACCAAAGTCCAAAGAGTCTTTTTCACTTTTGAGTCCAAAACAATTTTGAATGATCTAAGGTTAAAACAAAGCACTTCAAAGTTCTTAAAACAACACACAAAATCTCAATCTTGAATGCTCAAAGGAAAAAACTTGAATGTTTAATCACTTGTCTTTGAATGCATGTTGCTAAACACACTCTTGAAAGCCATGGATTAAAATCAAATTTTCCTTGAATGCATGATTAAAACAACAAATTCAATCTTGAATGCCAAGGATCAATTAACCATTGCAATATCAAACACTTCATTTGGAGCTTCTAAAATTGAACAAAACAAATCTCTTTTCCACATGCAATTTAGGTAAAGTTTGATTTTTGGATATTTAAGAGACTTTGTTAAGTTAAATAAAAATTTGCAAAAATCAATTTGAGTAGTTCCTTGGACTCACCTCTTTTCTAATCACCCATCAATTCAACCATTGGTTGCAATCTCAGCACCATTTATGGGGATGGGTCTACTTGAAAAAGGTGTTAAATGTTCCACAATCTAACTCACTCACTTGGTCTTTGAACGTTTGTTTTAACTTTATCAAAAAATTTAAATGACCAAAATTCTAGATTAAATCGATCACACTTCAAGTTTGGGCACTAAAATTGAACAACTATTGACGTGGAGGGCCTCCGGGCGCGCGCTTGGCAATCGAGTTTCACACATCTTTGTTTTGGGCTTAAAATAAACTCACACTCAATCTTGAATGCCTAAAAATCAATGAACATCGCATGGTTTTGACGCATTTTCAATGGCGCTCGCATTTCTTATGTTGACGATCTCTCGACTTTCATTATGCTGACGATACTGTCAAATTGGAATGAACATTGTATGCCATAATCACAAGTGTCTTCAATCATAGCTTACAAAATCTAAATCATCAATTGGAATAAACGCGTGTCTTTTAAAGCCCAAGATCATGTATGTGGTCTTGTTTTACACTTTTTAGGAGGCCTGCTTGGGGATTTCATCACCCCTTGGGACGACCTCAACTCCAGCGTTCCGGCGGAGTATAAAGATCGGGAGGTGAATCCAAAGACACCTCTCTTGGAATCAAAATTTTGTCACTCGGGCTAAGCCTCAAGGAACTTTATACCCTTGAGAAGTGAAAGAGGAGAAGTGGGTTACCGCTCCTCTCGGCTGTGTGACATCTTTTTGGTTTCATCTACGGATATGGGCCTCACGTACCTTACGTATATCAAGGACTCCCTAGCTAAATAAAATTTCATCCTTGTAGAAAGCTTCCTAGGATGTTGGTATGTTTGACGTGCTTGCTCCAAACTTTTGTCTGCTTGTTTGTTCATAGCTTTTGAATGAATGTTTGCCAATTTTGGTCGAAATCCCAGAAAAGCAGAAATCTCCCAGCTCAAGGCATACTTAGCGTAGTCACTGCCTCATCAGAAAATCATCCAAGCTCCCCCGCCGCAACCAAATCTATCTAGTTCTTTGCTTTAGAACAATCCCAAAATCCAAAGTCTCTCCAAATCATCCCCCCCTAGCCAGCTAGAAACCCAATCCAAAATCACACCCAAGCCTTTAGAGAGTTGTTGTCATTCTGCTAGAATTTGTTATCCAATCAATCCGACCAATCCACCAGCCTCACTATGATTATCCTTTTGACAGAGCTTTGTCTAGGGTAATCTAGCTTTGTCACCTGTTATCCCTCATCACCTTGAGCTAAAGGTTGGGATCCACAAGTGATCAATCTCGTGTCATGCCCATAGGATCATTAGTCTATCCTCAAGTTGACACAGCCACCACCAAATTTAGCGCATAGGAAAGCAAAACTCTCACTTTTTGATAGCATATCCTTTAAGTCTTCCATCCACAGGAAAGCCAAAAATCTCTAGCCAATCCTCCTTAGGTCTGTCATGTAGCTTTGACTCTCCCTAGGAAATCTTTCATCAGCCAATCCAAAATCTAGGCTTAATCCAAATCCAACCATGAGCTTCTGTGTTCATCCATATGCAAGACCCCATCCCCATCAAACTCATCATCAAAGCATGAAGTACCAATCCTATCATGATGTGTTTGGTCGCATTGTCCTTTCTCTTGCCACCTCCTATTCCAATGATGATGAAAATCTTGTTGACTATGACGGGTATATTGAAAGCCTTAGAAACATTCCCCCAAGCATCCCCCAAAATCCAAGAGTTATTCCAAACTATCTAGTCATGCCATCTGATATTCCAGCTTCCCCTCCATCACCCCATCAACCAAGCTTCCAATCTTCCACCCCCATCACACTAGCTATTCCTGTCAATCCACCTCCACCTTCGACACACGAGTCTCCAAGGAATCTCCTAGAGGAAGTACAAGAAAAGTTGCCTCCAACAGTCGATAAGCCATGTCATCTAATCCAACCATGTGAAGTAGTCAGTGATGAAGCTTCCCCATCTATAATATCACCTCCATCTCCCATAGCTATCATCCCCATGCCATCCATCAAATTGCTTAAAATCCTTCCACTTCCCGCAAGCATCAAAATCCCACCACCTATCAAATCCCTCCAAATCCTATCCACATCGCCTCCAAGCATTTCCCAAATCTCTCGTAATGACCCTTATGCATCCATCTTCTACTCACCCATCTCCACTACTGAATCTCCCATCTATCCATCCGCTGCCTTTGAAGAATCCATCCCTTCACCTCCTATCGCACCATCCACTCCAAACCAATCCTATCAAGATCCTGCCCAAAAGCATGTTCACATCCCCCAAAGCATAAATGAAGATATCATCGTACCATGTCTTCCATCCATAGTGCAGTCACCATCTCCTCCATCTCCAAAACCTCAAGCCATATCTCCTCCACTACAAGATATCTTGTCATCCCACCAGCTACATCAAGATCCTATCCTTCCATCTCCCCCGCTCCATGCTTCCATCTTGCCACCTATCCAAGCTATTTCACCATCTATAATATACCCTCTTGGTTCACTTACATTCATCCATAGTGGCCTCCTCTCAGTAGAAGAATTAAGAATAGTATCTCCCTATTGTAGTACATTTGATAAAGCACTTCCACCATTTTCTGCAAGCAAAAAGTATCCTCAGCTAGTTCAAATGCTCAATCGATGGCATTATCAAGGTCAAGGTTTAGGACCACAAGAGCAAGGAATCAGAAAGCCTATTATTGCACAAAAAAATCTAGGATTTCATGGTCTTGGATATGTATCCAAAGGCTCACCATCTAAGGGTGTTGGTACACCACACCCCCAAACCAAGCCTATCTCCAAACCCCCCATGCCAGCCTCCCATCACTCCTTCAAGAAATCTTATGTCATCCCCCCTCCACCATCTTTGCAAACTAAAACAACCTACCATATCCCCCCTTCATTCGCTAAATCCGTTTTGGGTCCCTATGTCCCAAAATCCACCATCCTCCATCCTCCTATCAGCCATCATTCAAATCCTATTCCCTCCATTCCTATGCAAGATCAGCAAAGGCACATATTGAGGCACATCATCCATCATCATCCCCCTACACGCTCTCCCATATCCTCTCCATCTCACAAAGCTTCTCCTAACCATCTTCCCAAAGCTTACCACAACAATGTAAATGCCAACTTCAAAATGCATAAAGCTAAAAATACACATCCTAGGCAATCATATGTCTATTCTAAAAGACATACTCCAAAAAGGAAAAATCCAATCAAAGAATGCAAAACAATGCAAAAGCCTATGAAAAGAAAATCCAAAACCATGTGGATCCCCAAGAAAAAAGTTGAAACCCAATGCATAATGGCATCCACCATTGCTAATCCCCCATCTAGTGACTCATGTCCCCCATCTCCTAACTCCATCTTGGGTGCCTATATCCCCAAGCACGCTTCCAAAAATCCTCCATCACGCTCGCATCTACCATCTATCCCCCATATGCTCTTTTCACACCCGTCCCAACATGTGCCAATTTTGCTCTTGCAAGCATCCCCATCTCATGCTCCTTTCCAGCATTTTCATCCCTCCATCTCCTACCATCAATCCCATCTAATCCGATCTATTGCATAAATCACACATCCGGTATACCAACAGCTAGCAACAAAATTGAACATTCCAACAGCCAGTGAAAAATCCCAAAAAAGCCAAAATAGCTGAAGAAAGCCAAAATCATTCCAGCTAAGTCCAAAGTCAAAAAGTCAAAAAAAAAGAAAAGAAAAATAAAGCGTCCACTGGTGAAAACTTGGCAATTCAAGCACCTTGGACAAGTACCATGATGAAAACTTGGCAAACAAGCGTCATGCGTAATCTCGCCATCCCCAGCTTAGCCTATCACCCTCATGCTTTTGGTCATCTCTTGACATCCAACTCCATCTTCCAATCTATCCACCTATCCTCCACCCTCCATCTTCCATCTCACACCGTCCACTAATCTCCTGCAACTTCAGCCAATCATCCCAGCTATCATCCATCTCCCTAGCCCCTTCAGCTTTTTCCATCCTAGCTTCAATCCTATCACATCCATCATAAGACCTCCTTCCGCATGTTATCTTCTGATTGGGGGCACTATATTCCTTGGAGATCTTGTCTTGTCCATCCTCCCTTGTCATTGGTATCTAGCTCTAGGCTATCCTCATGCAAACCCAATGTCATCACTTTATATCCATCATAATCCTAGCTATCTACCATCCTATCCAGCCATCTCATCCTGCTCCTCTAGCTATCCTTGGTCACAAAATCTCTCATCATCATTGGATGCATCCTGCCAAATCCATATCTTTTGTTATCACCCCACCCTTAGCTTTCGCATCTTGCACAACATCGAACCATCCCGCCATCCTATCATCCTGAGCTTTTGCCTACTTGTAACTATCTTGGTCCATTAGCTTGTACCATATCTTGATCAGCTCACTTGTAAATATCTTGGTCTTTCAGCTTGTACATCCTCTTTAGCTTAGTACCATTGTATCTATCCAGCTTTCGTGTTAGTTCCTCCTTGATCAGCATCTTGCACCCATCGCACATCTTGGTTAGCTATTCCAATGCATCCTTTAGCTAGATTTCCTATCACCAAAGTGTTATCTTTCTTAGTTCAGCTTGCCAAACGCATCACTCATCCAAATCCACCAGCTTAGGTGCTCTCCGATAGGTCCTTGCAGGATATAGCTTTCCTCATGTCTGATCTTGGTCCGTTAGTACCTCGTCCTACCCATCTCGTTTGCAAACAGTTCTCTTTTGGATTTTCGCTTTCTTTTGATTTGGACTCTTCCCTATTGGGTCTTGAAATATCTTTTCCAAACAATCTCCTTGTTCCCTCCTCAAGGTTGCCACGATCTTCCATATCATGGTATACTGTGAATGGGGCAATCAGAGCGTAAGGTCTTGATCATGTCTTTTGCTTGTTTTCTTTTTTGCTTGTGGGTTACCCAGTGTTGTTTCCACGTTGCTTCCTCTGGGATTCATGTGTGATACTGGAGCAATCCTTGCGAATTTTTTTTGAGTCAGTTCGTCAGTCCTCTGGACAGTTGGTGAAAAGGCCTTGATGTTCTTGGTAACCCTGGCAATTAACCAACAGTCCTATAGCAAATCTAGTGCTCAACTACATGGTGGTACTTCTCTTTGAAGTATCCCCCCCGCTCAAAAAGCTTCAATGGTTTTCCTTCATCTCCATTATCCCCCATCCATATCCAGCATCTGTCTCTCCTACCCCAGCTTATGCATCAGTATCTCTTTGAATCACTCATCACTCTTAGCTTTAGGGATCCACAATCCTAGTCTTAGGGATCCACCAATTCAAATCAATCCACCAAGCCTCATCTTTCGAGATCCACAATCCTAGTCCTTGGGATCTCTGAAAACCCATCTTTCGCCAATCTGACTCTTTGAAATCCTATTGCATTAGCTTTTTAATCCCCTCATCCATCTCCCCATCCTGGATTCCTTTTATAGCACTTCGCTCCTTCATCCTCTGCAATCCCTGAAATCTTAAGCTTGCTTCCTCTTGTGCCTCTGATTCTCCCTTTATCATTCTCCCGTAGTGAGAGTTTGAGCTAACTAAACCTCTTCTCTTAAGTCAGTCTGAGTCTTCTTGCTCATCTCGGATTCTTGTATTTTTCAAGAAGCCACCGAGCCTCGCTTTCTCTCCGCGCTGCCTTCTTGAGGGGGCATCTCACAGTCCATTCTCTCCTCTTCTGCTCTAGCCTTGGGCATCTTATTTTCTTATCTTTGGTGCCATGCCACTTGCGGCATCACATCAAAGAGGGGCAAAATGTAGACACCTAAAAATTATTTTAAAAATAAAGTATTTTTATTTTTTAAAAAAGTCCTGATGACATCATCATTTATTAATTAATTAATTTTTATGCCATTAAATCCCTTTATCTTAATTAAAAATATTTAATTAAGGAATCCCTCCCAAAAATGTTTAAATCTTATTTAAACATTATTTTCTTATTTATTAATTATTTAATTAATAAATTGACCAAAAATCCTTAAAAAAAATTTTAAAAAAATTTTGCCCAAAACTTGGCCAATTTCCTTATGACCAATAAACTCTTCCAAAATCTTCTAATCCTTCTTTAATTTCGATTAAAGGCTAATCCCATCATTTCCTACCCCTAATCCCAACTCAAAATATTTAATTAAGATTAAATATTAATCCTCATGTTTATTAAAAAAGTTTTAATAAATATCTCCTCAACCCAAACCCTTGAAATAAATAAAACTTTATTTATTTCCTAAAAATCTAATTTATCCTCATCCTAAGAAGTTCTAGACTCTTCTAGAAAGTCTTCATCCTCATCCAAAGCCTAGACTCTTCTAGAAGATGTCTTTAACCCTAATCCTAATCCCCTCCTAACCTTGTCACATTCCCTAAACATGGGTTAAGACTTGCTAACTCAAGGCAAAGTTAACAAATATCTCCTCCTTCACCCACCCTCATTAATTGCAATCCACTTGCCATCCACTTGCCTAGTCCTAAGCCATCTCTAACCCTTCCTCTAATCATTTTTACAACCCTAAGCAAGCTTAAAACCTCCCTAAACCCTCAAATTCGAATTTCATGGTATCTCTCACAAATATCTTCAACCACAAAATTTTATAAAGCCCACAAAGTCATAAATGTTATTACAAAGCACTTATGAAGGGTCTTTATGAAGATTTTATCTCTTGAGCCTCCTTTGTTGACTCATCCTTGCCCTTTTCTCTATCCTCTCACCCTGTGACATGTGTCACTCCCTGATTGGTTGTAATGAAGCACAATCCATGCGCTCTTCTCTCATGCAATCTAATCCCTCCATGAGCTTTTTCCCATCCTTGCATCCTAGCCCTTGATCCCTCAAGCCCTTTGCCTATTTAAGGAATCCTCTCCCAAGCCATTTTAACACAATCCATGAAGTAAAGTCATAATGCCATTTTGAGAAGCCATTTTACATCAAAACCATACACTCACACCCAAATTCCAACTCCATTTGAAGCACTTTTTGAAGCATAAAGCTTGAGCATACATCCTATCTATTTAGACAAAGCTACTCAACAAGAGAGCTTCTCATTGAGAGAGCCCATTAATGGCTCATATTCTCAATTGAGAGCTCATCTTAGTCTATCTTGAAGTTTATGAATTTTGTTTAGTTTGTAGAAGCTTTATTTAAATTTGGTTTCTATTAGCATACTAACATTGCTCATATACAATGTCTAGACCATATTGTTTTGGGTCATAGCATTCATCTCATAGGGGTGGGAAAAGACTAGGAAATGTTAGATGAGAATAATTATGAAGTTATGTCGCTGAAATTATTAGTCAATGGGGAGATGTTTGAGAAGGACCATTAGACAAGATTGTTAAAGAGATTGAGAGTTACCTAATGGATCTACACAAGACATCACATAAAGGTAAAGCTTTCTTCATTAAGAACATGTTCTCAATTATGATGAGTAATAAGATGTCTTTGTAAGACCATCTCATGAAGATCAAAGATATTTGTGATCAAGTAGAGGTCATTGGTCACAAGATGGAAGAAAAAGGTATGGTAATCATTGAGCACTTTATTAGAACTCTCAACATTAGCTCATCAATGTTGACTTAGGTTTGATGCATTGTACAATAAGCTCCTATAGAAAAATAATATGGTGGCAAAAATTTACATGGGCGAGCCTTTACTACCAAGGACAAAGGCAAAGATGAATTCATTTAGGAAAAAAGACAAAGAAAATAAGAGGAAAGTTTTAAGAAGAATATCACGTATATATAGTCATAAATTTGGCCACACCTATAAGGTCTACCAAAATTGATTGGTTGATCACAACTTCAACCAGGAAGCGAGGGGGGCTCAATAGTAGGCTCATATTTCAAAGCATTCTAAAGATGAGTTAACTTTTTATGTACTCATGATCAAATGACCTATAAATTAGGTTAAGTAATATAGGGTAGCTAGTAGAATAATCATTAGGAAAGAGTATTAAATAAATATTGTGATAATTGTATCATGATTATTTAAGTTGTTAAGGTGGAGGAATTTATATTGATGAGCTTGAGACCTTTCTCAGAGAGTCTTCGCTCCTAGGTGATGGTTGTTACTTACACTAGGTTTTGATCTCAATTCTCCTTTATGCTGATGATGTGGCCCTTTTAGTATATCCTCTCCCGAGAGTCTTTAGAGGATCTTAGATGGTTTGGCTTCTTCTGTGACTTGTAGTAGCTGGTTGTGAGACTAAGTAAGACTTGGGTTATGGTATTTAACTAAATGAAGAGCTTTGATTTGCAGTTTTACTTTCAGGGACAAGAGATTGAGATCGTCTCTTCTTACACATACCTTGATTTCAAGTTCTTGGGACATCGCTTCAATATGAGGCCGGCCATCCAACCTAGAATTAACAAGGGGATGTGCTCCCTTGCTATGCTCAAGAGATAATGCTTCAAACACCACTTCCAGGATACGATGTCCAAGTTGTCCCTTCTGAACTCCTTGGTTAGACCGATAGTGCTTTATGGTTCAATGGTATGGGGACCATCTCTTCTTGACTCAGATTGGGCCTGTATTGAGTGTGTTAAAACTCTAATTCTCTAATGCATTATCAGATGACATCATAGATTCATCCCCCATGAAATAATTATGGTAGAATTCAAGGCTCATCCTTTTAGACTATAAGGTGCCATTTTTTATCTGGTCCGGTTTCTTCACTGGCTTTGTAGCCTTGTAGATTATGTGGATGGTCGTCACAGATATGTTTACTTGGCCTATTGCTCCTTTGTTTTCATTTCTACCTCGAATCCCTAGAGCTCTATGTTGGTACATTCAAGCAACCTCTTTGTTGAGTTCCATAGGGATTGATATTGACCACCTCCCTCCCTTCCAGTTTTCATTGGATGCTCCCGCTCATCTCCTCTTGTCACAATAGGAGCTAAATAGGCATGTCAAGACAAACATTTATAGGCAGTATATCACTGCGACCTGGAGTAACCTAATTGGGGGATTACATCCTAAGATAGCCTTTTATGCTAAGCATTTCTTGGCTATCACTGATGGGATTATTACACAACCTGGCTACTTGTCATAGCATTGGTGTCATGCCTTATGCATCTCCCTTGGATCTTTCAGATTTGGCTCCCATTGATTATAGATCCAAATTGATCATTATATGGGCAGAGAGGACTAGATCTATTGCTTGTGCTCCTTGTCTGAGGCTAAGACTGAGACCCATTCCATCTTTCGTTGCCCAACCTACTATGAGATCAGAGGGAGATTATATTGTCTTTTCAAAGAGTGTAGTTCCTTGGCAACTTTCTTCACATATATGGATCATAGGTGTCTGGCGCTCTATCTCAAGGAGGTGACGTAGTTTCGAGACCACACGCTACAATGCTTGATCCCCTAAAAGGCCTCGAGTCATACCCTTATCACCACCTTCTTCTCTCCCTTGTCTTTGATGTGGGGGGTGAAGCAGAACTTAGTGCCTCTAGTACCCACATGGCTGGCCACTCCAGATCAGTGAGACCTCACACCAGGCTTAATACTACTCTTCAGCAGCACCACTCCAGCAACTCGCAGCAACAAACTAGAGTTCTTTCCTGCCTAGATCCATCTTGTTCGATGTTGGATTTCTTTCAGTGGAGAAAGGACCCCTAGTTCTTGCCTCCTCTATGGCTCCTTTATTGCTTTGTTTCTTTTATTTCTCGCTTGCTCTTTCTCAGACACTCTTTGGTGTCTTGTTGTCCGTTGCTTCTTTGGTTGTATGCTCTTAGTCCCTTAGACCCTTGGTGGTCTTTAGTTGGACATTTTAATAGATTTATCTTATCTTATCTTATTCATAATTAGTTCCAATTTATAATGTTTCTTTTATGTCATGATTTTGTCTTAAAAACTATGCCTATAATCTATATTCAAGTAGCTTTTGTCTACTTTAAAATGATCAATCTATCAATTTTTATTTCAAAAGCTTTGTGCTCTTTATCTTGGCTAGGGAAACAGCTATTATTCCAAAGGAAGATCATCTACTATCATGTCCTCTCTTTTGCTTAAAATTCAAATTTTCCAAGGAGTATGTAAAAAGGATAAGGGTGTGGAACTATGAGGGGTACTTTTTAGGGCCATAGCAACCCCTACTTTTTATGGCTATATGCTTGAACATCTGGAAAAGATGGAGGGTCCAAAACTATCCCACCACCTTAGCTTTTTTTGCCACTTGTCCATCACATGAATTTTTTTTATTTTTATCAATTAGTTTTCAAAAGTTTTGATTAATTCACTTATGAATTGAATATGCCACATAAAAAATCATGAGACCATTAGCTTTCATAAGTTGTGGAATTACAAACTTTCAAGTTTTAAACATAAACTCCACTACAAAATTAATGGGACCTCCCACTTTAAAATAATCATAAAAACTCTCAATAACACTCACTAAAGGAAGCCCCCTACACGAGGTCCCGCCCTAACTATCCTATGAACCAACACATTCAAATTTCATTGTACAGAGCCTTAAGCACCTTACTAAAGAAAGTTGTGAGGTGTGCACATTATTCTCTTAATTTTCAAGGTGAGAATTTATTTAGCAATGGGGAGGAACGCATACTTTATCAATGCAAAATCATGTCTCAATTCTCTCATAGCAATCTTCTTGTCTTTTAATCCTATTAGGGAAGGGTGATCCTCCATTAATGCTTTCTTACTTCAACTTGATGGTTGTCTCCTAATCGTAGTAGAGAAGAGTGATACTCCATTAATGCTTTGTTACATCCTCTATCAAAAAAATTCTCGGAACATATTTTCTAAGGATTCAAGGAAAACAAGCTTCATCTTAAAGCATGTTTCCTTAATTTTTCTTCCATATTATCTTTTATGCATTCCTCGTTAATTCTATTGTTAATATTTATGTTAATCTAAAGTTACTCAAATTGTCATAATAAGAAATATATTTTGTATTTCTACACCTTAGTAGTAGGTAAAGTCAAAAGAGTTGATCTTTTAAGTAATGATATTTAAACTAGCCTTCTATCATGACTTCCAAGCTAGAACTCTCAAACCAAAAATTAAAAAATTTGGACATTTTAAAACTAGAAAAAACTAGACCATTTGTGCAACATTCATATGTTCTCCCATTAAAAAGTATTTTTAAACAAAACACTTAAAATGTCAAATATAGTACTAAGTTTCAAATAAACATTCATTAAATTAGCTCTTCTAATACAGGAAAACCAACCACATAATATGATCTACAACTATCACTAATATCATCTACAAAAGTACTTTAAAGACTCCTAAGCGCTCCATTTCATAACAAATTGGATACAATTGGTACTTGCAAAAATAAAATGAAAATAAAAATGTTCAAAAGAATGACTCCAATACCCAAGATCTAGATGCAAAATTTGAATAAAAGAGTTATTTGACAAAATCATTAAAACATCTAATGAAGAGAAGTCCATGGATGGGTTTAATTGTGTTCAATGTTGTCCTCCATCCCTTTGATGCATCCCCATGCTTATGAACATTCTTCCATTCCTTATTCTTGCCCAAAATGGAAGAAGAATGGTCCCTAAAGTGTAGCGCACTCCAAATAGGAAACCTGTGCAAGTGGTTGCTGGTAAACTTGCAACCTTGTGATGGGTGTCATTTCAACTCATTGTATGTGACTTGCAACTTGTTGCATGTGAAATTTAACAACCCCACAAAACCTTGGCAAGTGCATGTAGGTCAACTTGCATCCTTGTGATGGGTGTCATTTTAACTTGCTACAAATATCCTAGAACTTGTTGCATGAGACTTGCAACTTAAACACCAAAAACTAATCCACTTATTTTGGATTGTGGAGCCACGCTCTTTCATACATTTGAAATTTCTAACTTTCAAATAACTCTAGGTTGTGTTCTAAGATTTTTTTAACTTTGAAATATATGAATTTTGTCAAAATAGTCATCCACCTCCATCTTGATAAAATTCAAACTAAGAATGCTTACAAGGAAAGTTTCTCATAGCAATGAAAGACTATACTACTTTGTTGACGAGCTTTGGGTATCCAACTTTAAAAATCTTGCCTCATGGAGAGAATTTCTAATTTGTCGCAATATCCCATTAGTTTTGTTGACAATGGTTTTGTAAAGTTAATGTTTGTGAAAAGGAAGCATCAAGGCAAGTTATGGAACTTGAACCCCAAACCTTGAAGTTCAAGGTTCAAAGTTCAAAAGCTTAGCATTTGAAATCAGAGGGTCTGAAGAACAAGTTCAAAGTTCAAATTTCAAAGTATTAGAGTAAAGTGTTAATTTAATTTCATTTATTAAATTAACTTTACTCCCTTCTTAAGATTTCACTTTATGCACTTTGCATTTCCATTAAATAATTAATTAGTAATTATTCAATGTCATTTACCACTTAGGGTTTCCCTTTTAGGCTTTCAATCTCCTTCTGTAAGGATTGATCTTTTGCAATTATCAATCATCTTTTCAGTCTAATAATATAGTTCACATACTTTTAGAGCAAAACTCTTGCCTCTTCTTTATTTTTCTTCTCTGCGACAAGTTTTTGCATACAAGTGCTCTTCGGTTTTTGTGGATTTATATTGCTCAAATCCTTCATGGTATCAAAGCCGGATCTATTGTAGCTTGTTCAATATTTGGAGAAAAAGAAGAATGAGGATTTGATAGAACAGATCTGGAATTTTTTGGGTATTTTCTATGAAAATAATGGAGTCTCTGAAATAGTGAAGTACAAACAAAGCTCACGGTTGGAATCAGAAGACGTCAAAACCCCTATTTCCATATAAAAATTGTCCAATTTGGACACAATTGGAATTTGAGGCCAAAAAGTATTGCTTCTCGATTGGGCATGTTTCCCGAGGCAATGATTTTTTTTGGGCATCGGAATCAAGATATTTTGGCTCAAAAATTGAAACTTTTTGGCATGTATATCGAGATCTTTGGTTCAAAAATTGGGACTTTTTGGCCTCATGGATCGAGATTTTTTGGCACAAAAATTGATATTTTGGTACGTGGATCGAGATTTTTTGGCACACAAATCAAGATTTTTTGACATGCACAATGAGATTTTTGGTTCACAAATCAAGATTTTTGGCACGTAAACTAAGATACTTTTACACGAACATCAATATATTTTGGCAGGGATCCTCAGGCGTTTGGTACCCATTTTTTCTTTTGAAGCCAAATGATCCTTTTTATCTTCCAGAGGGCATAACTTGCTCGTTTTAGCTATGTTTTTCGATCCAAAAGAAGTGTCTGAAAGCTCTTCTCAAGCCCTATCCAGATAGGTTTTTATTTTCATTAGTATTTCTCAAGTACATGTGTTTATCAACTAAAGCAGTTTTTCTCTTCCTATTTATGCATTCCTTCTAGTAGCTGGGGTTCGATTTTTTGTATTATGGGGGTTGTTTTGTATTATTGTTTCTATTATTTACATCACTAAACTAGATTTTTTTTAAGAAACAATCCAACACCTTCTAAAACAATGGTTGAGACCTCTTATTGTCTAGAACTTCTGACCCCTCATAACTATCACAGATGAAAGACCTTGATGACATTGCTTCTCTAGTCAAAAGGGTTGTGGTCTTGTTTAAATGTAGTGCAGCTAGTTTTACAGAGGCCTTTTGAGGTCATGCAACACAAGAAAAAGATGGATGAGGCAATGGGATTGATTGCTTTACAAGTCTCTGGCAGTCTACAATTTCATCTTGATGAGTGCAATACCCCTCTAGCTATGTGGACCAAGCTTGAAGGCTTGTTTGGTATAGTGAATGAGTTTGGGGCACTTTAAATTGAGGCAGAGCTCACCTCTCTTGTACCGGATTCTTTTCCTTCCATTGAGGACTTTATTACAGAGTTGTGGAAAAATCAAGACTGACACTGAGTACATATACCTAGTTCTTTCTAAGCTCTGTGGAAATTTTTAGATTTTTGTTTCTACTTTCTATTCCACTAAATATGCTTTGGGTAATAGATTTACCATGCCATCCGTTGAGGTTTTTTGTGATCATTTGATTCAAGAGCAGGATAAGCTCTCTCAATTGGATTCTCTCACAAGCTCACAGACTTATGCATTGGTAGCTCAGCCATCTTCAAGGACGAAGGAGAAGACACATAACTCTCATTCTACAGAGTCTCAAATTGGTTCTAGCACTAACAGTTCATCAGGGCCACCTCCTCCTACGGGGTAGCCAGATCAATCAAAGTGTGCTTATTGTAATAAGCCTAATCATGATGAGTCACATTGTTATGAGAAGAAGTTAGATGGCTATTCCTAACAGGTTTTAGATTTGACAGGTCTCCTTCAGAAGAGAAACGTTGATATTCCTTCTACTTCTCGTAGATCATCTTCATCGTCATCATTTCAGTCAGATGGAAAAGATATAGGAAAGGGTCATGGACTATGTGAAACTGCTACTCCACCCTCTTCTAGATGGTTACTAGATTTAGTTGCTTCACACCATATGGTATCTTCTCAAGATTTGTTCTCTTCTTTTGAGGTTTCTCCTACTCCGCACATTTTGATGGGGAACAACACTATTATGACTATGTGTGGGAAAGGTTCTATTGGAATTAATGATGGTACATTTCATGATGTACTTTGTGTTCCATCTTTGTCCTCTAACCTTCTCTCTATTTATCATATTACACATAGTGGGACAGGGAAGACAGTTGAGTTTGCACAAGATTCGGTGCACATCAGAGATAGTGAGACAAGCAATATTGTTGCTACAAGGATTGTTGATCACTCTTCCTGCATATACTCTTTCTCTCATTTTGGTCCACCATCTCCATTATCAGAGACTCACTCTCCTTCACGAGAGACTACTAAGGTGAAGTCAGGTCACTTGAACTTATGAGTTGTTCCTAAGACCAGTGTTGTGACTTCTACACCCCCACCTCCTGTTTAGATTCCATATATCGAACAAGATTACTCTTCAACATTGCTTACCATTGTAGCTCTAGTCATTGAGCCACCTATTGCAGTTGTTGAGGATATATCAGAGGACACACATCTCCTCTTAGATGACAAATTCAGTACACTTGTTATCCCACCTCCATTGGAGATTCAATTTCAGGATTCACATGCATTCTCCTTTGAGCATCAGCTAGAACTTCTAGCTTCATCTTACATTCAAGGGTTTCAGCCTCCTTGTCCACTACCTTTGTTTCTTTCAGATTGGAGCCACATTGGTATGTTCATCGACACAGGAGTTATGCCATTCTGGGGGGACTATGGAGTCTCAAGCTTCTATCATAGGGAGTTTTATTGTACTTGTGGTCTTCAGAGAGTCTCTTGAGATTGTATATGAGCAATGTTAGTATGCTAATACAAACCAAATTTAAATAAAGCTTCTACAAACTAAAAAAAAATCATAAACTTCAAGATAGACTAAGATGAGCTCTCAATTGAGAATATGAGCCATTAATGGGCTCTCTCAACGAGAAGCTCTCTTGTTGAGTAGCTTTGTCTAAATACATAGGATGTATGCTCAAGCTTTATGCTTCAAAAAGGACTTCAAATGGAGTTGGAATTTGGGTGTGAGTGTATGGTTTTGATGTAAAATGGCTTCTTAAAATGGCATTATGACTTTACTTCATGGATTGTGTTAAAATGGCTTGGGAGAGGATTCCTTAAATAGGCAAAGGGCTTGAGGGATTGAGGGCTAAGATGCAAGGATGGGAAAAAGCTCATGGAGGGCTCAGATTGCATGAGAGGAGAGCACATGGATTGTGCTTCCTTACAGCCAATCAAGGAGTGACACATGTCACATGGTGAGAGGATGGAGGAAAGGGGAAGGATGAGTCAACAAAGGAGGCTCAAGGGATAAAATCTTCATAAAGACCCTCATAATGGCTTGTAAGAGCAATAAAAGGGCTTGGAAGAGTCATTTATGGCCTAGTGGGCTTCATAAAGTTTTATGGTTGAGATATTTTGAGGGAGATGAGAGCAATTTCGACTTGGGCTTGATTAGGAGGGTTTTAAGCTTGCTTAGGATTGTGCAAATGATTAGAGGATGGATTAGGATGGTTTAGGATTAGCTTAGGGATAGGCAAGTGGATGGCATTTAATGAGGGTGGGTGAAGGAGGAAATATTTGTTAACTTTGGCTTGGGTTAGTAAGTCTTAACCCATTTTTAGGGAATGTGACAAGGTTAGGAGGGGATTAGGATTAGGTTTAAAGACATCTTCTAGAAGAGTCTAGACTTTGGATGAGGATAAAAACTTTCTAGAATTTCCTAGGATGAGGATGAAGACTTTCTAGAAGAGTCTAGAAATTCTTAGGATGAGGATAAATTAGATTTTTAGGAAATAAATAAAGTTTTATTTATTTCAAGGGTTTGGGTTGAGGAGATATTTATTAAAACTTTTTTAATAAACATGAGGATTAATATTTAATCTTAATTAAACATTTTGAGTTGGGCTTAGGGGTAGGAAATGATGGGATTAGCCTTTAATCAAAATTAAAGAAGGATTAGAAGATTTTGGAAGAGGTTAGTGGTCTTAAGGAAATTGTCCAAGTTTTGGGCAAAAAATAAATTTTTTATTTATTTTGGGTTTTTTGGTCAATTTATTAATTAAATAATTAATAAATAAAGAAATAATGTTTAAATAAGATTTAAACATTTTTGGGAGGGATTCCTTAATTAAATATTTTTAATTAAGATAAAGGGATTTAATGGCATAAAAATAAATTAAATAATTAATTAATTAATGATGATGTCATCAGAAATTTTTCAAAAAATAAAAATACTTTATTTTCTAAAGGTTTTTAGGTGTCTACAGAGATATTTCATTTGTGCATATGTTTCTCTCTCTTTTTGAAATAGGGTTTTTCCTAATGGGTTTTCTCTATTTCTCTGTTTCATAGAGATTTGGCTGTGATTGGGTACCTCATTAGGCCTTATTGTTGAGACCCAAGTTTGCTTTCAACATTGCATTCTAGTTGCCTTGTTTTTTCTGCATTGTTTGTAGCTACATTGTTGCTCATCTTAAAGGGCATACCTCATCAGGGGTTGTAATCGGGACCCAAGTTTGGTTTCAGCATTGCATTCTAATTGCCTTGCTTTTTCTGCATTGTTTGTAGCTACATTGTTGCTCATCTTAAGAGGGGTTGTTAGAGTAAAGCATTAATTTGATTTCATTTATTAAATTAACTTTACATCTCTACCATCTCCGAGGCCATTAGAACCATGAGTTGTAGTAAGGCTGCTAATGAGGAAGGTTTCCAGGTAGAACTCTTCAAGTTGGGGATCTCAGTTCTTGGATCTTCTATTTTTGTTCTTTTCAACAAAGTGGTTACTGGTTTTTCGCCCTCTTGGTCCCATCATATTATCCACCCAATCCATAAGGCTGGTCCAACGTCTAATCCAGGCAATTACAGGACTATTATGATTGGGCATACCTTTGCCAAACTCTATGCCATAGTACTACATATTGAGCTCACGAGATAGTTGGACAGTTTGGGTTGCAGGGCTAGAGGTCAGGCAAGCTTCTGAGCTGATTTTCAAACTACCAACCATATTCTCACCCTTAGGGCCATTATTAAGAAGGCTTGGCACCACTTGATGAAAGTCTACTGCTGCTTTGTTGACTTTCACAAAGCTTTTGATTCAGTCCCCTGGGCAGTGTTATTTCAGCAACTCAAAGATATTGGGGTTTTCGAGATTCTTATTGTGACCATCATGAGACTATATGAGAATGTCATTGGATATCTTAGGACTCCACAGGGCTTATCTGACTTCATTCAGAGGTTTATTGGTGTTAAGCAAGGTTGCCCTCTTTCCCCTACACTTTTCAGCATCTACATTGATGAGCTTAAGACTTTCCTGAGGGGCATTTCACATCCTAAGGATGGGTGTTATCTTCACAAGGTTCAGGTGTCCATCCTTCTCTTTGTTGACGATGTGGTGCTTTTTTCCTCCTCACCTGATGGGCTACAATGCCTTTTGGATGGTTTGGACTCCTATGACTCTCGACAGTTGGTGGTCGACTTGCGCAAGACTCCAATTATGGTTTTCAATAACTCGAAAACCTTTGATCGCTGATTCTTTTTCAGAGGGACCAAGATCAAGAAGAGCTCCAGTTACACCTATTTGGGCATTTTGTTTTCAAGATCACATTTCAACTTGAGACCAGCCATGATGTCGCAGGTGAATAAGGGGTTGAGTTCATTAGCTTTGCTTGAGCGACAGTGCTTCAGACACCACTTTCAGGATACTATGTCTAAGATGTCTATCTTAGACTCCCTGGTTAGACCTACTATCCTTTATGGTTCGACCATTTCGGGGCCCTCACTCCTGACCACCCATTGGGCTTCTGTGGAGAGAGTTCAGACTCTCCTTCTACGGCGCCTCATTCGTTGTCAACCGACTACTCCTACTAGTATTATCTTAGTTGAGTTTGGTGCTCATCCCTTCAGACTTTGCACGATATTTGATCTAGTTTGGTTACTTCACAGACCCAAGGGTTTTGCAGATTTTGTTGATGACAAATATCGTTATTCTTACCTAGCTTATTGTTCCTCAGCTTTGATTTCTACCTCAGATCTGACTAGTTGTGCTTGTTGCTGGTATGCTCAAGTTTCTAGGCTCCTCAACACTATTGGTATTGATATTGATCACCTTCCCCCTTTTCAGTATTCCTTGGACGCTCCCACTCATCTCCTTCCTTCTCGTTCGGAGTTGAACGAGATCACCAAGATGGACATCTACAAGATGTATATCCAAGTGAGTTGGGTTGATCCTCCGAGGGGTCTTTGTCCTCATAGAGCATTCTATGCGGATCACTTTATGGACATCCAAGACAGTGTCATTGTTCGTCCTTACTACTCCTTTCAATAATGGCCCCATGCCTTACGTATTCAATTGGGTTCTTTCAAAATGGGTTCTCACTGGCTCCATATTCAAACAGATCATCAAACCAGCAAAGTCAAGAGGTTTTGTCAGTGTTGTGACATGGATGCAATGTAGAACAAGACACATTTTATATTATATTATCCCATATACTATGAGATTAGAGGGAGGTTTCATTGCTTATTCAGAGAGTGTAGGTCCTTGTCCTTCTTTTTTAGGTATGATAACCAACAGTGCCTTGCTATTTATATAGAGGAGGCTCTTTGTCTTTGGGATCTCACCCTTTGGGAGCTTTTCGCCCCTAGGTCTATGGATCTTCACCCGCTTATCACCTCTTTTTTCACTCTAGTTACCTCTCCTAGGGGAACCAAGCAACCTCGGTGCTCATCCACAGATACTCACACCAAATTGAGTAGACCTTGCAGAGACCACATGCACCACCACCATCAGCAATGTAGCTCCTCTGTCTGACATTGGGTTCAGACTTCTCAATGCACAGCTAGTTATCCCTCCATCTTGAGCTACTTTTCCATGGTTGTGAACCACTAGTTTTGTGGTTTTTAAGCCCCTTTTTGTTGTTGATCTTTTCTTTTCTTCTTGCTCTGCTTGTCTCCGCTTTGTTTTGTTGTTTTCGAATATCGTTTGGTGATCCTGCTGCCTATTGGCCCCTGTTTCTATTCTCAATCCCTTAGACCCATTTGTGGTCTCTTGTTGGACATTAATAAATTATCTTATCTTAAGATTTCACTTTATGCACTTTGCATTTCCATTTAATAATTAATTAGTAATTATTAAATATCATTTACCTCTTAAGGTTTTCCCTTTAAAGTTTTCGATCTCCTTCAATAAAGATTGATCTTTTGTAATTATCTCTCATCTTTTTTGTCTGATAATATGGTTCTCATATTTTCAAAGCAAAACTCTTGCCTCTTCTTTGTGTTTTCTTCTCTATGACAAGTTCTTGCATGTAGGTGTCCTTCAAATTTGGTGGATTTGTATTGCTCAAATCCTTCACAAAGGTGTTGATTTATTGGTTCAGAAGTGTAGGTTTGTAATGTCAGACGCAGAAAGTCTCAAGTGTTCATTCATATTATGATTCAAGGATTTATTTGATATTGAAAGGCCTGAGATTTAGAGTTGTGATTATCAAATACATCCAGTTCAGATACACAAAGCATCGATTCCTTTATTGAAATCTGATACAGTTGTAAGAAATTCAAGGAAATGGATTAAGAGATTTCTACAAAATCTAGCTCTTTAAGCATGTGTGTGTGATACATCTCTTATTATCAAAATGAAACCATAGCAAATATAATTTCATATAAATAGATGGAGGATACTACTCATGGTGTATGAGGTACACAATAGAACATCATCCATGTTTCAAAGGAGTAGTCATTCGGCACGAATGACTAGTGCTAACTTTTTGTGAGGTTGACATGTTTATATTAACTGAGCAACTAGAAGATCATCGAACCCAAGCCTGAATCTTCGAAAGGGAAAACATGACACACACCACATTGTGAACACCAGTATTGCCAATATGTATCTATTTAACCAAAGTAGAGATTGCTTGCAGCTTAAATGATAGGCCAAGAAATTTGGCATGTCATAGGGATGAGGATTTATAAACATCAAATGTCAGTATCTGTGTGATCGATGGGATCAAACCTCTCAACACAACATTTTACTAAATCAGCATTCGATCAGTTGGATTCAAAAAATGAACCTGCAGAACCCTTCCATTCAATGGTAGACCGATATTGTGCTCATAAGATCCAAGAAGATATTAACACAATCTCAAATTGGGAGCAATTCAGACCCAACAAAAGCATTTTGGCTATTGAACCTAAATAAACTTCTAAAGTTTAATGCCACTTCAGAATCAACTTCTAGATCCTGGCAAAGTGTTAAGGATACCAACAAAATGCTTGACCAAATGTCAGATATGTTGAACAAAAAATTAGACAGTTCAATCCTTACTAGACACCTGCAATCTTGTGACTAAAATTTGGAGGAATTGTTATTGCAAAATGTTAAAAAGGTCATGGGGTCTGAGGCATCGAATATAGACTTAGGGGAAAGAAAGATCATGTCTGTTTCAAAAAAGGCTTGGAAATCCCAAAGCATCATTCTGAATAACACTTAACTCAGGTTCGCCCAACACGGTACTTTATGAAGCATTCTGAATTGGGAGGCCCACATTTTTGGGAGGCTACAGCATACATGGCCATTACTGGTAGTGAGGATCAGCTCTTCAAATCAACATCATTAGCATACTGGGCAAGTATGTTAAAATTTCACCATCCCCTGTATGCATTTTGAAGGTCACAGGAATCATGTCAGAAAATTATAGCATCAATTAGGATGTCAACAGCATAGGCTCGAATCATTATCAAACAAAATAGAAGAGTTCACAGACACGATATGAAGCCAAAATGAGATCTTCAAAGACGAGGCTCTTGTTGAATTAAAGGACCGAGAGGTGTCGAGTCGTGGGAATTTTGAAGTCATCCAATTAACTTCAGTAAAGCACCAAGATTGACTGCAACCCATTCGAAAAAATGCCAATGGTTGCACTTCAAAATCAACTGAAGGCAATTATCAGCTAAAATGTTATGAGGGCCCCAAAACAGAGTAATGGTGATGATGGTCTACCATCTTATAGTGCAAATATCAATCTAAGCTCCCAAAATCAAGCTTTGCACTTGATAAATATATTCTTTCCCCAAGAGGAGTAACTGTCACGAATGATGCAGAAAGCCGTAAGCTTTATGACTTGAAAAGTGTTAAAACAAAATTACAAAGAATTGTCATCATCATTCACCATCACTTGGCCTCATTCTCATGCTCTGACTATGGCAGAAATGAAATTTTTTATTATAAAATTGTAATCATCATTTGGTAAGATATCCATAAATAACTTTGTAATAAATAAATTATCGAAGTGAGAATATCATAAGGATGAGACAAAAAGTGAAAAGAGAAGAACTGAAAAGACTTTTTCAAGTATCAGTTATAAACCGATAACACGAAGGATGTTGTGGTAAGGAAGAACATAGATGGGTGGGTTGTTCTTCTCGGGATTCTGAAGGCTACAGAGGGAGAAGACCTTTTCAGATGTAAATGGTAACAGGGATTGGCAATCGGAATGATGGGTTTCCCTCTTTGGCGGAGACCGTGGAGTGTGTCTTGCAGTTCAGCATTTCGAATTGTTGATTCAGCAAGTTTATTTTCAGGATTGTATTGAAAGCTGTGGATAGATAAATATAAAGGGGATGAAAGGGTTGATTATTGGCATCAAACTGTGTTTTGCGACCGATATTGAAGAATTTTTCTGAACAAAATTCTCTCTTTATTTTTCCATTTATTTGTGTTTTCTCCGGCAATCTTTGATTTGTGTGTTTAATTTCTGCATTTTTCCTTCACAATTGTGGAGTTACAGTTGCAGACTCTTCACATTAATTTGAGTTGTGTTTGGTTTTTCACAGTTGTGGTATGTTGGGCACACCTTACACTTTTCAGCATCGTGGATATCTCATGGTGACGGGTATCCATAAGGCACGCCTCTTTAGTTAAGAGCATACCCCATTATTGAAAGATTTAAAACATTATTCATTGCACATCCACCACGACGGAGCTGTACCTCTAAAATTCAGAGGAAAATCAATAATTTAGTAACAATTTCTCCAACTGTTGGTTGCATTGGTTTCTTGGAATTGAGTTTGAAATGAGTCAGATTAATGAGTAATTAGGAGACAATCTGTTAATCAGCACACTTCATTTTGCAAAGTTTAAATATTAAAAAGATGGTGTTTGGAACACTGACACCGGGCTAAGATGTATATATCCCTACTGTCACTAAGATTAAGTGGTTGCCATGAAGTTCTAAAAGAGCATTAATATTTAGAAAGTTAATAATTGTGCACATGAGATATGGCTAGTGATAAAGAAATTGTACAGAAGACCTTCCTAGAGCCTTAAATCAGGCATGTGGCAATAAACAGGAGTTACTATATTTGCAGTGCCATGAAATCAACATGAATTCAAATATTTAACTGAAAGTTTCACCGTCCGGCATATTAAAAACTTGCACATTCAAATCTAAGACTAAAAATTACACTGCCCTCATAAATATTGAAACCAAAAATGTTAAATCATACAAGAACTTCACATGGGTAGACATTCAGAATTCAATACATTATATAACCTTTGAAAAGTAAATTATCTTTAAAAATGTACATTAAACTTCAATATATTATATAGATATGAACACCTTAAATAGAAAAATGAAACTGTGTTTGAAGTGAAAAAATCATAAATGCTCAAGAGTAGCTGATATAACTCGAAAGTTGAAACAGAACAATAAATATACAGAATTCTGTCTAGCAATGTGTGGTATTTATATATGTGCTCAAGTGTAGACCTGAAGTCCAAATCTAGTTCGTGAACCTTGGAATTGCATGTGAAATTAAATACATACTCATTGTAAAGGAGTTCAACAGAAAAAAGAATCAATAATTAGACATCCTTATAAACTGATCCTGCCAAAATTTGCTCATTGTATATCAAAGGTTTAGCTATTCGGTCATTACATGAAATTCATGCTTCTTGCTGGAAACAATTGTGCATGTTTACAAGCTTAAAACATAAAAATCTCAATTCTATGGTGTTCCCTTAATGAATTATATTTCCAGTAATTCAATCACCTTCTACGAGCACCAGAATTAGCTATACGTTGTGGTCCTTGTGAGGAAGATTGTCCTGCAGATAATTGTGCTGGAGCCTGTTCCTCTGCCATATTCATTGTTTGGGTCACAGCATTCATGACAATGAGCCCCAAAGGAACAAGATACATCCACTGCAAGAAAGCAATTTTCAACTGTCAATTTCATATCTACTCATTTCTTGCCACAAGCTTTGGCTGAAAATTAAAGTGCTTGACATCCTCATATAACCGTTTAATAAGTTTGGACTGCATCTCACAGTGGAAAACGTGATTATACAGCAAGAAAGGGAGAAAATGCTTACATATTTAGCCCAAAATGACCTCTCTGGGGGTTTGGGGGTATCATCACCTTCAAGCCCACTCTCATTTACTAGAAGATCCTCTGTTATTGTAGGCATCCTGCAGATCAACAAGAAACATAATTTATAATTCTTACAACCAAAGGTTTATCTCCTCTTGAAAGAAACTAGCATAAAGATCTTTCTCTATGTTTAAAATAAATCCATCTTAAACATCATGAAAAATCCAACCATATGTAACAGAAAACTCATTCGACCAAAAAACTTGCATTTTCTTACTATGAATTCACTGTAGCATACTATTATATTTTAAATGTTTACACTCGTAAATATTTACTGAAAATTTCAACTCATATCTACCTTGAGGCCTGCTCACTGCTTTTCAACACTATATGTGAGCTAAATGCCCAACGTGATGACTGCATCCAAAAAAAAACAATGCTCCAACTTATATCAATAATGCCTTAAGAAGAAACATTACACAAGACATTCAATTAGTACACTAAATAACATACTTCTAAATCTTCAAAGATAAATATATGAAATAATTGTAGGTATGGAGGTGAGGCAGCAAACATTTGACAGAGAATAATAATATTTATCTATCAAAGGAGGTTTAAGTGTGTGTGTGTGTGTGTGTGTGTGTGTATCCAGTGGCAATTGGCTAGGAAACCTGCCACCCATGCTCTCTCATTTAAAGTCTTGTATTACTAAAATTAGGTAAAATGGCACAGCTGAATGTGGCCCTGGAACTGTTGGAGCGGGATGTGCTTTTACAAAAATGAGAATAGGCATCCATTGCTGCCTTTTGTGTTTGATGTGGGAATTGGCACTCAATATTGCAGATGCAAGTGTATCATTGAAAGAGTTCAAACGGGGCAGTAATTTTGGTATAAAAACTATTTATGATTAAGTTCTTTGCAGATTGATAAATGCCATGACAACTAGTATCATCTCCTTTCAAAAGCTCAACGGCATCAAGTCGGATGGCTGTCAAAAGAATTGAAAAGTCATCTCCCCTAACAAAAGGGGTGAAAAAAAAGTTGCTGATAGTGCATTCAATATGAATTGAATTGATGCTAACATTTGGTGTGTTTTAAAATTTTCAAGAATGTTAATTTCCCAATTGGCTTCAGTTGCTACAATTTGAATATATTCGGTCCCCCAACCCATTTTCTTTAATTATCCCTTAATAACGTGGATGAGAATAGTGTCATCATAAATGGTTTTTCATTTTGAAATTGAGGCACTCAAGGCAATTGAAAGCATGATATGGATGTCAGATAGGCTGTCATGGCCAGCATCAACAAACCCATTAGGAGCAAAGAAAAAGGTAGAGAAGTTTTGTCCCACAATAAGCTCCCTCCACCTCCTGTCTTGGAAGTTGATTGGAGATGAGTGAGCCAAAGCCAGGGAAATATGGCCTAATGGAAGACTTTTCTGTGTCTCTACGACTATTGTCATTGAGCATAGATAACCATACGAAAAAACCCAACATTCTTCTTGTATTGATGATCAGAAGATTCAAAACATTCACACTCCTAAAAACAAAAATACAGATTCTAAGATCGATCTATCTAGAATTCATTGAACTTTCGTTGTTTCTTACATTTAACTACAGAAATTTACAGTGTGCATTATACGTGGGATGCCAACTTAGAAGGAAAGTTGCATTCATGATTGCAATTCAGATTCTCAAATTGATCTAAGACTAAAATTAGATTGTAGAGAGAATGATTGAACACCACAACACCATTTTCTTTATGTGCTACACAGTAAACCAATTGTGAAAACTTTTATTTGACTACAACTGCCTGCACAGAGGTGTATAAACAGTCTGACCTTTGTCATATCTCAAATGTCAAAAACATACTAAACTAGTGCTTGGTATATAAAAATCGAATTGAAATTAACTTGACAAATTGTCTATAATCCAAACTCAAAAATATTCACAAAAAATAACAAGAGTAACTTGGTACATATCCTCACACTCAAGAAATCAAAACGACTCTTATAACCAAAAAGCTTACAAACTGAAGCACACACAAATTGTGATGATATACAGCTTACAAATTTCAGCAGTCGAGGATGTGGGCATTCCCCACCTGATCCATATGTAATTGCTATGACATTCACACCTTCCTGCAATAAGAAAAAATTGTATTGTACGATTTGAATTTATAGAAGGAAGAAACATAATCTTAGAAGGAAAACAAAAACACATATAAAGTCCACATTGAAAATCATATCTTGGCATGTAAAGGTTTGAGTATAGAAGTTATGGCATTGATAGCAATGCAACACAATTCCATGCATGTGGATGTAAAAACAGGAGTTCAATTACATAATTATATAAAACAAAAAAATGCATGCAAGTCAACCCTTGTAATTCTTGGGGCTTACGATCTAATATTAAATAAAAAATTGTCCATCTCCAATGACCCACAGTTTTTACATACATACACGAACAAGAATTCACACAAAGACTCAACCTTTTTTCCTCTACCATCCACATTTAATAAAGTTTGTTACTTGTATAATGCAATGAGAAATTGTACTGGGTCATGAGCTTTTTTATCATAGTATCCAATACTACTTGCTGTTCAGTGCCAAGGGTTCCACTAGATTTTAGCTATTATATCGCTTCATTTAATCAAAAGATAAGAAAATTTATTATTTGATAAGAGCAACAAGGCTATCAAAAATCATGTTCTACTCACTCTGACTCCTGAGTTGGAAAGCTTCTTTAACAATAAAACAGATTATACTTATGTTCGCAAGGATCAAAGTAGGTCAATGAAACTCAACAAGTACATCCAGTTAGAAAACAATGTTGTACTCACCTGGACTTCTGCATTGCATAGCTCCCTTAGAGAAAATAATAAAATAAATTGTATACTATTAGTTTGCAAGGATAAAATAGATCAATGGAACTCAATAAGTACATCCAGTTACAACAGCACAGTGACGTACACAGATAAAGCTACACAAAAAGAGCACTTGCATTGTCAAGAGGTGAAAGGGTTTGCCAATAGGAAAATAATCATATTAGTAAACCTTGATGCATTATATGGATGGAGATGTGATACTAAAATGTCAACTTTTTAACTTGTAAATGAACTTAAAGTAAAATAAAAAAATGAAGGGCCCAAATAGGAATATGATAATGATAATCGTGCAAATAGGAGTGAAATGAGTATGCACTTGATTTATATATCAGCTCATTATTTATATTATTGGATTTATTTGGTATAATGTAAGTTGATATATCAGCCCATTATTTATGTTATTGGATATTTTTGAATTTATTTAAGTTGATATAGCCCATTATTTATATATTATTGAATTTTGATGTTGATGCCAGATGCATTGACATCCCACATACAAGTTTGCTAATTCCACCATTTGTGCATGTTCTAACTCATTTATGAAAATGCTAGCTTTCTAAGTGAATCCGTTGGAGTTGAAACTCTCGGTATGCGCCAAGAACCTAAAAGGACTAAATTATTTGTCATTTGATCCATAGTTGGAAAACTCGCCAAAGCCAAAAACTCACCAAGCCCCCCAAAAGTTTAATCAGGAAAAACTGGGCGATTTAAAAAAAAAACTCGAGAAAACTCGGGAACCTAAAAAAACAGCTCAAATTTAATTAAAAATACGTTGGAACCCTTCTTCTCTCCCCTCCTCAAGCCTCTAATCGCACAATACAAACTGGTGTTGAAAAAAATGAGATTTTCTGCCCTATATCACTCTTCCCAACGCGTGGCCGAGTTTTTCTTAAAAAATCGCGAGTTTTTGGTAAAACTCACTGATTTTTCAGCGATTAATCGGCAAGTTTTTTGCTGGAGCCAAGTTTTAAAGATGGCGAGTTTTTCTGCCATTTACTCGCCGGCCGAGAAAACTCGGCAATTTCCTACTACTCGCTGATTCCTCTGCGAGTGTGCCAACTATGATTTGATCTTCCAATAAGTAAGAAGAGTTTCGTGTAATTGAATCTTTCATGTAGTTTTCAAATGACTTTTTTTGTAGTAAATTATTGTCTGGATTTTCTTATCTCTGCATAACATCTGTAATTGCATTGTGTTGTGTTGTTTGGTTCCCAAACAATTGCACCTACCTTAGGATCTGTGTTTAGGATTTGCAATTTTCCAATTACCTGTCATTAAGCTGGCCTGACGGTAGTCATTAGTTGCAATTCAATCACACTGATCTAATGCCAACTGTCGGACAACAGCAAAATTTAGTATTAAAAATGAGATTCTGGCACTATTGCTAAAGCCTAATACTGTAGCTTGTATTTTGTAATTTTTAATTTATTCCTATTTTCAAACTTTGAACTTAAAGATTATCTATGTACAAGGCATTGTTCGACAACCCAAGAGTTAATGAACAAAATCCATATTTCATGTCTTGCACTTGTATTTGTTTCACATTCTGTACGCAGTTCATTTTGCATGAAATAGAAAAACAGCCTTTGCTCTCTAATTTAATGATTTTTTTAGTATATTTTTAGCTTTTGGTTAGCAAAACAATTATACTTTTGGTTAGGAAAACAATAATCACGAAAAACAATTTGATTTTACCTCTATCATTTAGACTCTAGAGTTTAAGTTATTCTAAACCTTGATATGTGTAGCAGCCCAGTGTGCCAAAAGGGACATATACTTTTCCGGGGCCTTAAATTGCTAAACCTAATTCAGAAATGGACCTGTTCAAAAAAAAGCATTAAAAGTCTCAAAATTGCAAAACGCCTGTTCTAATTCAGGGAAACAACCCATAAATATTTGCCCATATCTACTCACCCAGTTTGTACATTTAGTTTTATCTATAATTCAAAACTTCTTGGATTTCAAAGGTGGAATACTTCATCCTCACCTGTGATTCTATTTATTGCTTGCTGTAATTAGGTGTTTAACTGATATAAGTCAACAGAAAATAAAGCATATTGGTTTTCTAGAAACACATCTTTTTTGCAGAGATTGCTCACTTTTTGTAACTTCTCTCATCTCAAATAAATGCTTTCATTTATATGGCAGTATCATCTACATTTATTGGGTTCATTTTTCTTTTTCTTTCCCCAATTCATTGATTTTATAACAGATTGAGTTTCTGTAGTTTGGTATGATGTCCACCAAATTGCAATCCAAATCTGGATCTATCTGAATGTTTGAAGTTATGCAAAACTAGAAATGTGCCATGTACGGTTGAAAAGTATATATTCAATGTTATGTCCCAAAGTGACCATTTCAATGGCACCCAGAGGTTAAAATTGTAGTGGTGGCAAAATACAAATGCTTTAAGCATGCCCTAACAAGGAACTGTAAGATGTCAAACCTAAGATGGATAAGAGCTCATAATAAGATAATAGGAAAGAAAATGAATAAAAGATGATAAACGTTAGACATTAAAACAGAATTACAACAATTAAAAGTGAAAGGAGTAATCAATATAACCATTTTAATCAATGGAAAGTGACACAACTCCTATGACACACAAAACAATTAAGAATATAGCTCAGAACAGCTCCAAATCTGTATGTTTGGTAGTTATATTATAGACTAAGATTGCTCTACATTTGAAAGTTTGGCAGCTACACATAGTTAAGATTACATTTGCAACCCTTTCCATGCCTATATTCCTAGACATGTTTCATGAGGTTGGTATGTGTAGCGTCTTAAAATGGAAGCACTTAATTTTGAGACCTTTCAGCCCTCCTTAGTGTGGTTTTGGCCCCTTACTCTTCTTCCAATCTTGCTCAAATTTCTAGGTCATTACTCATTTTAATGCATAGCCCTCAAAGGTGCTATTATCACCTTTTTTGCCATAGCTTCTGGCACTTTCATCATTTCCATTGTATTTCTGCACTTTCCCCAAGACCTTGGCATCACCTTTCCACAAGATTCCCTTGGGTTTAGGTCAACCCATACCAAGAGGGATTTTTGTCCTAGGGCACATGATGTCTTAGGTGTTTAAATTGTTTTATTTTACTCTTCGGTCTGCTTGCTTTGTTTTTTATCCCAAAAACTAGTATATAAGTGAGCTTGGGCATTTCATTTTCACACACAAGCAATTAAATTCAAGCCCATGAGATATCAACTAGGAATTTTGACCAAATTTCCACAGCATACATCAAGCATTTCCTTCTTGCATCAAGTTTCTTCCTTCAAGTGACTCTGGAGTTTTGCTTCCAAGGAGGAGATCTTCCATTCACTCATTCAAGTTCTTCAAATCTTTATCAATGCATATCACAAACATTCTCATTCATGAGGTTGAAGTTTTGGCTGGATTAGTTTCCTTTTAATTTCGTTGTGTTGGGTCAAGACTATTACATTAACACACTTGATGACATACTAATCCACAAAGGTAATTATATTGCTCATTGTTAAATTCAATTCTACTACTTGCTACCATTTACTCTATCGTTATTATCATTTCAATTTCAAGGTTGATTCCTCCATCTAGGACTTCACCAAGGTAAGCCCTCCCCCAACAAACAAAACCATTTTTTCTTGTATGCATGAACAAGTTATCTGAATTGCGAATTTCGATTCGGAAACTTACTATCCAAAGGTTCCAGAAGATCTGGTGTCAATTTTGTTTCTGCCCTCTGAGAACACGTCTGTCAGGTCAACCTATACCTGGGTTCTGAGATTTTAAAAGGTTTTTTGTTCTGATCTCAGATGTCAATTTTCTAGTAGCAATTTTTTGAGCCGAAAGGCACTTTTCCTTGCACATTTTAAGGTCAAATTCCTTCCTCATTTTCATTTCATATCATAGATATTGTTTCCTACTTTAATTGGACGGATTTCATACATATTGTTCCTCAATGCATTAATTCAAAGTGTCTTAATTCATCTGTGTCATTTAATCAATTGGATCAGCTTACTTTCACATTACACAGCTAAGGTTAATGAACATTGCATGAAAAAGAGTTTGCTTGATAAAAACCTTTAATATAATTTGGGTTTAGTATTGGCATCCCTTCATCCTATTTGGGTTACTAATCTAACTGGACTTATATTAAATGTTATGTTTGGAAGCCTCTCTTTCTCTTGTACTGAATAGCTTAGGGTGAAGATGTTTAATTAATGAATTCATCTTATCTAGTTTACATTAACATATTCATTGCTTCCATTTCCCCCTAAACAGCATGAACCACTTATAAGCCAATAAATAATTACTTATATCATACATGTAAAACATGATCAGGCTGAGTTGAATTCGGTGATGTTCATAAATGAAATCAATGCAATAATTTGAAACAAAAATAAAAAACAAAGAGTATGAATGTCAAAGGACTGATTAAAGATATCCCAATGCAACTAAGATAAAACATGTAGAAATGAAAATATTGGATGTTTTGAAGCATCAAATTACAAGCAAAGATATAAACAAATCGAGGAAGAAAAGCTCTAATAACAAGATCTGATAAGTATATCTAATAAGATCAAATAACAAGATCTAATAAGAATATCGGTGTCAAAGGGCACAGCCAAAGATATGCCAATGCAACTCAGTTACAACATTTAGAAATGGAAATATGGGAATTTTTGAAGCATCAAATAACAAGCAAATATATAAACAAAACAAGGATGAAAAGATCTAATAAAAAGATACAAGGATGCAAAATGAACCAAAAATGAGAGTGCAAAACTATAATATATTAATAGAGATAACAAGTACAAATGCAGGCAATCCTGACTAAGAAAATGCCTCTTGGCCGACAGCTAAAAGGCCACACTAGGCAGTGAGACCTGGAAAATTGCCTATACTGGAATGTATCAGAATCTGGAAAGAATTCAGAATTACTAATTTGTTCCAAACAATTCTAAAGTATGCTCGGCAATTAATTTCTAA
Source organism: Cupressus sempervirens (assembly GCA_028749045.1). NCBI lineage: Eukaryota > Viridiplantae > Streptophyta > Pinopsida > Cupressales > Cupressaceae > Cupressus > Cupressus sempervirens. Next base: position 217,399,763 of record CM053788.1, read on the forward strand.
CTTTCCTCTATAAGTTTTCCCCGACTTTACAAGATACCGAAAATTAAATCTATTACACATTAAAAACAACAGAAACTAGACTACGATTCTCAAACCATAAAACGTACCATGTGGATAATAAAGCGCTCTTCCAAATTACTTCTTGCTAGGCATCTCTGCAATGAAGCATTCCAAGTCAGCAGATAATTTAAGGAACATGACAAAGGTTACCTAGAAAATTATATAACCTACAATTGCAGATTAAGTACTCAAGAGTCAAAAGCAAGTAGCCAACACAACTAAAATAAAGATGATACCATACCAAAAAGTTCACTCAAATTGACTAGTACGGAAATTAAACAGCTGACAGGGAGTTAGAAATTATATCAAAAAAGAAACTTCATATATCCCAATTATAAAACATGTCGAGAAGGTCTTTTTGCAGAAATTCATCTCAGCTTATGTTGGCACAAGGTGATATAGCAATCAGCCAAGATGCCTTATTCCCATATAAGCAAATGCCAAAAATCTTTCTTGGGAATATCTGAGCAAACCAAAACATTAGGATATGTTCAATTTCTTGGGATGATATTAACAGTTTAAAAAAAGCGGATACATTCAAAAATGAAAGAGAAATATCAAATAACTAATTTTTTTTACCAAGTTGCAGTCAGAATTGGGTGGATGGATACAATGTGCCAGAAAGGTGAAGAATTTGGTGGGCTCAGTATGTTTAGGTATGTCCACCCAAAAATATATTACAAATCTCAATATGTAATATATGTAAATATATTGATTATATCTTAAAAATTAACATTTATTTTAGTTATGCTTTGTAAATATACAAATTTTAAAATATAGTTTTCTATGTTTTAGACTATTTTTAATTTACAATTTTAACATTTAATTATTGAAATATAGTTTAATAATAAATAAATAAAACCTCAAAACTATATAGTGTACTTCATAAATATATTGATTATATCTTAAAAATTAATATTTATTTTAATAATGCTTTGTAAATATACAAAGTTTTAGTATATAATTTTCCATGTTTTAGATTATTTTTAAATTTTAATTTACAATTTTAGCATATAATTATTGAAATATAGTTTAATAATAGATTAATTTAATCCCAAACTATATAGTGTACTTCAAGTTTTAAAACTATCTTAAAATATGAATTATTAACTATAGTGTTATATAATTATTAATAAATAGTTTAATAATATCCAAACACATGGTATAATAGTTTAAATTTCAAAACCATTTTGTAATTTTTGGCTTTGATGTTTAGCATGTATATTTCCAGGTTAGTCTGAATATAGTAGCTTATAATATTATGTATATTTTTGGATAGTATAAATGTAATAGCTTGCTGTTAGTGTATCAGACTGTATGTGAAATAATATTCTGAATAGATCCTCAAGATAAGAAATGATTATAATACTGAAATATGATCAAGGAATGCAGAGAAACAATGTTTATGTTATATACGCTCATGTGCACTGAAGACTTAGTAATTTATGTGTTCATTGTGCTTAATAATCAGCGGATGTCAAATATTTATATACGGGAGGGTAGAACATGAGTCACGAACAATAGGCATGACTCATGCTTGAGTCACGTCTATTGGGCGTGACACAAGTCACCCCTGATACCCATTTCAATGCCAACGGGATAAATATGAACCGGCAGGAATATTAATAAGGCAGTTGATAAAATTAATCTTATTCAAATACGTTTGTAATTAAATCTGCATATATACATATGTATGTATGATTATATTTGAATATCTAAACATATAAGAATAACATAAATATCCACACAAGATTCATTAATAAATCTTTATAATTATGTTCAACTAATCTATACATTAACACTCCCTCTTAGATTAGTAGCATTAACACACAAAAGAAGTCTTTGATCAGAAGACTTCTTTATACAATGTCAGATAAGGGTTGATTCATCAACGAAATGATATTCATCACCTTATATTTGACATTATATAACATGAGAGTTGGCCTATCAGAATATCAATAACATGATATTCACCAAGCTCTCTAGAGTAATGGCCTATCAAAACATCAACTGAACAATGTTCACCAAGTACTCAGTGTGGTATTGGCCTATCCAAATATCAAGGCAAGATATTCACCAAGTACCGAAAAATATATCTACAAAAGCAACTTGTAGATAATCAAATTAATGATATCTAACGCCTAGTTGTTGATTTATAAGATAAAGCCTTTACATGAAAAAATTACACAAAATGAATCATGCTACAAGTTATTGTAAGGACGTCAATTTACAACTTCTCCCAATACAAGTGAAATCATTTTGAAGTCGTCACTTCTTAATGTTTTCTAAATTTATAATATATACAATGTACAATAATCAATTTCTCTGAGACATTTCCTCAAATTTTACAATCATACCAAGTTCTTTACGAAAATGCTCCACCTTTGTCTTAGCAAGTGGTTTGGTAAGAGTGTCTGCAATTTGATCCACTGTACTAATATATTCCAACTTGATTACATCCTTCTCAACCATGTCTCGAACATAGTGGTAGGGTATCTCAATGTGTTTTGACATGTTATGAAACACTGGATTAAGAGATAGCTTGATGCAGCTCTAGTTATTACAATAAATAGTAGTAGGTGGAAGTGGCTTTCCAAATAATCCAAATAGAAGTTTTCTCAACCATACAACTTCTCTTCCTCCCATGTATGCAGTTATGTACTCGGCTTCTGTAGAACTCTGTGCTACTGAGACTGCTTCCGACTAAACCAAGATATCATTGTTCAACCCAAGGTAAAACTAAATCCTGAAGTGCTCTTACAATTCTCTGAATTTCTTGCCCAATCAAAATTTGTATATCCGCTTACATTTAGTTCAGTTTTAGTGTATTTGAGACCATATCCAATTGTACCACTGAGATACCTGAGAATGTGTTTTGCTGCTACTAAATGAGTTTGTTTAGGTTCGCACATGAACTGACTGAGAACATTTACAGCATAACAGATGTCAGGTCTTGTGTTTACCAAATACGTTAAAGAACCAATTATCTGTTAATATAGAGTAGGATCAACATTTTCAGAATCTTTTGTTGCTTCTTTTAGTTTTTTGAGGTTTGCTTCCATAGGAGTCTTCATTGCCTTGCTGTCCAACATGCCAAATCTTTGAGTAGGTCCAGAGTATATTTCCCTTGATTTAAGAAGATTTCATTTGAATGCTACCATACTTCTAATCCCAAGAAGTAGTGAGTCTTTCATTTCAAATTCAAATATAAGATCTTGTTTACATTTTTCAATTAGATGATCTTCTCCTGTAATCAAAAGATCATCAACATATAAAACCATGATTAACATATCCCCCTGTATGAACAATTAGATGATGATCTATCTGTTCATACCAAGCTCGGGGAGCTTGTTTTAATCCATATAAAGCCTTTTTTAATTTGCATACATGAGATTGTTTTTGTGTACTTCAAATCCTTCTAGTTGTTCAAGATAAACTTCCTCTTCTATAACACCATTCAAAAATGCAGTCTTTACATCCATTTGATGAATTTTCCAACCCTTGGATGCAGCAATGGCTAAAACAGTTTTCACAGAGGTATTGTAAGAATTTGCCTTAGGGAAAAATCACCAAAGACCAAGAAGCACAATAACTAGCACAAAATAGACCAATTAGAGTTGCTTACTCCTGTGTTGTTGCTACAGCCGTGGTATTTTTGTCGGCGAGGGATTGTTTGATCCCACATGTCCAAGGTTTTCGCACTTTTCGTTGTTTAAAATGAAAGGCCCACGGGGTAGTTAAGAGGCTTGGAAGCCACCACTTGATATCTGCCGCAGTTTATATGATGTTGGCCGGGAATATAAAAGCCCGTACTCGGCCGCTAGAATATTTGCTGTGAAATAAATAAGGAATATGCGGCCGATTGATGGAATATTCCTCTACAGGGGCTGAGATTTGACCACTTGGTGCCTACAAAAAAAATTCTCTACACGCCTAATAGGCCAGAAATATTTTCCGAAAAAACAATAAAAAAGCAGAGAAAATTAAATGCAAATTTGAAACAAAATAAATGTACAGATCTAATAGATCATACCGAATTTGCAAATTGGGTCTTCGGGTGCTGGTTTGCAAAAAAATTTGCCTCAAATTCGACTATGGCCCAACATAGTCAATTTTCACCGAATCAACTCTCCGGATGCAATGATGAGGTTCACTTTGGCTCTGAATGCTCCCAATAGCTGCAGATACTCCGGATCTAAATCAAGATGTCCTCAAAGAGGTGAAGCAAGAATGGTCTCCAATGGCTATGAAATGATGCCTCTATGGCTCTAATACCATGTAAGAATTTGCCTTAGGGCAAAATCACCCAAGACCAAGAAGCACAATAACTAGCACAAAATAGACCAATAGAATATGATCAGAATAACAATATGATATTCAATTGATGCTTAAAGTACACTAGGAGTGCTTGTATATGAAGACCTCTAGAATGTCTACGAGTTAGCAATATGATAAGCCTCACAACTAAGCACATGTCCACTAAGAGTGGGTTATCCTCCATTAAGCACAAGAGTTAGTGCGATGATGAGAGGATAAGCCTACAAAAGTGTGTCACATAAAATTATGTTGTAGACACCATATGCTTAATTAAGAGTGCAAACAACTATGTTGTCAACATGACAACTCAGTTGATTATGCAAACTCTAGTGTTGTAGACACCATGTGCTAAATTAGAGTTGCTTACTCCTGTGTTGTCCACAAGACAACTCATATGAGTACGCAAACTCCTAGGTGTCTAACCTAATAAATAATAAAATAATGCATTTATCCTAAGTAAACTTAAGTGTAAATAATAATTATTTACACTCACAGGTATATCTGACTACTGGAGCAAAAGTTTCCTCATAGCCTATTCCTTCCTTTTGAGAAAATCCTCTTGCTACAAACCTTGCTTTGTACTTGTCGATACTTCCATCTACAGCATGTTTGATTTTAAATAGCCATTTTGAGGAGACAATTGATTTATTTTTGGGTCTAGGAACAATATCCCAAACATCATTTTTAAGTATGGAATTATATTCTTCTGTCATGGCATCTTTCTAATTTTGATGTTTTATTGCTTCTTTTACATCAGATGGTTCAGATTTGGAGATTTCACTCATTAATGCAATGTAACTAGAGTATATGTTAGGTCATTTTCTTTCCCTAATGAAATCTAAGGGGATGGAATTGTTCTCTTCAATTAGCTTTCTAGCCCATAATGGTCTTTTCTTTTCCTCAAAAGTGTGAGTAATGTCCATGGGTTCAATTGATTTATCTTCCTCCATTAGAAACTCCCTCTCATTATCAAGGTTTTGTTCTTCTAGAGTTTCTTCTGAATTTGATTCATTTTTATCCTTAGATCTTTTGAAGGCCAAATCTTCATCAAATATTACATCTCGACTTAGTTCAATATTTCTTTGTCCAGGGATATAGATACAATAAGCTTTGGAAGTTTCACTGTATCCTACAAAGATTGCTTTCTTTCCTAAGGGCTCTAGTTTGGTTCTCTTCTCTTTAGGAATGTGTACATAGACAGGGCAACCAAAAATTCTTAGGTATTTAAGATCAAGTTTCTTCCCGGTAAATGTCTCTTCAGGGGTCTTGAATTCAAGATGAGAGCATGGACATCTATTTTGAAGGAAAACAGCAGTATTTGAGGCTTCTCCCCAAAGAAAGTTTCAAGATTTTGATCATGAAGCATTGCTTTTGCAGATTCAACTATGGATCTATTCTTTCTCTCAACTATTCCATTTTGTTGAGGATTACAGGGAACAGAACACTCCCTCTTGATCCCAACAGTTTTACAGTAATTTATAAAGATCTCAAAAATGTACTCTTTACCATTGTCTATTCTTAAGACTTTTATTTTCTTTCTAGATAGATTTTCTTCAAGGGCTTTAAACTCTTAAAATTTTGTCAGGATTTCTTCACACTCTTTACTTTTAAGAAAATAGATCTAAGTCTTCCTAGAGAAATCATCCACAAATATGATATAGTATAGAAAACCTCCTAGTGAAGGAACTGACATAGGACCACATAAATCTAAGTGAAATATAGTTTTAATATTCTTCCCCAGAGCACAACCTTTACAGGTTCCTTCATGGTACGGATGAAGTTTAGGTAGACCTGTTACCATTTTTCCTAGAGAAGGTAATCCTCGAAAATGAAAATGACCTAGTCTCCTATGCCAGATTTCATTTTCTTTGAAAGAATCATGAAGTAGAGCTGAATGAGTCCGAGAGTTAATTTGATAAAGACATCCATGTTTGGAGCCAATCTTGTATGCATATTTTATGTTAGAATTCTTAGGCCAAAATTAGACCTTTCCTTCCATAAATGTAACTCTGGATCCTTCATCTTCAAGAGCAAAGATTGAAAGCAAGTTTCTTTTTATACCAAGTTCATAAAGTACCTTAGTAAGTTCAATTGTTTTCCCTAATTTCATATGAATAGTACATGTTCCTATTCCCATTACGGGATAGCTTGCATCATCTGCAATGGTTACTTCATCAACATAGTCTTCCTTGATAGAGTCCAACTGTTCTTTAAAACCTATAATATGTTGAGAGGCTCCGCTATCAATTACCCAAGTACTTGATCTGGTTGATGTTTCACTGGAGAGAGCTGAATAGAAGGCATTGTGTTCAGAATTTCCATTTGAGTTTTGAGTGGTTGCAAATGAAGCTTGTTGCTTAAATCTATCCCGACATCTAGATGTCGAATGTCCAATTTTATCACATCTAAAACATTGCATTTTGGAGAAATCGAGTTGCTTTCTCTTCCCTTTGAATTTTATTTTCTTCTTATTTACTTGAGTAGAGAGAACTTGTAAATCTCCTTTTTGGCATCGAGCTACTTGCATACACTCTTCGTGTATGCAGTCAACTTTAAGTCTTTCAAATTTAGGAAGTTTAGACCGAGAGCATACCCCTTGTCTGAAAGTATCCCATGATGATGGAAGGCCTTTTAGAACCATTATTGTTAACTCCTTTCCATCACAGATGTGTCCTATTGAAGAGAGTTGATTTCAAAGTTCAATTATTCTCATAAAGTATGAGGAAATTTTCCCTCCTTTATTCATTTTAATATTTGACATTTTGTCCTTTAATGTGATAATCCAAATAGCATTATTTATCTCAAACATATTTCCAAGCGCATTGTACATCTCATGTGCAGTGTCTAGTTCTAAGATTACAAGAAGACGATGGGTTTTAACACCATCCACAATAAGCTTCATGGCTTTATTGTTGTCATTCTCCCATTTTTCCAGTTCATCATTTCCTTTGGGTGGTGGGTCAGAATTTTCAATGAACTTATAGAGGCCATGTTCTTTTAGTATGAGTTTTAGTCGTAGTTTCCAGCCTGCAAAATCTGAATTACTTTCTAATCTGTCTTCTAGCCTCATGTCGTTCACCATTTTAGAATAATATTTGACTAAAGTCTGATTTTCGGATCACTTCTTTAAACCTGCCCTGATACCATGTTAGTGTATCAGACTCTATGTGAAATAATATTCTGAATAGATCCTCAAGATAAGAAATGATTATAATACTGAAATATGATCAAGGAATGCAAAGAAACAATGTTTATGTTATATACACTGATGTGCACTGAAGACTTAGTAATTTATGTGTTCATCGTGCTTAATAATCAGTGGAGGTCAAATATTTATATACAAGAGGACAGACCATGAGTCACAACCGATAGGCGTGACTCATGCTTGAGTCACGTCTATCAAGCGTGACACAATAGTCACCCCCGATACCCATTTCAATGCCGACGGGATAAATATCAACCAGCAGGAATATTAACAAGGCAGTCGATAACATTAATCTTATTCAAATATATTTGTAATTAAATCTGCATGTATGTATGTATGTATGTATGATTTGAATATCTAAACATATAAGAATAACATAAATGTCCACACAATATTCATTAATAAATCTTTATAATTTATGTTCAACTAATCTATACATTAACACTTACAATATGTATCGATGGAAGGTTGCTTTTAACGGTAAATTACAGCTTTATGGGGTTATGCCCTAAAATTAATACCAAAAAACTATTAAAATCTTATGGGGCAGTAGAAAGTAACCCCTCAAGGTTAGAAACTTGGTTGTAGGCACTATAGGCAAGAAGCCCTGCCATTTCACCAAAGGGTTGCCCTCGTCAATAAAAAGTGTATTAAAATAAAAGTGAGTGTTTTAATTTTTATTCAAAATGGAATCAAAGCCATAGAAACCTCAACTAAATTATCTGAATAGTAAATGTAATAAAAATTATTAAACTCAATAAAATTAATATATTAACAAGCAATGGCCTACAACACAACGATAAACTGTGAACCTCTCATCTCGGAGGTCTTGGGTTGGAGTTTACTCGAACTTAACTAATAATAATAATTAATCTAAACAAATAATAATGATAATTAATCTTGGCTTCGACCCATTACCCATCAAATGAAAATTAATATATTAACAATAAAAAATAAATATACATAAGAAACAAAATTTAATAAAATATATTTAAAATTTAGAAAAAAAATAGTTTAAATGGCCTATTAATGGGCAAAAAAGGGTTAATCTATGTGTTTCTATAGACTACTAGACGGAATGGTGTCCTCCAGCTATTCGTTGGGCGAAGGTGAATTTTGATGGGGCAACTAAGGAGAAGTTGGGGCCTTCAAAGGAGGGATGCATAGCTAAGGAGAAGTTGGGGCCTTCAAAGGAGGGATGCATAGCTAAGGTGGAGTGGTTTCCCCCTGGCATTGAGAACACAAAAGATTGCTTCCCGGAACAAATAACATTGTTGAAGTCAACACTGCTTTGTTGCAGGTCCAATTAGCAAAAATACTCATGATTCCACTATTGTATTTGAACGGATCTTTGATGGTAATAATAAACACCATCATTAAGGGGAGAGCAGATGATTGGATAATTCAAACGTTAGAATATCTCTAGTCTCCTTGATACATTAGAGAATTTCAAAATATCCTATGTCAAAAGAGCAAGTAACACAAAAGCAGATCGATTGTCTAATGTGGCAGTTGTGTCAAAGGATGGTGTGGATGTGATGGCTTTTACGGACTTTAAAAGAAAAGTTAATGCCAAAGAATAGTGAGATGTTAGGCAGGTACAAAGGTCAAAGAACAAACTCATAAATGTGTTGCATTTAATCCTTTGTGAGATGGTAGACATCTTGTGTGGAAGAGATAGTAATCTCAAAATGATGGTTTGTTTCCTTTTCCTTAGCTTCAATTACCCTCTTTCAAAGCTAGTTTCGGGTATTTGTGAGGCAAGCAATGAATAACACCTCTACAGTAAACATGTTGGCACATTTCTCTCTTCAGGCCTCAAAACCAGTGATTGCTTTCTAGGGTAAAGTTCCCTTGGATAGAATAAAGAATATCTTCAACTTTGAAGATGAAGTATTCCTGCATAAAGTCTCTATTACTTTTCCCAGCCATCTTTTGCATTTCATAAATTCTATGTCCCCAATTCTTCCTCCATTCTAATTCAACAAGGTCTGATTTCTTTCCCTTCTACCTCTAAGTTAGTAAAGGAAGGGTCTGGCAATGATGGAATCACTATGATGATTGTGAATGAGGAGGAGCCCTGGAAGAAGGAAGGTTTCTTTTCTTTAAGAAATGTCTCTTTGAAAATGGAAAACAGAGTTACTTGTTTGACCTTAGATGATGACAGCATTCAAGCAACAAAGACAGAAATTGGAGCACAACAAAGCCTGGGTTCTTTGGTAAGCGTGATTTTTTCATGTGCACTTTGATACCATTTTAATCCAGCCATTCATCTGATTACTCGAGCACATCTTTTGGTGAGATGCCACAATCTCCCTTTGGCCATGAGAAACCTAGAATGATTCAGCAAGGTTGGAGATTTCATGAGATTCAACAAAACTTCAAAAATAGCTCTCAGCATATATTTGTAAAAGTATGTGTGACGGTAGACTTATTGCAGCCAATCATTCAGCCCATCGATCCTATCCTCTCATGAAGCTTTAAATTTCATTATTTTGCTGCTTTCATACCAAACAACTCTGTGATAAGGCTACAGATTGTTCTTCCAACAATCTTTTGGTTGCTCACTTGTATCACAATGCAGCAATGGATGAGGAAAGTGGGTACCCCGAATTTTAGTACAATTCCTTCAAATTCTAAGCAGCAAGCAGGCTAAGGTTCAGATTTGTGTAGGTAAAAACTTTGGTTAAACATCAGGCTTCAGTTGTTCAGTTCGAACAGTAGGATGGTGTGGTACATTTGGAAGGGTAGGATGAAGCAGCAACAGAAACAGATTGTATGGTATCTACGAAAATCTTAACTGCATGTAAACAGAAGCCACTCAGACTAAAGCAAATTGCATACTTCCTAAACATCCCAGATGAAAAGTTTGAAGCTGAGTATTTGTGCCTAGAAGTTTTCACTCTGTTGATGAAGGCTCACAATGGAGTCATGAACTATGGAAGCCCTTCTTTCCAACAAAGAAAAAAGGCTACTTCTAACTAAAGGATGATCATATCTCATGGGGGTCTTGAAAGTTATTGCCTGTCTTTACAACTATAGACTCTTTAGAGTTTGGGTTATCTTACCCTTAAGCTTATTAAAATTTGTGACCCCCTTTCTTTTTAAGGATGTATTTTGGACTTTTGTTTGGGAGGCGGCCCCTATAGATTCCATCACTTAATGTAGCAAAATAAAAAATAAACTTAACAAACAAAGTCAAAGATACAGTGATACACATTAATTAATAAGTCTATATACACATACCAGGGGGAGTAAGAAGCATATCCTGCAATTATGAATAATATGAAACATAATTTATATTGAGAGTTGTCAAAAACAAAGCTTGCGTCACATACAGTACACAGGTACCCCCGGGATACAAGCTCAGAAAATGAGTTCATCGTCTGATAGATATCTAGAAAACTGCTCCTCTTCTTCTCCCTTTTCCTCAAAGAAAAACAACAACGGCCGTAGGCTAACTTATTACTTCTTTGGTTCAAAGGCAAGGGCAAGGGCTTTGGTAGGTCCTCTTTTAGAATTTTAGAATGTCTTTTTAAGTATTTGAAAAACTTTCTAGTATTTTACTGTATTTCATGCAATTGATGCAAGTGACACCCTAAAGTCTTGGAGACAACCAAGGGCCATTGAGATGTCTAGAGGATGCTAGGTGAAGTAAGTCCCCAAAAAGACCAAAAACAGGTGGTTGTCGCAAAATTTTCAAGAAAAAGGGTACAAGGAGGAAACACCGCCTCTGATCCCCAAATCCCATAGGCATCACTTGGACCAGGTACACATGGAACATTGATTTTATCAGTACCTCAACACTTACGTGATGTGTGGCTTTGAGCTTCACGGCATTTTTGTGAATGTCTACAAGACATATTTAGGAAACCATTTTATCTTGATATAAGAATTAACAACTAGAATATGTGTATAAATATGTTCAGTACAAATTCTATGGAACCAAAAGTCCTTACATTTAGGGTCCCCACAAGACCCTACAGCTCAACTTTTTGTCAATTTGTGCATATCTATAAGTTTCTCTATAGTAAGTGTGCCTAAGTTTTTTAACCGTTACTTCCATGCTCACATGATAATTAAAAACTGGACTAGTAAATCCATAATATATTTAAGCTACAAGTAGATTAACAAAAAATGTTTTCTTTAAATTTACTACTCACAGCTTTTATAGATGAAAGGACATAATCTTCTCCAGGAGTCACTACATTGGCCGGTAGCCTTATCCTGTAAAAGTCATCCTCTTTCAACAGCTCCTGATTACACCAGAATAAAGGCATCAAGATAGATTATTGTGCAAAGAACATTGACAACATAATGGACTACTAAATGGAGTACAAAAATTATTATTGAATGTGCAAAGTTTTAAACCTCCAGAACAAATACTTACTTCAAATGCTTTTTGCTCACTTTCAGTTAAAGGATTTCTTGTAATGCGAACCTTGGTTAATGTCTGCATACAAACAGAATATTATCCACTGATACACACTTTATCCTTTTAAAGATGGCCGTATAGTGACAAATTCTTTAATCTTGGTGAATTAATTTTCTAAAAAATTGAATGAAGCAACAAAGACAAATATTATAATTATAATCCTGGTTCAAGCACTAAGTTTAAGCTTCAAGAAGATAGCTAATTAAATACAATCTACAAATAGCTGCAGTTTTAGATTGAAAAGAAAAATGTAGAATTGAAAAATATCACAAGGTCTTATCTTTAAAAACAAAGAGATAGAGGCAGTTGCTTCCATTGAGAGAGGAAAGTAAGCTATATATAGTGTGTTTTAAATAGCCTTAAGGAGGATCCAAGTTCACAAGAATTGTCATCCCTGAAATGATAATGTTTATCATCGCAAACACGCCACAAAGAATGCTAATGCGTTTGTTAAATAATGGATCCACAAAAGCCTATGAAATTAGAAGTCGTAAAAGACAAACAACTTGGGCATGCATGTCAAAAACATGGCTTTGCCACTGAATATGCCCGCTACTTTCCTCACTTATATATTTCTAATTAAATATGCGTAGATACAATCCCGGTATTGAGCAGATTTTGCATATTACAAACAAAAGAGATCTTGAACGACTGATACATAATCCAAGATGAGTCCCACAAAACAAGAAAGGAAACACTCGACAAAATAAAAAGAATGCTCATCCGTTGTAATGAGAAGGGGTTTATAATTGTTCTTGCACTTTCTCCAGTTTTTTGTAGAAGCATTTTTACTAATTACAAGATTGGCTGGACATGGGAGTGCGCAAAATTTAATACAGCTTGTCGAAATTGTCTCTGAGATTCGTTCAGTCATATTTTGTAGATCGAATCCCCCTTCCTTGTCCAGCGTTGAATTCCATATAATATCACATAATGTTTTCTGTCAAACTCTTCAAGTTAAAACTTAGGGGATAAAATTTGTAGAATGGAACGTAAAAGGAAAAAATTCACGTGAGAGTACATGAATCTGGCTTGTATCACTGATCGGGAAAAAAATTCGAATTTTTTACATCGTGTTCACTAAAATGTCTCAAATAATTAATATAGAGACGTGTGAATCTTAAATCAGTAGAAAATACTTTTTCTTCAATAAAAATTAACTAATAAATAAGTGAGAAAACCCTGTTGTGAATCCATTTTACAACAATTGAAAGAAATAATGAGATCTAACAAACAGAAAAACACCAGAACCTACTAAAAACTTCCTAACAAATACTCAACCCCCTTCCAAATCCAATACACATTTACGGAATTATTCACACGGAATAGCTGTATTTCCTTGATACCCCGTGATCAAGCTTAAATTTTGTATTATGTGAAACCTTGGGGATGAATAATACATGCCTGACCACCGTGAGGAGACGCCTTCAAGCGCGCGGTGAAATAGCCGGCGGGTGTAAAATCGGAGTTACCAAAGGCGTGTTGGAAAGGAAACTGAATGCGCGAGTCCGCAGGGATGTTCTCGGCTGGAAGTACCGTTCTGGTGGCAGATTTACGTTTAGGAGGCGCAGCAACAAAATCGCCTTCGCTATGTTGCCCTCCGACAAGACCCCATTCTTCATCGTCTTGCAGCTCGTCTGAGCGGAAAGCATGTGCAAGTCCGGAGGACACAAGGAACGCTACTGTCGCCACCACCAAGCATTTCAACAGCCACTCCATTCTTTGCCAATAAATCGGTGAAAATCTACTCCCTCTAGCCAACCTTGTAGCATTTACAGACTTTCTTCCGCCCGTCCTGAATTTTTTTAATTTATTCTGCTTTTATAGTTTGACTGCCTCGTCATATTTTTTGTCCCTCGACTTCAAAATTTTGAAGCGAGGGTTCAATGGAAAGGATTGACAAAAATTTGGGATGAAATGACTTTAAAAACATAAATGAGTCTAAGATAAATGAAAAAACATAAATGAATTTTATAACTATTAAAAAATATAAATGAATTTTAGAACTATTAAAAAACTAGTATATGTATCAAAAGAAGGTGTAATGGTTATGTTCATAGAAAGATATATTATTGAACTCTTATTAAACTATGGAGAACTATGATACAATGAGAAATAAAGATTTTATTTTTAAGTACAAAAATGTTAATTCTAAAATATATTTTTTATTGGTAAGGTGGGTACATTGTACATTATATATTCACAAGTACATAGAGATGTTTGGTTAGCGGTCTTTGATTTGTTAAGAGGAATCTTTTTGCAAGCGACCTTCCTCTTATTTCCTTAAAATTGTATAGAGGTTATTTTGCATTTTTTGAGAATCTTTCAAAGGAGAACATTGGTTGAATGTCAAGGCTACTTAGTGACCTGATTCTAAACATGGTTGTGAATGTCAAGCCCTACCTCTCCTTTTTGGCAATTTCATTTTTTACTTTTTGTAGGGTAAACTCTTGAGTTTTGTGTACGATTATAAATCATACCATCATGGGTGGTTATTTGCCTTTGGCTACTTAGTAACACAAGAACAATCAATACAACTTTAAGGTTATCTTAGTCTCATGGTGGCTCGTAATAATTGTCAATTATTGCAACAACATACACCAGAACATCATGTGGGATAGAACCAGGGTTGTAAACTTTTTGAATTATATTTGCTAAGAGCTTCATTCACCAGCCTTGTGTATATCCTTATGTTAGTTGTGAGTATAATGTGTTGGCCTTTTTCAAATAGGACCTATCACTCAAGTTTTTGATCACCTAATACATGTTTTGTTGTGGTTATGGTGATTTTCACAATGCTTATTGCAATTGAGCAATTCAATAATTTTAATGTCCTTCTATTGTATATCCTAACTGAATCATTGATATCAAATAGGTGTATTGAGTTGTCAAATTCTTCCTTCTCATTTGATGTAATTTTTATATCTGTGTGTGTCATCAAGAGTTCCTAGTCTTGCCTTGGGTATTCTTCTCATATATTTTAGAGCATCTCATGGAATTATGTTTGTGCTTTACTTTCACCTTTTTGTTGGGACATTATATGTAAGGTGACTACTATCTTGAATTGTTCATATGTGTTCTAGAAGTCAAGAATGATGTATAGATAGGAAAATCCATCATAGAAGGTAATTGTTTCAAGTCACCAACCAAGCTTATGGAGACTCCTCCAAAGCACATGTTGTTGATTGTAAGGAAATGTTTCATTTAATTTATTGTTTATTTATAATAGTATATTTGGCCCTATATATCTTAGTTCATTGATTAGGATGTATCTTACGTCCTCTAATTCTTCCTAAAATTTTGTCAATGCAATATTTTCATTTCTTTAATGGGAAGCCCATGGTCATATAGAATCTACCTTCACTTTTGCATTCAAAATTGGCATACAATTGAATAACACCCATCATCGTAGGGGCCTATATTAAAAGCTATATAGTACGTAGTATAGAAAACTATATTTTTCATGATAATTGTTCGTAATATAAATAAATGAATGTCTTTTTTATCAATAAGATGAAAGTGCCCTTTTTTATAAATTCAAAAAGATTTACAAAGCACCCTATTCAAGTGTAGGCACTGGGGGAAAAAGAACAGGGTTAAGAAAATTCCTAGTGTAGCCCAAGACCAAAGTCCTATTCAAATAATATAAATGTCCAATAAAGGGACTTGAAGAGGGCATACCCCTTTTTACATAAAATCAAGTAATACATAATTTAAAATCAGATTTAGATGCTTTATGAAGCAATATTACATGGATCTCTTTGTAGAGAGATTACATAAATGACATGTTCAATAGAGATGTTGATCTATACCTAGTATTTTATACTATCTTTTGAAATCTTAGAAGCCATAAAGAGCAAACAAACTGATAGTTGATCTTGAGATCACCAATGTTGAACGACTTGACATGCATAACCACAATAAACCTTTCCCCACACTAGATAGAGCTATAATTTGAATCCAAAGTTAGAGAAAACTATGCATATAGAAGTTATCTATTAGAGCCTCCCATAATACCAACATTACCCTTAGAGGGGGGTCTGAAGTAAAGATCTTATTATCAATTTTACAATGGCGGGTAATTGGATATGCCCTACTTACATTGCAAAATTCATTTGGGCGTCAAATAATTAGCAGTAAAGATTTAAGCTTTTATAAATTAAACCTTAAAGTTTAGTTCCATTCATCATTTAAAGTTGAGTAAAGATGTCATAGTTTTAGTCTACTTACCAATATTTGTTATCAGTGGCCATATCTTTTTAGAACAGACATGCCCCAACAATACCCTCTTAGGTTGATTCTTTTGACTACCAGATGACAAAATAAAATGGCTAGCCCTTTAAAAAAATTGATTCCATAAATCATATATTAGGTAGTCCTGGAAGAAAACAGGGCTTAAGCAGCCAAATTGCTCTACTTATGAGAAACAACCAACATAATTTAGAGATCTTAGTTATATTCATTGATTAAGAGCTCGTATGTACGAATCTTGAATTAAATGATGATGAAAGACATTATGGTTCTAAAGGAAAATTTAATACTAAATTGAGACAAACCCAAAAACTTTTTCCTTAAAAATCAATATATCCCTATTCTTTTGTAGAAATATCCTTCTTGAAAATGTTGTTAAGACAAACCCATGATTTTTATTCAGCTTAAGTCGAAGAGCCTTAGCTGACTTTTTAAGTCAAATATTAAAATTAAATTAAAATAATATTTTTCAAAAATTTAAAGTCTCCTATGTATATTAATAGAGCTAGTACTTTGAAGCTTCACAAAATCTTTCAATAAGTTCATTCTATTATCATTAGTATTTATCACAAAGTTTAGTAAAGATATACGTATTCAAAATATTTATCTACTTCTTAAAATGTTCATATTGCTCTTCGATAATTACCACAAATTTAGAAAAGGTATATATGAGATTTCCTTTTTAAACAAAAACTAAAAAATGGAGAGTTTTCAAGAATAAAATAGTGTCATCCACTATTCTCCCCTAAAAGTTGCACACAAGTCCTCAATGGTAGCATGTAGATATCTTTCATACAAAATCCCTTCCTCCTCGAAGTATCTTTCTAATTAGTCCTCCTCAATGGGGTCTAGTAAAACAAAGAAGAAGAGGAGAAATTGAACATTCCTATAATAGACCTCCCTATCCTCACATCGGATCTTTAGTGAAGATGATTGGATATGGAGGGACTGGTTCCCCCCTAATATATAGTATATCATTGTTGGTAGCTAAAGGAATTGTGAGATCCCCTCTGATGTTCATCAAAATTGTGTTGAGACTACCCAATAACTCATTCTCGAATAATTCCTGGTAGAGGCTATCAATGAGGATGTTGTTAGCATACAAATGTCTAGCTACTGCAATGAGCATGGTGACTATATCCAGATTGGAGTGGAATCTATTAGGCTAGTTGATGTAGTGAGTGCCCAAATATTGAAGAATTATTCTCTAAATAATCATGTTCCTTATAGGCACAATTTTCCCTATCCTATCTAGCTTAATTGGGTTGTCAAAAGCCATTAGATGGGACAGAGTAGTGAGCTTGACAAGAGAGTCCATGGCTTTCAAAGTGCAAAATGAAGCCAGCTATTCCCCATTTTAATAAGGGATGAAAAGAGAAAATAAATGTCATTGTTCACATTTTTGTCACCATTTATCCCATCGGAGATAATCGATCAGAGACATCTTCCATGGGATAAGTTATGTGTTTTGGGCATTCAATAGTGTAATTTTTACATTTTTTGGCCACAAATCAGTTGTGCAATTTTGAGCAAAAATGGGTGCACAAAATTGAACAATGCAATTTTGTGCATTGGAGGAGTCACATCGAATGAGTTGGTTACTGTTCATTTGACATTTCATAGGTCGAAACTGTGTGCAATTGCTCTATCATTATAGGCTACAATGATCTTGGTTATTGCTATGCACAGAAGGCAGAAAATGATATAATGATGGGCAATGCCAGGGCTTATCATTATAGGGTATAGCGACCATTGGCAAACAGTGATCACAAAAATGGATCGCATAATTGTAGGCAATATTAGGCTTAAGTGATTTTAAAGTTGCTAAGTTGTGATCTACAACAACAGTCAAGTTCACGATTTTTGCATCTTCGCATGTAGTTAAGGGTAACCCGTGGTTAAGGTGGTGAAGTCTTGAAACACTTTGTTCACTCGTTTGGAGGGTTAAAGTTGCGGTTAAGATTCATGGTCGCAAGGTTGCAATCAAAGAAAATGTTAACTCCAAGAGGCTTTCACATCATCGTTGGGTTAAAAGACAAGAGACAACAAGCAATCGTGACAATGCGATCGATAGTTAAGAGTAGTCTTCGCAGCATCACAGGTCAACATGGTCAATGGAGAATTTAGTTACGAAGGTGTGAAAGCTTGTAGCTGCATCATCGCACATAGAGAAGGTTAACCTAGGGTAAAGGTGGTGAGTCTGCAAGTGCTTTTGTGCAACATCGCATGGAGTTAAGAGTGATCTAGGGTTAAGGTTGTGAGGTGGCAATTTAACTTTATCACACTGTCACAAGGTTAAGATATGAGTTAAAAACTTAAGTCATGACGTTGCAAAATGAATTAAAACAATTTAGTTAGCAGCTAGCGTGACATTGCAAGGTTTCATCTACAGTTAAGGTTTTCAGTTGCAATGTCACAAAACAATGATAGCAGTCATCCAAGGTAGTGTTTGTGATGTCACTTGATCAAAGCATGTTTTGCATCTAGCGATTGCAAAGGGGTGACAAAGGTAAAAAGGGATGGCCTTGCAACATCACAGGGAAATAAATGTTAAGTCATCAGCTACTGTGAAGAAGGTAGTTTGATGGTCATCGCAAGGTCACAACGATTAGTGGATTGAAGTGATTTCAAGCTACAAAGCATTGATACGACATAAATGAAGGTGTTGTTATTTTGCAAGGTCATGCAGTTAATAAAGATAAAGAGTTATGTAACCGCGAATAGGTGCAACATTGCAAGTCAACAAGGAGAGGAAGAGTAGGTGAGGTAGCGAAACATTTCAAGGATATGAGGCCACATGGAAGAATTGATTATTGAATGATGACATGGTTGACCTAGCATGGTCGTGAACATGAAACCAAACAACTCTTTGATGGCGAACAAGTCCTTTTGATCATCTACAACCACCTTTTAGTGTTCTCCATGCTTGGTGAATGCAAATTTCCTCCTACCACCACCATGGTTATCCATCTACCAACTAGGGCAGTTATGGCCACCATTTCTATCTCTTCAGGGCTCAATTTGCATGCAAGATTAGATTTTATGCATGGAGATGTACATCTGATTAAACTTCCCTTCTAATTCTCAATTATTGCTCTCTTTTGCATTTTCAACTCAATTCAATGGTTGAGTTGGAGTTTCAATTGTAAACATTAGAGTTATGCCTTAACTCTATAAAAAAACTATTGTAAATATGTTTTAGAGGTTCTTCCTTATTCTGTCATCTTTATTTGCAATAGCCTTATGCTTTGCAACTATATTCCTTGCCTTACATTAATGAAAGAGTTGGTTTCTTACCTCTTCTTACCATTCATGATTATGTGCATATTCTTGCCTCTTTTTGAATGTTTCTTTTTGGCTTCTTTAGATTTATATGTTGTGTTCAAACTGTTAATGATTGTTTTATTGTGAAGACGTCTTTCCTTTCAATGTTTAATCAGTTCCAAACCTACATGCAATTTCTTAGAAGGTAGAATAGAGTCAAGACTTGTGTATTTGGCTTTTTTCATCAATGTATTGTGCATATAAGGGCAGAGTTGTAACCATTTCAATTAGGTGCATCACCTCCTCTGGATTAGATTAGATAGTTTGATTTCATGAATTTCCTTCTCCCATTTCCTTTCAAGAAGTAGTTAGATGTACCCTAATAGTGAGGAAGTTGGCCTTCTCTAGAGACTCAATCTCATTGTTCAAGTCCCACAACTTGGACATTGTTTCCATATTTCACAAGGTTTCTTTTAGGTCAAACTTCATGAAAGGGTGCAAACTTTTGTGACAACAATTTTTGGTACACCTAGTGGGATAGATTTAGATTCATAAGTCTGCTAGCTAGCTAGTTTGAAGATTCGTTCACTGAGAAATTACGTATTTTTCTCAGTGTCATTAGCCTCCAGAGGCATTCTTATAACACCATGGCAACTCTACACATCTATTGGTTTCAGTAGACCAATGTTAGAAATAGATAACATTGAGAGGGGGGGGGGGGGGGGTGGTGAATTAGTATTCTACAAACTTTTTGCCCACAACTGAATATTGTTAATTACTTTATAACTTGCATATGAAAGTAAACCAACAATGTTGAATAGTAAATAAATCATAACACCATTATTTGTTAACTAGGGAAACCCTGGCCAAGGTAAAACCCTAGTGGGGATGATACCCACTAGATGATTCACTAAACAATAGGATCATGTTAAGGATATTGACATTGTTAGGAGTCTATGAAGTACATATAGTGTCATGAGTCCCTGTTAGGAGACTAGGCCTTGTTAGAAGTCTCAACCCTATTAAGAGTTGGTAGAATAAATGCAATGTATGCAAGAAGAGTCTATTTCCCTAACATGCAATTATATAATTCAGTTCTTCATAAGAATAGATATACATACAATACTTGTTGTTTGTTGTACTTTGTACTTGTTCTGATCATGCATAAGAATTTATATCACATAAGGCTCACAATAGTTTGCATCATATAACACTTTCTCATTTATCATAGATAACACACTTATCTTTGCAAGATAAGATCTTTAGTTATACCTTGCATAATTACAAAACTATGCTCAGTCGGCCTTCATGTGTTCACACGCTTTACATAATATAAAATAACTTATGGATTAATATCCACATAGTTGTCTTGTCATAACTTAGTAATTATTTCATAACCAAAATAATTCCTAAGGCTGTACAATCCAATTCTCTGTTATGCTCTATTATGCACTGTTAAATACTTGTTACCATTTTTTACGCCCTGCCAAGATTCAAATTTCAAGTGTTTTACCCGCCAACGACTAGTGTGCAGAGTTATTATTATTTTAAATACTCGATCAAACCTTATAATATGTTCTGCGGCCCGCAAGTCTTCCATCGTCAGATCTAAAGAATATCTATGGTTGGCGCTATCTCGCCATGGGAAGTTGCACAGTGGATACGTTAGCGACATAGCGCCCTTCTGTCGCGTGTCCGGTAGGTCCCAGACATGCCCTATCAGATATCGACAAGGATTCGTCAGACAATTGGCACGTGGCCAATTCCTATTGGCTATACACTGAGAAGCCATATCTATCTTGCTCGTCGTTAGATCAGTTTAGATCTACGGCAGGCGCTATCTCGCTATGGAGAACTGCGAGAATTTTAACCATAGCGACATAACGCCCTTTCGCCACATGGACCAGGGGGCCAGGTCTCGCCAAGGTATGTGTGCCAAGGATTGCCAGGTGTCATTTGAGTGTGGTGCAGTTGCCGAGATGGCGCCACGTATGATGGGCTCGGGTAAGAACAAGCGTAGTATTATGATGAGTCTTCACGATCGATTTCAAGAAGATCGATGGTTGGCGTTATCGCGCTATTGAAAGTTGCACACTATATACCATAGCGACATAGCGCCTCAGTGACACATGTCAAGTGGGCCCATGTTATCTCGTGAACCTCAAGGATGATGCCAGGTTGTGCCAGGTAGATACCAGGTGTGCTGACAGTGTTTCGCGGGCCTAGAAGTTGAAAAGCAAAGTGTGGAACACGACGAGTCTCCACAATCATCAGATTAAGAAAGATCAATGATGGGCGCTATCTCGCTATGGAGAACTGTCATAATTTTAACCATAGCGACATAGCGCCTTGGTGACACATGTCTCGCGGGCCCAGCCAACGTTGACTGTTAAAGGCTAGCGGTTAGTGTAACCGTCGTAGCTGGAGTTGGAGGAGTTGGCGCGATTAGTGATGAAGAGATGGTCAACTATGTAGGACTTCCACAAGGTGGAAAAATAAAAGAGGCTGTTGGTCCATGTGGTCCATCCTGCTTACAAAAACAGGTTAACTCGCTGAATCTGTTGATTCACAACCCAAAAAATGAAGGTAATTGATTTTGTTGTGCGATCTGATCTTCATGATCGATTCCAACTACCATGAAATGAATGCAGAACGAGAAGAACACTCCACCACCCATCTTTTGATCCATCTACCAGGTTAGAGCGAAGTTATGGCGCCGTTTCTATCTTCTCAAGGCCCTGTTCCAAATCATTGTGTCTGGATCTGCATCCATATCAGATTTCCCCTTGATTGTTCTCTGCAGAACTTAATGGCAGGTAGTTGCGAAGTCACTTCAACTAGAAGAGATCTCAGTTATGCCTGAACTACAAAGGCAACTTTTGTAGATTTTGTTGAGGTCGGAACTTTCTCTAGCTTTTCTCTGCTGTTGCTCTGTAATTCCAGTGTAAATTCCCCTGTGCCTCTAAACTGTATGATTCTCTATTTTATCTCCTTCAGCCATTGGTATGAAAGTGCAAGAACTCTTTTCCTTCGCCATTGTTTTGTGAAAGTCTGTAATCTGCATGATTGTATCTATGTTGGCTTGTGAATGGTATAAAAGTGAATCTCTCTTTCCTTGTGACATTCATCTTGATCATCTTGATCTGCATGTGGTTATTTGATTAAAGCAAGTCTGAATGTGTATATCCTTAGTTTCATTCTGGTTCAATAGTGCATATATGGATAGAGATTGGTCTGAACACTCTATTTTGGTGCATCGCCTCTTTAGATTAGGCTAGGTAGATTTGTTTCATGCTCTCCTTCTCCCTTTTCCCCTCCAAGAGTAGTTAGGTGCACCCTGATAGTAAGAGGAAGTCGGCCTTCTCCGAAGATTCAACCTCACAGTTCAAGTCCCACAGCTTGGAGGTTGTTTCCATGTTTCACTAGGTTGTCCTCATGCATAGGCTCTGGACAAGGGTGCAAACCTAAGTGACAACAATACCCACACTAGTATTTTTACCATATCTCATGCCATATTGTTCGTACACATCTGCGCACTGGTACACATCAACATGATACTGTAATGAAGCTTCCCTCAACTATGCATGAGCTAACTCTCAATGATTCATTTGTACACTTTTGTTCACTGTGTTGTTGCAATTTGTCTAACACTTACACAATTTTCTAACTCTAAATGCATAAATGAAATGTTGAATGTATGTTTCCATAAATGACAACCATTAAGATGTCTATCTGACCATATTGCTAACAATATCCCCCTTTGGCATTGATGGCAATATTTGGGAAAATTTGCTAAGTCCCAAAAATGATGTCATACACAACAAAAATAAATAAATGCAACTGCATAGAATTGCCTTCAAAACATAATAATTTTATCCATGTTTTGATGGATCATTACATTCTTTATCACTCCTTTACATTGATACATACATAAGCTCCCCCTTACATATACATATACGTCT
Source organism: Cupressus sempervirens (assembly GCA_028749045.1). NCBI lineage: Eukaryota > Viridiplantae > Streptophyta > Pinopsida > Cupressales > Cupressaceae > Cupressus > Cupressus sempervirens. Next base: position 217,423,257 of record CM053788.1, read on the forward strand.
ATAAAAATTTCCTTCTACACAATACTCCCCCTTTGACGTCAATGGAAATGGTATCAAAAACTATATACAAAAATTTGGGTTTGTTGTTGATCAACCTGTTAATTTGGAGAAACAATCGACATACACAACCTTTAGTCTTTCTATCTCTTTCTTCTAGTTCTCCTTTAATGACTCTGAGATACTAATTGGTGCACAAAATACATAGGATGCCACTTCAACTACACTCAAGTCAGTGTAGGCAAACTTTTCATAGGAAGCCTTAGATTTAAGACATTCCTCAAGTTGCCTCTGCAAAATGCTAACTTTTGTTAGGATAAACCACGGACAGAAATAAAAAACTACATGCAAATATAACCAATAACAGAAAAATAATAGAACACACAGAAATGAAAACAAGGCACCAAGATTTAATGTGGTTCACCCCAATTCCTGGGCTACGTCCACCAAACAGCAAGTCCGATCTTATTACAATCCAATGATTACAACCTGATTACAATCCGTAATCCCTTACAGCTCAATACCGCCACAAGAACCAATTTCATATCACAACATAATGAAAAATACCCAACCCTAAGCCCTTTTTATACAAGTATTAAACCACTTTAGGGTTATAACATGTCGGCCATATGTCGGCCATAATATGTCGGCCACTGCCCAAAAAATTTTTTCAGGGCGATGCCCCGAACCCCATTATTTATGAAGTATGTACAGTACTTTCCTGATCAGTCACCACAATCTAACAACTTTTGACGACAAAATTTATTTAAGACTAGAGAATATCATTGTTGCTCTCTCTTTATCAGATTCCAAGTTTCTGATCATATCATGTATCTTCTCCACTTCTGCTCCATAGTCTTCAAGTTTGGATTGCGGGAGTTGTAACTTGACAAAGAGTATTTCAAGTTCAATTAACTTACCTTTAATCTGACTCTCAAAGTTTGTAAGGTACTTGTATGACTATGCACATTGTCCATACATTCTTTTCCCTCAATCAATATGCTTTCTCAATCCCTTGATGTTTCCATTAAGTGCCTTCAGATCATTTCACACATTGGTGCACATTGTGTTAAATAGTGTTGCATCATGTTTTACCTAAGCTTGCACTGAAGTTACTTCTACTAAAGTTGTGAATTCCTTATCAAAGGTTTTCACCAACTCCACAACCTTCAAGTACGAGTTTGGAATAACTACAGTTTTAGTAACTATCTTCTGCATTCTGTCCAAGACTTTAGTTAATGTCTTCTCCAAAGACTTTACTAATTTATTTTTCTCAAGAAATTTACTCAATGTGCTCATCAAGCCTTTCTGATCTTCATCATATGATGTCAGTATTGTTACCATTGATGGACTGGTTGCTGATGCTACTATTGTCGTCACTGGAGTTGTTGCAAGAAAGAGTGGAACTACTTTCAGTTCAATGCTCTTCTTCTCTTCCTCAACCTTCATCTTATCTTCTGCTAACCTTTCTTCTTCTTTCCTTGATTCCTCCTCAATTATCTTCTTATCTTCTTCTTCTCTCTTTCTCTATTCCTCTTCTTCTTTCTTCTTTTTCTCTCCTTTTTTCTTCTTTGATTCCTCTTCTTTCATTTTCTTCTTTGCCTTTTCTTTTTGTATCCTTTCCTTCTTTACTACTTCTGCCTCTTTCTTCTTTTCTTCTTCCTCATCATCAAAGCTAGAGTAAGTAGTAATATTGCCAACAATGGCTTGGCCAAATGTTGCAAGAGGATTTTCCTTTGTATCCACAGTTATGCATGTACTATCCACTTGTATGGAATCATTACCCATAGAGGGTGCCTTTTGTGTTTCCTCTGCTTCTTCCTCTTCTCTAGAAGGTGCATGTACTTGTACATATACATGACTCTCAGGTTTAGACTGTGCCCTCACCTTAGGCACTATAGTCATCTACTTTACAATTGCCTTCTCATTCTCTTTCCTAACATCTTCATAGTTGCCTCCCATCAAAAGGATTGCTCTTCTTTTGTTCCTTGGCAAGGGGTCAATACCCTTTAAAATTCTATTAGATTCCTCTTTAGAATCAACATCACATAGTTTATTTATCATTGTGATCCTCATATTCATATCTTCCTTTGATATTTTGCTTTTCCTGTTTACAAGCCTATTATATAGATCCTTTGGTATTTTATTTTGTATATTCTCAAGTCTTTTGTTCCTGAAAATCATGTTCCTTACGATGGCATTTTCTAACTGTCTTCTATCCATATTACTATAAAAATCATAATATGTATTGAACTATACAAAATTGTCACCATTAATAATTTGCATGTTAAGGTTTGCTACCTTTGGCTTCCATGCTTTCTTTCCAGTTGTTGTTCTTCCTTGTTGCGCATTTTGGACTATTGGTCTATCTACAGTTTCATCCTTTGTTTCCTCAAAATCACTAACTTGCATTGTTCTTCTTCTCTTTCTAGGTCCGTTGGTGGTCTGCTTGACCCTTTTCTTGGTTGTTGGTGCAAGTTCGTTCTTCACCTTCACCAATATCTTTGATTTCCTTTGTGCAATAGATGATTCAACCTCTAGCTGACTTCTAGGTTGATCACTTCTTGATCTGACTTGTTGTACTGGTGCAACTACTGCATATGGTGCAATTGGGCCTTACTCAGATGGTTGTGCTACAATTACACCCTTTGAAGGTATCAAAACTACAATGGGAGTTGTTGTCAACGCTTTAGTTTGTCCACTAGCCTTCATCTCCAATGCAATACCTTTAATCTCATTAAATTATTCTTTTGTCATGCCTAATTCCTTACGAATGGGATCCATCTCTTTTTCAACCTTTTTCTTGCTTTCTTTGTTGTATAGTTCTAAATGAACTATTCTCATATGCACCTTATATGCACCTCATCTAGGGCACTCTATATCCTTCTTAGATTCAAGAATAATATATGCATACCCTTTTAGGAGCTCTGCACTTATCTCATATCCCATAGGTTCTATAATTTTAACTCTAGGAATTACTGCTTCGATGCAAGTGTTGTTAGTTTCCACCATGAAGCATATCCCTTCCTTGTACTTCTCTACCATGGAGGGAGGTATCCTATACCTTAGTTTCATCTCAGACTAGAAGTTATTCATCATCCTATCAATTTCATCATCTCTGATATTTTTTGGCTTAAACCTGTAGCATTGAGTCACCAACTTCATTGCGCACTCATTGCTATCCCAACTTATCAATCCAAGAAACTTCCTTGTAGCATAAAATAATGTATGAGTCAATAAGGACTCAAATCTGAAAGCTTCATTCTTTGTCTTATTAATCTTTGCAATGTTGTACAACAATTGCAATCTGATAATTCACACAAATTAACCTTTCTTGCTTGCATAGGCATTACATAAGTTGCGTGCAAAAATCCAACTAGTACAAAGTTTACCCTTGATCCATAGTTCAACTTGTACCCTAATATCTTGGTTAACAACTTTACTCCTCTGTCCTGAATGGAGTCTGCCTTCATGTTCCTTCTGTCAAACTTTGTATTTAGGTTTCTCTCAACCATCTTCCTAACATTTTTCTCATTAATAGGATTGTAACCTTCATTACTCAATCCTGTGACCTTGTGAATTAGGTCATTGTTAATAACAATCTTCTCATCTCCTAACCAAAACATATCATCATGTACCCTACTCAAAATGATTCGGGTCTAATCGTGGTTGTTCGATTGCGTATAAAACATATACTTTACTATATTCCAATTTTATAGGTGCACATACTCAGACTTCAAGGATAAGTCATTGTTACACATCTTTCCCAAGTCCTCATGAATCTCTTCATCACCTATGCTCTCAATATTATAGTGAATATAACTTCTTATATCCTTGACATGCAACACATTTTCGAAAGCTTACAAAAATGTGCCCAATCGATCATCCAATAAAGAAATAAATGGATGTTTCTTAAATTCATATCGTGGTCTTTCACTTACATCATACACATTTTGACTTTCCATTTGAATTGTAATTGAAAGTACTGGAAAAAACTAGATTCAAACTTTGCCAAATACCTTAAAAACACGATTTAGGGCTTCTGCAACTTTTCGCTTCTCAAACTTCACACTTCCAATCAGTGTCAAATGTCTCTTCAATTCACTCAAGACACTTCACATAAAAAAATGGTACATACAATCTTGCTTGCGATCCTTAAATCATTTCAAATCGCACTACACATTAAATGCATATCTACCACATATTGAAAGAATGTCTTTGTACACCAATAAGCTTGATTTCTCAATTCTTGCTCATTGCGATCATTTCAAGACTTGTGCACTTGACCATAGCTTACTCACTATGTCCTTAACCTCTGTTAACTGCGCAACTTTCAACTCTCTCTAACATTATTTTTGGCCAACAGATGCCCTGCCACAACTAAAACTACTTAATTCAGGTAGGATGAGTCACAAACGATCTATGACTTCATTATCTTATCAGGGGCATCGAAAAATTGTTCCTCCAAAACTGTATAAGAGCTTTCTGGATCTTTAGATGTCACAAATGCTTCCTTGAATTCATCAACATGTTCCTTAATTTCTTCCTTCTGACTGTTGGCATTGCCATTAATATTCCTTCTGTTATTCAGATTTATGTTAATGTCCCTTTTTTCCACTCTGCAATACCTATGTGTTCGAAGTTATTACATAACAGACATACAGGTGCATTTCACCTCTGATTTGTTCCATTCTAATTCTTAGGTGCTCTACAATTTCTTGCAATGTGTCCAGGATTGTTACACTTGTAACACACGAACTAGTTCATCTCTCCATCATTGGATATATTCTATGATCTTCCTCTTTCATTACCTGTAGGGTTAGTAATCCTAGACATTCTACTATTTGCATTATTACCATCAAACTTAGGTTTCTTACATTCTACTACCTTATGTCCATAACCATGACAATTATAAGAATAGAAATTAGTAATGGGTTTAAAAGACTTACCCGTGCAATCTCTTTTCATGTGTCCAACTTCATTACATATGAAGCATCTACCTTTGAACTCACATCTTACTTCCTTGAGTGGTTCATATTGCTTAGGTTTATCAACTTGCTCTATTTTCTTAGGTTCATCAGGTTTAGCTGATAAATCAATTAATTCTACTTCCTTTGATACTTCATTAGATGTGCTTGATTCTACCTTACTCAGATCAAATTCCTTAGGGAATTCAATATCTAGATTTGGTTCTCTTCTTATTTCAACTTTCTTGGCTGGTTTCTCTCCAATCAGATATCCAAGTCTTGTCTTATCATAAGAAGGCCTTTGATGAAATATCTATTGATCTATCTTTTCACCATTGTAATAAAGTTTCTCTAATTGTTGTTTAGCTTGTGTTAATTCTCCTTTCAAAACAATGTTGTACTTATCTAACTTAGCATGTTCAATCTTGATAGTATCTAGTTCAGATGTAACTTGACTTAATTGAGATCTAAGATCTACATTCTCAGTTTTCAGTTCTAGTTCATTCTTGCTACCATTTTTCTTAAGACTTAAGTTCAATGATTTTCAGTTCATATTTCAAGATCTCATGTTTGTTTTGAAGATTTCCCACTTCATCATTATCACCAATCTGTCTAATTGATTCCTTGTCAGATTCTAAATCATCGATCTTGTCTTTTAACTTACCAATGAAAACTTTCGCATCTTCGTATCTATCTTTCAAGTTATCTCTTTCTTCAGTAAGAAGGTCAATATGCTCAAGACCTTCTTCTAGGTTTTTCTTCAACTGTTCCATATCTTTAGGGATCTCACTTGAGCTATTAAACTTCTTCAAAGTATTTGTGCTCTGATACCAATTGTTAGAAATAGATAATATTGAGAGGGGGGGGGAGGAGGGGGTGGGGGTGTTGGTGGGCAGGGGTGAATTGATATTCTACAAACTTTTGCCCACAACTAAATATTGTTAATTACTTTATAACTTGCATATGAAACTAAACTAACAATGCTAAACAATAAATATAACTGTGCACATAGATAACTCATAATACCATTATTTTTTAACTAGGGAAACCTTGGGCAAGGTAAAACCTCAGTGGGGATGATACTTGCTAGATGATTCACTAAACACTAGGATCCTGTTAAGGATATTGACCTTGTTAGGAGTCTATGAAGTACATATAGTATTTTGAGTCCCTATTAGGAGACAAGGCCTTATTAGAAGTTTGAACCATGTTCGAGGTTGCTTTAACCCTATTAGGAGTTGGTATAACAAATACAATGTATGCAAGAAGAGTCCACTGCCTTAACATGCAATTATATAACTTAGTTCTTCACAAGAATAGATATACATACAATACTTTTTGTTTGTTGTACTTCACAATTATTTTGATCATACATCATAATTCACATGACATAAGGCTCACAATAGCTCACATCATATAACACTTTCTTTTCTATCATATATAACACACTTATCTTCACAAGATAAGATCTTTACTTGTACCTTGCATAATTATAAAATTATGCTCAGTCGACCTTCATGTGTTCACACACTTGACATGATATAAAATAACTTATGGATTAATATCCACATAGTCAACTCATCATAACTTAGTAATTATTTCATAATGAAAATAATTCCTAAGGTCGTACAATCTAATTCTCTGCTATGCTTTGTTATGCATTGTTAAATACTCGCACTAGTATTTTGACCATATCTCATGTCGTACTATATGTACAAATCTATGCACTAGTACACATCATCGTGATATTGTAATGAAGCTTCCCTTAGCATGAGCTAACTCTCAATGAGTCATCCGTACACTTAACATCTGTTCACTATGTTGCTGCAAACTATATAATGTTTAGAAAATTTTCTAACTCTAAATGCATAAATGAAATGTTGAATGTATGTTGCCATAAATGAAAACCATCAAGACATCTATCTGACCGTATTGCCAACAACCAAGTGTTGGTATGTTTCTCAATTTTTTTGTTTCTTTAGGATTTCTATGAAGGTACTTATTTGAAAGCTTTACAATGGACCCCTTTCATAGAAATGCCTCCCACTTTTCCCCATATCATGAAGAGGCTATTCCTCAGCCCTCCCATCCCCTATATCAACCATAGCTTGGTTGTGATCAACTTGTCTAGTCTTCCTTAGAACCTTATAATGATCCAAAGGCCAAGCTAGGAGAGCTCTGCAATCATATAAATGGTTTGCTCTTTGGTTTTTCTAATTTGGAAAGGACATTTGAAGAATTTCATAACCCTTATGAGCTTTTAGACAGTGGGAAATTTTCTTTCATGATACTCCTCATGAGTTCTTGGATTAATGTAACATGTAGCGATAAGGAGATTTGGATATTTGATCCTTATGTACGTCAAGTGGTATTTGATACGATCAATCTTTCCAAAGAGGCTCAGGAGGCTCTCCTCCATGTGTTATAGCCAGAGGAAGAACCAAAACAAAAATAATATGAGGAGAAGGCAAGACTGAAGGTTTCCCAAATGTAGAGAGATGATGAGCAAGAGCCTCCAAGGAGGAAGTTTTCTAGCTTCAGATGAAGCAGGCCTCCCTAGATTTCTACTTCAAACTTCCCTAAACCTTAACTTACAGTTCAGACACCTTTACATGTCAATGATGGTGAGCCCCAATATGATTATTGTCCCTTCTTTATAGTTCCTGAAGAAGTGAATGTATCTTCACCCACATCAAAGATAGCAAATGAGCAACCACCAATTGAAGGACATGTGTTGCAACAGGAGTTTGGAAAGGAGAAACATTAGAAGGACCTGCTTGTCCTCAAGGAAGAGCACATTAATGTGCATGAGGTTTCTTCTTAGCCCATATGCAATGTCACAACAGGGAAGATAATCCAAGAAGAAGAGTTTCTATCTTCTTCAATCCATCATAGAGACTGTTGTGACATGGGGACATCACAGTGGATGAGGAAGATTGATTTCTATGAATTTGAGGCCTCGTACCTATCTAACAAGCCATCTTCCCCGTATGAGGAACATATGTTGCAGTAGACAACCCTTCATGATATGGAGGATGAAAAGGAGGATTCCAAGGATAGCTTATCCTTGAGGAGGAACATGCTGACATGCACGAGGTTGCCCCTCAACCTATGCATGTTATTGCAACTATAATGGAAGAGATTGATGATCAAGATGATCTTTTGGATGATTTTGATGCAATTTTCTCTTTCATAGATGTTGAATCATCATCTCCTATATATGAAGAGCATGTTCTTTAGCAACAACGAGTGGAGAGTCACACCATACCAATAGCTCCCAAAGAGATGGCTCGTAAGCACAATGAAGACAAGGTGGAAATTGTTTCTTCACAAGAAGAGGAGGAGACACTTTCTAACCAATTGGATGCCACCATTGCATAGTACAACACAATCAAGTCTAATTTCCAAGACCTGAAGCCATCAAGAGGATGCCCCATCAAGCACCTAGCTCTAAATCAATGCAAGTTTCCCCTGGTCATGCTTACTCTTGAGCATGGAGAAGATTTCACTAGAAGGAGAAAGTTGAACTTTCTCAAGAAAAAGGTGTCCCAGTGTTGGAAAACTTCAGTGTTTTTAGCATTGGGAAGGTGCTTCAAGTCGTAGCAACATGCTTGTCATGCTTGTTGCTATTTTTAGCTGCCCTTATGCATGGAACAAAAAATTAGTTGGTAAGGAAGGGCAACTACTTCAATAAACCAATTAATGGATTTGTTTAACCTTCCATATTTGTAAATTTTTGTAAATAGTAGATTAGGTGTTTTTTGTTTTCAAGAAGTGCATGAGCACGGGTTATTTCTCTATGAAATAACAGGTTTCAATTTTGCTAGTTGTAGAGATAGATTTTGTGAGGTTGAAGTTTTTGTTGTAGAAAAAGGCTCATTTTTGTGACTCTTCAACCCAATGGGTTTCTTAAGGCCACTGGTCCATGCTTAGTAGGCAAGCATCCACCCTAAGTCACAAAGAAATATTGACATTTTTGTCACCATTTATCCCATCACAGATAATTGATCAAAGACATCTTCTATGGGATAAGTTATGTGGATTTCAGACATACAGTGGTGTGAATTTTGCATTTTTTGGCGACAAATCAGTGGTGCAGTTTCGGGCAAAAGTGGGTGCACGAAACTAAACAATGCAGTTTTGTGCATCAGAGGAGTCATATTAGATGAGCTAGTTAATGTTCATTTGACAGTTCATAGGTCAAAACTGTGTGCAGTTTCTCTATTGCTATAGGCTACAATGATCTTAGTTATTGCTACATGTAGAAGGCAAAAAATGAGATCGCGATTAGTGATGTCAAGGCTTATCATTGTAGGGTATAGCAACCATCGACAAACGATGATCACAAAAATGGATCACATAATCACATGTAGTATTAGGCTTAAGTGATTTTAAAGTTGTGATCTACAACAATATTCAAGTTCATGGTTTTCACATCTTGCATGTAGTTAAGGGTAACTCATGGTTAAGGTGGTGAAGTCCTGAAACACTTTGTTCGCTCAATTGAAGGGTTAAATTTGTGGTTAAGATTCATGGTAGCGAGGTTGCAAACAAAGCAAATGTTAAATCCAAGAGGCTTTTGCATCATCATTGGGTTAAAAGATAAGAGACAACAATCAATTTCAACAATACGTTCAATAGTTAAGAGCAGTCTTCACAACATCGCAGGTCAACATGGTTAATGGAGATTTCAGGTTGCGAAGGTGCAAAATCTTGTAGTTGCATCATCGCACACAAAGAAGGTTAAAACAGGGTAAAGGTAGCAAGTCTACAAGTGCTTTGTGTAGCATCACATGAAGTTAAGAGTGATCTAGGGTTAAGGTTGTGGGGTGGTGATTTCATTCGTTGCACTCTCACAAGGTTAAGATATGAGTTAAAAACTTAAGTCATGGAGTTGTGAAATGAATTAAAATAGTATAGTTAGCGATTAGTGCGACATCATAAGGTTTCATCTACAGTTAAGGTTTTTAGTTGTGATGTCATAAAATAATGATAATAGTCATTCAAGGTACTATTTATGTTGTCGCTCGGTCAAAGCATGTTTTATGTTCGGTGGTTGCAAAAGGGAAACAAAGGTAAAAAGGGATGGTCTTATAGCATCACAAAGAAATAAATGTTAAGTTATTAGCTGCTATGAAGATGTGAAGAAGGTAGTTTGATGGTCATCGCAAGGTCAACTGAAGTGATTTCAAGTTGTGAAGCAGCGATAAGGCATGCATGAAGGTGTCATTATTTTGCAAGGCCATGTAGTTAATGAAGATAAAGAGTTGTGAAGCCATGAATAGGTGCAAACGTAGGTCAAGAGATGACGAATAGGTGAGGTGGTAGAATGTTTCAAGGATATGAGGCCATGTGGAAGGATTGACTATTGAATGATGACATGGCTGACCTGGCATGGTCATGAGCACAAAACCAAGCAACTCTTTGATGGTGAACACATCCTTTTGATCATTTGCAACCACCTTTTGGTGTTCTCCATGCCTGGTAAATGTAGATTTCCTCCTACCACCACTATGGTTATCCATCTACCAGCCAGGACAATTATGGCCATTGTTTTTGTCTCTTCAGGGCTCGATTTAAATGCAAGATTAGATTTTTTGCATGGAGACATGCATCTGATCAAATTTCCCTTCTAATTCTCAGTTATTGCTCTCCTCTACAATCTCAACTCAACTCAATGGTTAAGTTTAAAGTTTTAATGTAAACATTAGAGTTATGCCTAAACTCTATAAAAAGTAGTTGTAAATATGTTTTAGGGGTTCTTCCATGTTCTATCATGTTGACTTGCAAGACCCTTATGCTCTACAATTGTATTCCTTGCCTTACATTAATGAAAGAGTTGGTTTCTTACCTATTCTTTCCATTCATGATTCTTTGCATATATCTTGCTTCTCTTTAAATGTTTCTTTTCTGCTTCCTTAGATTTATATGTTATATTGAAACTGTTAATGATTGTTGTATTGTGAAGATATCTTTCCTTTCAACGCCTGATCAGTTCCAAACCTGCATGTGGTTTCTTAGAAGGTAGAATAGAGTCAAGACTTGTGTATTTGGCTTTTTTCATCAATGTATTTTGCATATAAGGGTAGAGTTGTAACAATTTCAATTAGGTGCATCACCTCCTCTAGATTATATTAGGTAGTTTGATTTCATGCATTTCCTTCTCCCTTTTCCTCTCAAGAAGTAGTTAGATGCACCTTGATAGTGAGGAAGTCGGCCTTCTCTGGAGACTCAATCTCATTGTTCAAGTCCCACAACTTGGAGATTGTTTCCATGTTTCACAAGGTTGCCTTTAGGTCAAACTTTAGGCAAGGGTGCAAACTATTGTGACAACAATCATTACTACCTAAGATTTAAAGAGCAATTAAGATTTGCACATGGAAAGGATAGAATCTTGCATGACAAGGACACACCACCCTAGATAAAGCCTAAGTGAGAGTAAATGATAGTCAAGTACACTTAATGACTCGATCCCAAACTAAATTTATATAACTACATCATTTAATATATTAAGTATATGGTTAAAATGTAATTTTTTAGTGATCTTAAAATGTTGATGATTAAGGTGGGTATGGATGAGGAAAGATGATGGTTTTATTAGTACCATTTGCCTCCTTGTTAGCTAAATTATCCATACTACTATTTCATTCTTCTTATATATGATTAATTGTTATTTTCTTAATATTTTTTGCTAACTCCAAGGCTTTGGTTAGTAAAGTATTCAATTTCCAATTAGGCATAGATTTATTTCTAAAGGCACTTATCACTATAATTGAATCACCCTCAATTTATACCCAATTAAGATTAAGCTTAGAGCACATCCAAAGGCCTTCAATCAGAGCTCTTGATTCTACTTCATTATTAGTAACCTTACATATTGATTTTGAATAAATCGCTAGAAGCTCTCTAAGATGATTTCTAATACAACAATCAATCCGAGTTGTCCTAGATTACCTCTAGAAGCACCATCAAAATTTAGTTTGACCCAATTCTCCACTGCAGGGGACCAAACACATTGGGCTCTTTTTTCCTTACATTCCTTGCCTCCCTTATTGTAAAAAGGGGAGAGTTTAAACTAGGCCACTGATTTCTCATCTTATCATCCCAAGAAGACATTGGTAGTGTTTTCCTATTGAGACTCATGATTTTACAATTTAAGGTTTCAATAATGGAGGCCTCTATTTTGATAGTGAGTCATGAGATATGCTCAAGTTCTGAAAGACTCATATTTCTTTCCTTCCAACACTCCTATAGAATGATGGAAGCATATATGATCCATAAACCATAATAGATGCATCTTGAATTCAAACTATGCTAGGATTATAAGAGGGATAAGATAGAGTTTGGTAGGGCCAGTTTATAGTTCATTTTACTACAAAACTAATACTAAACATTAGAGGCACATGAACAATTTAGAAAGATATGGTTTACATCTTCCTCAGATATCTTGCAAAAGGGGCATCTAGAAAGCCCTTCAAATCCAATTCTCTTAATTATGTTTGCAGTTAAAATTCTTTTTTAAAGGGCTAGCTAGGAGAAGGCTCTAGCTTTGGGCAAACATAAGGGAGCCCAACATCGAGCTTGAGGTAGGGGCACCTTGAGATGATGTATAAGATTGTAAATGTACTTATAATCATCTTTGGAGTTATATTTTCCATTTTAATATACATCCCAAATTGGCATATCCTCCTAACTAGTTAAGGTGATGTATCTTTCCATTAGTAATGTCTGCAAGCTTTCAACTTCATTTGGTGGAATGTTAAAGGTTGAAAATGTCTTCCATTTCCAACCTTCCGGAGAGTTTTCATATTTATCCACATATTTTATTAAGGATCCAAACTATTTTCTAGAATCATTTTAGAGGATTGTTGATTTGCCATATTTATAATTATTCGATAACCTCCCCAGGAGTTAGTCCAAGAATAGACTTGATCTCCTTTACCTATTTTCCAACTTATTTTATTAAGAATGATAAACTATAGCTAAGCATAAAATTCCACAAGTTAGATCCACTTAGACGATTTTTATTTCTAAGGATGCTAAGCGGATCATTTGGATTCAGATATTTATTGTAAAGAACTCTAGCCTATTTTAAATTGGGGATCTGATTAGTGTCCAAATAAGTGTGGCCCCAAGGGCCATAACTTGATCTTCTAGGTTTCTGAAGCCAAATCATCCCTTTATTCTAGGTCGATAGACCTTGTCCTATGCTAGGAGGGATAGTTTTTCTTACTCTCTGAGCCTTGCTAGTGGAAATCTTTTAGTATTTTATTTATGCTATCTCTTTTTTGGGTTGGCAGATTTAGGGCTAATAGTTGAAAGATTGGCATGCTAGATAGAACTTATTTAAGAAAGGTAATTCTTCCTTCCAAAGATAGTCATTTTCCTTTCCAAGATTGAATTTTTTTTTTTGACTTTGCCAATAAGAGTATCCCAAGTAGAGGAGATTCTTTTCCCTTGTTCTAGCTAGATGCCAAGATATCAGAAAGGGAGAGATCCTTTTTTAATATAAACAATTTTACTAATTTCAATTTCCAAGGCTTCCTTACTATTGAATAAGAAAATTTCAGATTTTGATAGGTTGATTTCTTTTCCAGATGCTAGCATGTAAGTCTAAAGAATCTTTTTGAAGGATTTGGCTTGCTTAAAGTTGGCTTCCCCATATAATATTATATCATCAACAAACTATTGTTGAGTTGTAGTCTCTTCCGTATTATATAATTGTATACCCTTAAGAGAATGATTAGATTTGAAATTACCAAATTCTCTCCCTAGAGCTTCTAACATTAGGAATTAGAGGAAGGGGGAAACATGGTCCCCTCGTCTTACAGCTCTGGATGGTGAGAAAAAAACCCTTTGGGGTTCCATTAACCAAAATAGAGAGCTTAGGAGTGGTATACATTCAAAGATTAGATTAATCCATTTCCTGGAGAAGCCAAAGGCTTGCAAATACTTACACAAAAATCTCTAGTCCACCTTGTCATAAGCCTTGTTAATATATAGTTTGATGAGAATGTTTTAGGAGCCATTATGCTAAAGAGAGAGGATGGCCTCTTGACTTATGACTATCCCACCATAAATGGATCTTCCTAGAAAAAATCATGTTTATTACTCACTAATTAGGAAGGGAATAAGTTTTAACAATTAATTAGCCAATATTTTAGACAATAATTTATACAGAGTGTTACATAATGTTATTGGTCTATAGTCTTTAAAACTGTCCATAGAGTCTTGTTTGGGAATGAGTGCTAAAAAGGTATGGTTAACTTCTTTGAGTAATCGGCCTGAGTTTCTAAAACCTTCCAAGGCCTTAGTGACTTCATTCCCCATAAAGTGCCAACATTTTTTAAAGAAGCAAGTTGGGAAGCCAGCTAGCCCTAGAGTTTTGTCAGGGTCCATATGAAAGAGAGTTGTTGTAACCTCTTCATTAGATATTTTTCTCAACAAAGATTTGTTTTGATAACCCATAATTAGTTTAGAGATATTACATAGGAAGGAATTTTGAAAAGCTAGAGATGATCCTTTAAGATCAGTCAACAATTTTCCATAGAAAGATACCACCTACAAGGCAATATTAGTAGGCTTGTCTAACATAGTAGTTTCATTGTCTTTTATTTTTGAAATTTTAATGTTGGCTCTTCTCAATTTGGTACTATTATGGAGAAATTGGGTGTTTCTATCCCCTTCATTTAAATGAATTAATGTCTTTTGAAGTGTTGGGTTAGAATAATTAGAGTTAAGATTATAGTTAAAGTAGAATTAACTTGACTATTTTTATATTAATTTTATTATTATTTTTTATATAAGTATTACATTATACTATTTTATTATTATTAATAAAATAATTAGATTATTACACAAAAAAATTAACTTAATTGACGTGGGCATAAATTATATAGATAAAACTATTATATATAAGCTATTTATTTAATTACATAGATATTCACTATTTTTTAAAAAAAAATTATACAATAATTATCCAACTCCTACCTACTCGTGTTGATTAACTTTTTATCTTATGAAACAATTTCTAGAATTATATCTCAACATAGGAACAAAAGTATACTATCTTTCGATCAACTTTACTATCAGGTTAAAGCATCTTTGTTTATTATATCCACATGCAAAAAGATGGGCCCTTTTGTTGCTCATCTAAAACCTTTAGGGTCTGTTTGGTTCCTCAAAGATGACAGGCAAAATGGAATTAGCATATCAAATTTCCAATTTTGCCTCAAAACCAGGTTTTCCAACTTCCTACTAGTAAGTAGGAATTGAAAATCAAAACTTGGTTATGTTTTTTAAGGAGTGTAAAAACAATAGATTGGACTACCTTTTGAAATTTGCCTTCAACTCTAAGTTTACACATAAAAATGTGTCTTCACACACATCTTTCAAATGAAACAAACTATTTAAGTAAAATCCCAAAAATTGGAATGAAGATTTGCAAAACCATGATTTGGCTAAACCAAGGTTTGTAGAAATCCCAATTTTTTAAATTCCACAAACCAAACAGACCCTCAATGAAATTGAAACTTAATACACTTTGGTATCATGTTAGAAAAATTAGTGAATCTGGAGCACTGACATATTCCAACTAGGCAAGCCTCTCATTAAGCCCTTCTGATGGCCCTAGGCACGTGGAAAGATCTCATGGTCTCACAACCAATGAAGATCGTGCAAGTTTCAACATTAGTCTTAAGAACTATTGGATCAAATGTGAAGTCAACCTCCTTCTTGACTTCAAACAATAGGGTGACATGTCCCATTATATAGACAACTTTAAATATCTCCACTTATTTGGGGCACGTTACACAATTTGATTATCCATGTCAAACAAGTCATACATTGGGTGATACATGGTACAAGACACTCCATCACCTTTTCATATGTCCTAGCTAATCAAAAAATCAACACCTTTCATTGAGGTGGATGTACTACTAGCCCCTCACACCATTTATATAGATGTGAGTATAATCTCACAAAAATGTACAGTTGACCAATTTTCAAAAGATCAAAAATATCATGGATTTTTTTAAAAATTTCAGCATTTTATCTTCATGATTTGCATAGTTTGAAGTCAAAAACAACAAAAAAATTGGAAAAAAATCACTATACTTTTGTGAATCTAGAAATTTTTTTTTTGACTTTGTTTTGTCTTGGTAATTTGTTTGTGGGAAATTACCCTGTACCATATTCTACCACCATGGACACATGGAAAGATCTCATGATCCTACGATCAATAGAGGTTGATTTATTATCATTGCAGGATCATGAGAGCCATCAAATTAATCTATGTTTTCATCTCCATTGACACTGATAGAAAAGTAAAGAACCTACCTTTTTTACACAACCCTTTGTCGTCGTTGATCTAAGCACATGCTTAGTGATAAATCGATATCACGACGATTAACCAAGGCCCCTTATAAAGCATAAAATAAAGGATGTCGGTCCACCAAAAAGAGCATGCAATGACAAGGCGTGATTCCACAATCAAATATAAAATATAGGCTGACTTCAACGTGGGATCACGACAGTTAGACACGCAACCTTCTCGAGAAGTATAAAATAAACCTTGGCTAAAAAGGATATGTAAACCAAGAATTTTAGAATAACAAGATTTAGGGGAATAAAAGGCCCACTACATCAATAAAATGATACTTAGGAAATTAATAAATAGGGCCCTTTTGATGATCATTCAACCCATGAGTTAAGTGACAAAAAGGTAACACATGATTAGAGAAAAACTAGGGCAAAATAGGATTTTTGTCAAATTAACAAATGACTAGGCATAAAACCCCTATGTAAAATATTCATAATTTGCAAACAAACCATGAGTATAGCCAATTGTTCAAATTTGTGAGGATTGTATGCATGTTGGAGTTTTTCTTCTTGGTATGCCTTCCACATATTCCTTTGCCCTTTTAAAGATATTAGACATTATTGTTTGGACAACTATTACAATTCAAACAACATTACCAAGTACTATTTTTTGAAAATTACATAATAATTATCTAACTCTTACCTACTTGTGTTGATTAATTCTTTATTTTATCTTATGAAATGATTCCTAGAATTGACTCCATGAATATCCATACAAACTTAAGAAGTTTTAATAGTCATTTAGCTCCCATTCTTAAATTTAGGTTAAAAAATTCTTGAATAAGATTTATTGAACAAGTTATAATTTTTTCATTACTTTAATATCTTTAAAATAATTAGTTTAGTCTTAAATACTACTAAATAATTACATATCAAGATTTTGTTCATTATAATATTGATTACTAAATTAAGTTTAAATTATTCTTGGATTAAACTTCAATCTTTAAAAAAAAAAATTCAAAATAATAAATTAAATATAAATTATTTTTATATAATATTTTTTTATGAAGAAAACCATATTTTTCTTTAAATTACTAATATAATAGTACTTAATTGCATAATGTCACAATCCATAAACAAAAAATTAAATATTGTAACAATTTTTTCCATAGAACATCATATTATTTTCCTATAATTTCATACTTGCACAATATTAGATTTATCAACATATTTTTGTGATTAATGTTTTGTATATATATTTTTGATTGCTCATTTTCTCCGACTATAAAACGACTTTGTGGAAGAATTGTTTAAATTTGAACACAAAATTCATACAAACAAATCAACCACATATAAGAAACTAATACATACACTAATTTGCAAGTTGCATCATCTTTATTGTTATTAGTACTTGTCAATAGGCTAAGTACTATTGTATCACTTTTTGAGTTCTTAACTTAATTAGTGATTAAAACTCTTTACTTCCACCAATGAAAATCAATTATTTTTATGTTTTCTTATAAAATTAATAAACTCTATATTGAAGATGCAATTTTTTTATGCTTAAAAATGAACAAAACTAATTTGTAACTATCTCATTGGCTAAAAGCATTTAGCCTCTTATACACACTTTTTATAGAAGCACTATAACAATACATTTTTTAGGTATTTTTATCGGGTTTATGAAATTGTTGTATAATTTACCTAATACTATTCATGATGCATTTAATAATGTTGGGATATAACATTAAAAATTGTAATATAATACAATATTATAATATATTTTTATATAAATAATTATTACTATATAAAATATGATACTATAATATGATATATAATATAATACTATATCGTATAAAGTATTAATGATGATATATATAATTAGAAAAATACAACACTAAATTACAATTAAGATTATTAAATAATATAATTAAAATGTATTTAATTACAAGTAGTCACCAAATTATAAATTTAGTTATAAAATTAAAACTATAAGTAATTAAAACAAAAGGCAAGTACTTAGCCACTATGTGGCACTTGTTATTTTTGTTAGATTGCTTTACCAATCCTCCTCATGAGATGGGGAGAAACTATTGTTGTTGGAAAATCAATTGAAGTGATTGTATAATTCAAAGATTTATTGAAGGTAACAAGAAAAGAGGCAAAGACAACCATTTTTAACCATTAAAATCTTCCTGACAATTTTTTCGCATTTTTCGTGTGAGATACCACATTCCATCCAAAGTCCAGCATATGATAGCCTATTGGCTAAATATAAATATAAATTTCTAAATATATCATTATAGAGTATGATTAAGAATATAAGGTTATTATTATTTCATTTTTTAAAGTAATTAGATTTTGTATTTATTGTACATTAATTAAAGTTACATAACAAAATATCATGTAGAAAATTAACATTGATGTCCCATAGAGAAAAAGTTGGTGACATTGCTCTATTATTATGCATTTCTAAACCCCCATGATGTACTTTCTTTAGAAAAAAAATGTTTAGTAAGACAAAATATGTTGTGCCTAAGGTAAAATCCAGGTCACTTCCTTCTATGCAACCTAACATTGATGAAAATAGATGTGTCGAAGTATGTCCAAAGAAGATATGGAAAAAAATCTAATTCAAAAAAGAATTCGAAGCTTGAATTACATAAGGAGTGATTGGAATAGATTGCTAGGGCATAATCTAGGAGAAATATCTTAGATCACAATATTAGGGAAGAACTCGTACCTCTTTGGAACTTCTCCTTAGAGATATTAAATGAAAAAGGCCACAAAATTGACCTCACCTCCAAGGAGGGGCAAACAAAAATTACGTGCAAAACAATTGATAATTTGAAGATAAATATAAATAATATGCTTCTTCATAATATTGACAAATCTAAGATCAAACTAGACAAAGAACCAATCATTTGCCTACAAGGACAATGTGAAAAACATGTTTTTTTTTGTAAAATGGATGGGGATTAGGTGAAAAATAAAGGAAGTTGTTTTGGATTGAAATCCATGTATGGTAAGAAAATAGGGTTAGTAATGTTAGATCAATATTTTCTATATATTGATTGTAGCAACATTGATTTAAAATAGCATTTGATTTTTGGTAACAATTTGACTTTTAAAAAGCAACCTTTTGAGAATTCTGGATTGACAACCCTTCTTTAATCCTAGTAATTTAGAAAAAAATTCAAAGTAGATAGACCAATTTCACTACCTAATACCAATATATATTTATAATAAAGAAACTTTAACATTAATTGGAAATAAACTAGGTAAGTATGTTGCCTACAAGGAGGAATAATTTTCCTATGCATTGCATGTTATTGTTGTGAGGATGGATATTAATGTCAAAACCCTTCCAAAAATTAAAATCAAGGTTAATAATTAGTTAGTTTTCATAGAACCTAAATTTTATAGAGGCAAACTTAGGGAATGGTTTCATCTTGATAAAGAGAGAATATGAATAACCATATTCGCCTTGCTTGCAATCCAAATATTCAAGTAGTTCTCTATATTGTTAAGGGGGGGTTTATATTAAAAATTTCAAACAACTTTGAATCCCTAGAATATGGAGAAATTAGGGAATAAAATATACCTTTCCTTGTATAGATACCCTAGAGATTATCCAAGAAGCATATCAAATGCCCAACATTAGTACCTTCAAATCATGACTTTAATATGATGAAAAATCTCAATAAGCCTTCTGATTTGTTAACTTCTAAATCCATTTCCATTAGAGAGCTTAATATTGAATCTGATTCCAAGAAGGAATGTCCTCAAATAGATGAAGAGAGTTCGCTAGGAAAAATTGATGCAACTGAGACTAAGGAAGTATTACAAGAAGTAGAAACAAAGCTAATTATAATCTCATAATACCTTAGCGACCTAGTGGTTAATGATCTTATGGAAACACTTATGGATGAAATATGTGATGATCAAGAACTTTAAACACAAAAAGGTCTCCTAATTGATAACATAAAGTGGATGGATAATGAAGGAATTAATAATGTAGTGGAATTAATGATGAATTTAGATCTTTTAGAATAGGAAAAGTATGAAATCTCGGGGTTAACCACTACAAATCTAAGTAAGAGTGCTCTTGACTATGCAAAACCTACAAAAATAAGAGGAAGGAAAACTAATTAGGAATTGAGAACTAGAGATAGGAAAGCTAATGACCAATCCAAACTCACAAATATTCTAAATGTAGGGAAGGGGGAGTTCCTTCCCAAGCTACTATGAATATCCTAACCTAGAATATTAGGGCCTTAATTCCCCTAAATACTCAAATAATACATTTTTAAAACTAAATGTGGTATTTAACTGCTCCAAGAAACAAATATTAACCCATCATAAATGAAAGGTCTTAATCATAAACTTGGGTTTAAGGAATTATGGGATTTCCCTCTTTCAAGTGCCTCTGGTGGTTTGTTTATAATATGGGACCCTAGGAATCTAGTTGTGTCTGCCTTGGAATCACATAAAAAAAATGGATCAATGTTCTGGTCTGTTGTCCTAAGCTTAACATATCTTTCAGATTTGTAAATGTTATGGACTGACTTATAATAAGGATAGAATCTTGGTTTGGAAGGAAATTGAAGTTTTTTATTGACCCTTAAACAATGAATTATGCATTATTGGGGGGATTTTAAAGCAATTATAAAACCATACAATAAGTGGGGAGGAATTATTAAGCTTTCAAAGTTGCAAAAGATCTTGGCAATTGGGTAAGAATAAACAAACTCTGAGAAATTGAGACTTCCAACAACTCCTTTACATGGAACAAAAGACAAAAAGGTTTTAGTAATGTTGCATAGAAATTGGCTAGGTTCTTGATAAAAAGGAAGTTTAGTTGATTTCCCATTCTTGATGATATCTAAAGTAAAACCATTCTTAGTCTCAAATCATTATCTTGTAGAACTCAAACTAGTGATGAATTTGAAATCGAATAAATTCCCATTCAAGTTTGAAAATATGTGGCTAAGGGACATAAATTGCCTCAACCATATCAAGAAATAGTGGCGGGAAGCTAAATTTAAAGGCTTTAAGCTCTTTGTGGTGGTTAATAGACTTAAGGTAATAATTTTTTTTTGAAGCGATGAAGTAAGAATAGTTTGGCAATATATTTGAGACTAAAGAATCCTTAGAAGCCAACTTGGAGGAAGTCAATAATTAAATAATACTAAAGGGTATGGATGAATCCTTATATTGGAAAGAAAAGAACATCTTAAATGAATATGAGGATATTTTAGCAAAGGAAGAAACTTTATAGAGGCAGAACCCCAACAATGTTTGGTTGGTTGAAGGGGATTAAAGATAAAATAAAATCATAATAGTAAAAACCAAAGGAGAATGATTAGTAAAATCACATGAATTAAAGATAATAATAGTAGTTTTCAAGAAGACCAGAAACAAATTGAGAATATTGTGATCAAGTGTTTTGAAGATATATTCAATAATTCCGAAGGATCCCTCTTAAATGAACAAAGGACCATTTTCAAAAATATACCAAAACTTATTTCGGAGGAAAAAATGAAAGTCACTTAAGAAAATTTTGTGTTAAGAAGTGGAATCATTATTAATGAAAATGAACTGAGATAAAGCCCTCGAACCAGATAGTTTTCTAGCTAGCTTCTTCTAGATATGTTGGGACTTTGTAGTTAAGGAAATTACTAATGCTCTCTAAGGGATAAGAAATTAAAAAAATATCCTAAGGTAGGTTAACAAAACATTTAAATCATTGATACCAAAAAAGGTAGAGTGGAGAGTTTTGATGATTTCAGACCCATAGCTTTATGTAACACTTTGTATAAGCTCTTTACTATGACCCTAGCTAGTAGACTCTAGAAACTTTTACCTTTTCTTATTGGAAAATAAATAAATAAGGTTTTTACTAGGAAGATCAATTTATAATGAAGTAATTGTAGCACAAGAAGCAATTCATATGGTTAAGAACAATCATTTCCCTTCAATGCTCATAAAATTAGATATCAAGAAAGCTTGTGTCCAAGTAGATTGGAGATTTCTATGTAAATGTTTGGAAGAATTTGGATTCTCTAAATAATGGATAAGCCTAATTTATGAATGTATAACTAATCATAAAATTCTAATCTTGGCTAATGTCTCCATTACAAGTTTTTTGTGATTTGAAAGGGCTTAAGAGAGGGAGACACAATCTATCCCTTTATTTTCTTCATCATGGCAGAAGCCCTTGGACAATCTATCTCTAGAAAAAGGGAGGAAGGTAACCTACATGGTATAAGTATTACTATTTGTACCATCTTAAATTGGAAGCACTCCAATTTAATAAAGGTCTGGCACCTATTTATGTGAGATCATCAATCACCTTGCACTTTTCCTTCCTTCCCACTTTTTTGTCCTTTCTCTTAGGTGGAATTGGGGTAAAAACTAAATAGATCCTCTTTAAGGCTCCTATTTTCATGATTTTAAGCTTGCTCATGTCCTCCCTTCCCTTCATCTATCCACTTCAAATCTACTCTATGCACTGAAACAACTATATCTCAGACTATGTGCCTGATTTCTAGGATTTAGGACCTATTTTGGGATCCCAAAGGGATTGCAAAGGTTTTGAACCTTGGCTGTTAAGGGCGTAGTACACCCCTAATGGGCCAATTAGGGTCATAGTGCACTCCTGATTAGGCCCTATTTTGGGTCCTTTATTCTAGACCCATGTCTAGATACTTTCAGGGTGTTAATTCCTAGGCAGGTTGGCATGTGGGAGTTAGTCAATTATGAGCTCTATATAAATCCATCCACTTGCTTAATTTTTAAACTCTCCATGACGATTCACAAGCATTCATGTGCAATAACCCTCAAATTTTCAAGCATTTAGGCATTCAAGTCTTCAAGTATTAATTCAAGCATTCTTCCATTAAAGACCAAGGATTTAAGGATTCAAGCAATTTGTTAGTGAACAATGTTTCCATTTTTTACAATCTTAAATAATTGACATTCCACATTTCTAACACCTTTGTTTTAAACTAAGCTAACCCAAATAATTCATTTAGGAAAAGAGAAACAGTTTTCAAAATTCAAGTTCAAGTTTACAACAACAATAATGCAATGATGAAAGTCATCTCTAAAATGCTCTTTACAAAAGCTACAAAACCTTTTCAATATACATAGTATCTTTTACATCTAATTTCACTTAAACTGAAAAAAAAAAATTCAACTAATCCATTCTCATGAATAAAACTAAACAACAACAACAACAACATTCTCTGCATGCTCTCTCTCTCTCTCTCTCTCTCTCTCTCTCTCTCTCTCTCTCTCTCTCTCTCTCAAAATACTTTCTTACAATAATATTCATTTTCACATCACTTTTACAACAACTTTAACATCTAATTTTCTTTCCAAAGAGTTAACATAAAATAGAATATGGATTTAGTTGAGAAGACTCTCCACATTTGTTTTCAACAAGGACATTGTTACAACACAAACGAGAGACAATAACAACTACATTCTTCACTTCCAAGCATGAAAGAAACTCCACAAGAAAACCATGCAATGAAATAAAGAATACTATGCCATGGAAGGCTCACCTCCTAACCTAGGCCTTTACAAGGCCACCCTCGAGCTAAGAGAACTAGATACCAAACTGGAATTTCACACATGCAAAACTAAAACACAAGAACTTACAAACTTACAACCCACAACACAAACAAACATCCCTTTTCCAAGCTTGCACAATAAGCCACCAAAGGGCCCATTAAAGAGGGTGAAGGTGTGTCAAACCCAAGAGGAGAAGCCATACAAATAACCAAGTATCATGCCTTCACAAGGCTCCAAACCCTACATAAACAATACCATGCCTTCACAAGGTTTTCAAGATGCACATACCATCCTTCTCACAAATTCTCCCCTTATCACCCCTAAGTGTAAAATTAATATTTGGCACATGGAGCCCATACTCCATGTTTTTTTCCCTCTTCCCTCCAAGAGAAGAGACTCTACACTCAAGGGTTGGCCCAAATAACCCCTTCAATCACAAGGCCACTACTTCCATCCTAAGGGTGAGTGATGCCTTGAACACCCATAACAACATACAAGAAAAAAGAAAAGAAACAAATACCCTCCAAAATATCCATTGCATAAAAAACAATAATATTTACAATACCAATTTGCAGCAAGAACATGAAATACACAAGTTGAGAAGGAGAGAAACCTTGGTCCAAGCTATGGCAAGATAGTTGAAGAAGATTTCCCTCCTAATCCTCCAAAATTTTGTAACTCCTAAACTTGTCTCTAGAGCTAGAGAGAGGGTGAACACCCTCTAACTTTTGGGGACCCCTCTAAAAAGGTTCTACACACTTCCCACAACTCTCTTGGGAGAAATAAAGTGATACTATTGGTTGGTCTTCCCAACCTCTTACAAGCTTCCTTAAAATGGATCTTACAAAGGTGGCTTTGGAAAAGGAACAAGTTACTTGATCACATAAGGGACGATTATTTAACCAAGATCAACTTTTCAAAAGTTGATTTTCGTCCATCTTGGAAAACTAAATTTTGAGGTGACCCTACACTCACATAGAAGTGGTCACATTCCTAAGAATGGGCCTTACCTATAGGTATATCATATGGGCCTTCAAAAATGACCTAAACTCAACCTTGGGAGTTTGTTTGACCCCCTAAAAACCCACCTAAAGTTTGCATACGGGTTCCAAATTATTTGACCCAACCCAAGGCTCTCTAACCAAGTGGGTCACATGGGAATTCTAAAATTATACTATGGTAACGTCAACACACACTCATCCCCAAGTGGACATGTTTTTGCCACATATGTGCAACACAACTGTTAATTGACACCACAAAAACACATCACATTGCACAGGGCATGTCCACTCAAGAATAACACATTAACAAATTACAAATAACATTTATACACACAGACAAGTAACACATTTACAAATAAAACACTATAAAAAACTATTGTGGTTTCACAATGCATGCCCCATTTATCCTAGAAATGGGAACCCCCTAGTAATTTTCTTGTTTTCCCAGACCCCTCCTTTGGGGTATGAGTCCTTTTTAGGGGTTTTTTTTTGTGTGTGTCCAAATTTAACTTGGCCCTTTTCCTGAAAAACCCATGTGTTAGAAACATAGAATTTTGGATGAAAAGGTGATTTGGTGAGGCAAGGGGCACACTAGCGCACCTAACACACCTAGCGCACCCCTCAAGGTGCACTAGTGAGCTAACTGCGCTAGTGTGAGAGCACTTCTCTTTGGAAGTGTGCACCTACACACATGTGCAAGTGTGCAACCCCAAAGGATGTACTCCATCCCGGGCCTATAAAAGCCTAGGATCCTCCTTTCTCCCTATTCATTCTTCTCCTTTGATCAGCTGTGAGCACACCTCCACACCACACAGAGGTGCGTAAAACCTTCAACTTTCTACACACACAAAGCTAAACACTAAGTTAGAAGGTGCATACTTTTCCTCACAAAACTTAAACCTAACCTAAACATCAAACTAAGACATCACAAAAATGGTGCACAGTTGCACACCTTCCCAAGGTGCACAACTACGCACCATTTTGTTTTAAAACTAAGTCATACAAGCATAAGGTGTGCACATGTGCACCCCATAAGGTGTGCAAGTGCACACCCTATTTCCAACACTCCACACTTTGCAAAGGAAAAGGGTGCGCACATGTGTACCCCATGTCTACACCCTTAGTTTTTGAGTTTGCTTAATTGCATGAGCACACCTAGCATAGGTGCAAGGTATGCTAAAAATTGTGCATCAGAGGCATAAAATGAGGTTTTTGAGTGTTTTGATAGGATTTTGTGTTTCTGGGTCTAGTTTTCAGTAATTAGGGTTTGTTTATGGTTTAAATTTCCACCTTTCAAACTAATTTGTTTCTATTTTGAGAGGATAAAATGACTTCCTCCTCGTCCTCCCTCACAGTGAAGATTGCTCCAAAATTAGTTGTCTTTAAGTTTCAGGGTGTAAAAAAAATCATGCTTCCAAGATGCGCATTCAGAGATTTGGGACACTAAATTAGGTCATATTGATTGGAATGCATTCTTTATACTCTATAGCCAACCAAATGAGAGATCCCTAATGATTTCTGTACTCATTAGATCTGGGTTAGTTAGTGTGGTCTCACATCCTACTTCAGTGCAATCTTCAGAATTTATTATGGTCTTGGTAGAGAATTATGTATCAAAAGAAAGAGTCGTGAAGAGCATAATAGGAGATATTATCCTAGATATGAGACTGAAGAACATTGAGAAAGTATTCCATCTCCTAAGGACAGATCAATACATTAGGTTGACTTATCATCAAGCAGAAAGGTGGTATAGGGACAATGAGAAAAAGGCTACTGAAATCTTTCAATCGTCATATCTAATTGATAGAACACCTGTGGGAAAAAGAGCGAGAAAAGTTGACAGGACAAGAGGTTATATGAAGGATGATATCATATACTCCATAGTGCTCCTAAGCAGGATCATCAGATTACCAACAGTAGGGCACTTGCACATTTGGATGGTACATTTCATCGAGACCATCAAAATGGCTAAAATACCAATTGATCGGGCCACAATTCTCAATGAGAATTTAGATGAATAGCTAGTGGCGGTCAAAAATGATCTAAGGTTTTATATGACATCTTATTTGTTGTATCTATTAGTAGTAAGAACCACAGATTATCTAGGATTGTTTAAAAGGGGAAGCATGTAGGATGCTAATGCATGGTTTTATGCAGTATACCCTCAGCTAGTAAAGAAGAAGCTCTAAAATCACAACAAAGAATACAAAATAGTGAACAATGCTTTCATTTTTGTAATCATCTAGTTCATTGAGGGAGATTATGAAAAAAGAATGTCAGAAGAGGTAGGAACAAGAATTGTAGAAATAGGCACCTACTACATCCAGGTTAAGACATTCACCTACCTAAGGGTAGTGGGTACAACCATAAATCTTAAGAAGCTCCCTAAATATCCATGTGATAGACTCATTATGTTGGAGATTATGAGGCAACTCTCATTTGCATATGATAGAGTAAGGAAGCAACATAAGAAGACTTGGGTATGGCCCATCATCATAGGTCTATTTGGAGTCAAGTAGAAGTAGGATATCATGACTTTTGATTTAGAATGGGATTAGTATTCCTTGGAGGACTATAACTCCCCTCGTCCATGTTTTGACAATATTGGTAGAGTTCAATACTGGGCAAGAAAATAATTTAAACATGAAAATGTCATAGAGGATCATTGGATGAATGCAGTCAATGACTATGATATCTGGATAAGGGATTATTGTAGGATGACTCTTTATTCAATAGGAAGTGCCTTAGAAATAAAGGTCCCATTGAAGGTTGTTCAACAAGACACTTCCAATGTCTTGAATCCCCTGTATAATTGGGATAAGATATATGATCGACCGGTTAGGAATGCAAAAATTAATAGAGAAGAAAATGAAGATATCAATTACAAGGCAAGACATATCATCTAGTTGACCAAGGAATGGATTAAGAGACCATTCAATTTGGACCCAGTTCCTCAAACAATAGTCTTACATGCCACAACTTGTCCAACAAAGTGAAGAGGGACAAAAGTTACAGTACCAACATTCACAACTCAATCTCCAATAAGGTTAGAAATGGTGTATCAACATGATAGGGAAGTAGGATACTTTAAAGTGGAAAAGGGAAAGAATAAAAGGAAAAGAAATTCTCCTCAAAAAGTTGAGCCTGAAGTAAAGGGACTCACGCCCAAGAAGCAAATCAAACACCTGAGAACTAAGAGCCCAAAAATGTAGAAACCACTCAAACTCAGGATAATCCACAAGTGCCACCATTGGAAAGGGACAAGGACCTAAAGAAGAAGCACAAGAGGTGTCCCTACATGTTCAAGAGGAGAAAGCCTCTCCATCAGCTCCTAAGAGAGCTAAGACTAAAACTCCTATCAAAAGGACTAGAAGACATAAAGTGCAAAGTATGGTTATTCCTATTCCTTTAGTCTCAAAAACCATTCCTAAAGAAGAGAATAACCTTCCTTTGAGTTGGAGGACTCATTTGGCTAGGGATACTAAGGAAAAACAGTGAAGGAGTTCCACTATAATGCCACCATCTATTCCCACACAACCTATTCAGGTTACAATTTTAGAGGATGAGCAACAACAATGGATTGATGAACAAGAGGGTCAAGACACTAATGTCTTTAAAATGTTAGATTTTGATTTCATGCCTATAGGTACTAAAATCATAGGTGACAAGATAAGGGATACATCATTCAATCAACCTTTACAAGAATATTGGAGTTAATCGCCACCTTTTCAACAAGGACCTCTAGGTGCCCCACCATCACCAAGTCAAGATTTATCTTTCTTTGCTAAAGGTTTGGCAACTCCTCTCCCTCTTGTTAAGGAAGAGAAAGTACAAGCTAGGTAGGAAGAAGAGCCACAAAAAAGACCAGTAGATGAAGTATTAGAAGAAGAGGAAATATATGAAGAACCTCAGCAAACTTCTCAAGATACAAAAGTGAGGAGTTTGGGCTGAGTAGACATAGGAATGCCTGATGTAGATCTCTCATAGAAAGAGAAGACTCTAGAGAGGAGTGATAAGGGAAAGGGTCTAGTGGTACAAACCCCCTCTTCAACTAAGTATATGTCTCCAATGGGAACAAATCCAAGTTGGTTGAAGAAAGAGGTGATGGTTAGGCATAAAAGGCAACTATATTATAGTGTAGATGAGAGAACAAAAGAATTAGTTGAAGTCCTCAAGAAACCTGAGCTACCTATGGGTGATGCACAACCATTGGCCTTAATTATGAAGAACCAAAATTAGGACTTGTTTGCTCATATTTCCATCCCTCCTCTACATGCAGATACTAAAGATCTAACTTTCAAAGATTACCAAATTAACGAGGTCTTGCTGGGAAAGCCCATTGTGGATGTTGCTAAATTGTTGGTTACTATAGGAATTAAAGAAGTGTTTAACCACTTGGAACAAGATGAGTCTAAATTTTTGAGGATTCAAAGATAGAATGAGCTTCTAAGAGGCTATTTGCATGAAGAGGTTGGTCCTTTGGACCTTGATCATCCTAAGGAAACTCTAGGTGCGACACTTGATAGGAAGGACAACACATGTATATAATTGGATCCATTTTTGAAGTCATGTCAACTATGGTAAGAAAGTTTTGAGGGAAAAGGTGTGCAGATAATACAAGGAAATCTTAAACTGTTGCACCATATGCAAATTAGTATAGATAAGCTAGTTGCAGTTGCTATACTGAACTGAGATTTTGGATTGATGGACAAGGTACATACCTAGGGTAAAAACCTCTAAGCATTACAATCAATAAAGGGCCAAAGGTATCGTATGCTCATGGATGCAAATACAAGGGATGAATTTGATAAGATAGATGATTGGATTGAGAAGATTGCTCATGGTAATAATAAAGTAATGAAGACATTACATGCGAATATTATAGTGATGCTTGCCTTAACATTTTTGAAGATGAGTCAAGGGATAAAATCATGTCTATGCAAGCAATTGTCAAATAGTTTTAGAAAACCTTTGAAGAAGCTTTGACTAATGAAGACATTAGACAAGTATTTAAGATAGAGGAGGCATTTCTAGAATTGGATGTAAAGCTGGAAGACTTTGCAGAGACTCACATAGAAGTGGGAAACTACCGACAAATAGTAAAAGATAAGTATGATGCTTTACATTTCTTGGATGCTTTTCATTTTCTAGATGAAACCCAAGTGATGGAGATCATAGAGAAATTTAAGAGAAAATATCTAGACATACCTCTGGTATGAAGGGGAAGAAAGCCCAGAAGCTAGAATTTTAGTTTTGACACTTGGGGGAAATTTTTGCATTTTTTGGACCTATCACTAAGGTTCACAAGGTGCACTTCTCCAAAGGTGTGCAAGGTGCATTTCACTAAAGGTGTGCCAAAAGTTTTTGAAGAAGTCAGAAGTGCACTGACAGTTAACTGCCAGTTCCAAATTTAGAGCTTTCGATGCGCCGAAAACACATTCTAACAACACTTTAACTCCTACAAACATTCACTCTGAATGTTTGAGCTTCTATTTTTGGCATCTCTAGAGATTCCTACATCATCTGATAGCTTCCTTCTTCTTATCTACTTCTTCTTTCATTGTTTTTAAGTCATGTAAATGCTCATGCACCCTTTAATTAATATAAACAAGGGTCAAGTCCTACTTAGCACCATTTAGAGAGTTGGTTAGTATATAATTAGATTTGTTTTATTAATTTTAAGCATATATTTGCATAGAGGAATCTCTCACTCTCAACACAAGTTGAGGAGAGATTGCCTATATATTGAGGAATTAAATATATATTCTAGGCTGTTATTTTGATACAATATTATATGCTATTGGTGCTCTCATTATGAGTGTAGTGATTCTTTCCAAAGTGTCTTATATTTTGTGGATGTATGTTCATGGAGTGTAATGGAGCCAATGGTTTTGTTGTGTTATTTTGATTGAGAGATATTTTAATTTTGGTGTTTGTTGTGTGTTTACAAATTCCACTGATGTACTTAGTTGGAAAAGAGATCATCTATTGTTCATACATAGCTTTTGTCTCGCATAAGCACTCTTTACGTGGCCTTGTGATCTAATGAAAAGTGAAACATCTTATGATTACTAAATTCCCATTAACAATTGCATCAGTGGAATTAAGGAAGCATTGTTCCTATTTTTATTAGTTACATACCTGATCTTTTCAAAGGCTTAACTCGTAGTTGTTTTGTTTATGTGGCTTATGTTCGTTAGGGATTTACTTTTCAAGTCATTTGCTTAAACTTCTTGTTACCTTATCTTTTTTTATTTTCTTTTACAAACACTAGGTTAATTTAGGAATTCATATAGTAGCATAGTTAAAATTGCATTCATTATAAACAGAAAAATAAAAAAATATATTTCTTTTGTGTGGATACTTTTTTTGAGATAGCAAGTAGATTCAACATCTTATCTGAAATTGATCAAACCAGCAAAGGCGTCCTCATGAACACTCACATTTATCTTCTACTGAGTGGCAAGATCACCCATAACCTTGGAGTTGATCCCAAATTAGCTTTTCAAGAGAAGATTTTGAAAGGATTCCTATCATTAAGGATTGTGCAAAATGACATCTCAACACAAATGAGGTCTTGTCTCTTTAATAGACTCTACCTTGGCTGACTGTTTCAAAAAAGTTTGGTCCTAGCCCTCCAAATTTAATTCCATGGACTTTCCTACACATCTCATTTCAAATGTTAGGATCCCAATAAATTGTGTGTGTGTGTGTACACATACATAAATAATGTGCATAAATCACAACATCACATGATTCAATTCACTAATGCTCTTTAAAATATAAGATACATCATAATATAACATGAACTAAAGTGACATTTAAAAAACTCTTTCATATAG
The DNA here is from genome assembly GCA_028749045.1 of Cupressus sempervirens. Classification (NCBI taxonomy): domain Eukaryota; kingdom Viridiplantae; phylum Streptophyta; class Pinopsida; order Cupressales; family Cupressaceae; genus Cupressus; species Cupressus sempervirens. The sequence continues at coordinate 217,454,964 of CM053788.1, forward strand.
AGTACATTCATCACATCATAATATCTATGAAAATCCATTAACTATAATGCCACACTATAATATTCAATTAGATCATCATGAGATAAAACATAATAAAATAAGGTCCATATCCATAAAATCAAAGAAGTTAGCTAATCACAAAGCATACACAATAATGTCAACATAATTTCAATCATCATTCCTATCATGAAATGTATTACACCAAATTCTATCAAACCCTAACAATATAGTCCAATCCATGATAAATCAGCAAAATGAGTCTGGTAAGAAAATATCAAATTTTGTGATACCACATAATGTCCTTTTAGATTAATTAACCATCATGAAATCAATCAAAATATTCAATCATTAGCAAGAGGTAATGCATAGCAGAATCAAGTGCATGATTCACAAAAATGCTTATCTAGTTAGGATGCATACATAATGATGCATCGACATAAGTTTGATAATCAACCATCTGAAGAAAGCACTTCATCCTATATTTTCAATATAGTCTAGATCATACACTAATATAGTAATTTAATATCATTAAATAAACTTACCCTAAAAACACTTCTTATTCTAATGCAAATTTCATCTATATCTCCTAATGATTCTTACAAAGGTAAATGTCAAACCATTCTACCATAATAAACATCTAAATCAAACATCCCTGATAAAGCATAAGATATCAAGAAGTCATTAACATAGGTTCTTCTCTAATACAATGACATATCATTTTATTTTTCAATATGGTCTAACACATTAACCTAGCACTATCAAATAGATCTAATCTATGAAGGTAAATTAAAGCTATAACTGTCTTGTATAAGATCTCACAATAGTCCAATCAATGGACGGATTGACACACAAGGATCATAGAGATCCCCTTAATAACATCCATAAAATTCAAAGCATCAAATGTTCCACATGGAGATCAATATGTGATTCATAGCAATATTCTCAAGAAAAGACATCACTTATGAAACATCTCATCTCCATACTTAACCTTTCTAACCCTCTATCAAGGGACATATCCATAAAGTTAAGGTTTAATTAAGTATATAAGAGAAGGGGTTTTACATCCTCCTCCCCTTGTTTTTGACTTCCTTCTAGAAGTCGATCAAAATTTTAGATTATATCCCTTAGTCTAGGTTCTTACCTATAATCAGTTGGTTCTTAATCTTATTGGTTAGAAATTCAAATTATCAATCATATATACATCTATAATTGGTAAAGATATAGTTTCCAAGATTGGGTATTTCACAAATCTTTGGGTTATGTATGAAATAATGGAATGAGTTGCCTCCAACAATCTTAGGGAAATAATAATAGTATCTTTTATATAAAATTCCTCACATTCAAGTGGTCATATATATTGATAATATCTCAAATTCTACGATTTTCTATATAGATGCTTTGTGAGCCTATTGAGACAAGGTACTTCCTAAATGAAGAACATAATGCAATTGAAATATGTACCTTACTCAAGTTGTAGATAAGTCCAATTTTCAAAGTTTTATTGCAATAATTTCTTCTTCTAGATATCAAATATACCTATTATTGAATAGTACCCCCTTATTCCACATAATACTCAACTATAACCTTGTCGAGTTTAAGCAATAGTACAACACTTGCTAAAGTGATTTTATGGGATTAATTATCCCTCTATTTAGGACATAGGAAAGGGTAAGGAAAATGGGTTCTCCTTAATTATCCCCAAATATAAAAGATAGAAACACATTTCCCATGCTCTACCCCTTTCATGATTTGTCAATAATCTACTTCAATTATAATCTTTTACATAAGTCACATTACAACATACTTTGCCAACATTTTTCACTAGAAAAATCCTAAAAAGATAAAATTAAATCCAAAGGTAAAAAGATAAATAAATTCATAACTAAAAGAAATTTCAAGAGAGGCCACATTAGTAAACCCTTAATTAAAACTAATAAAATACGTCCTTGAGGTAAAATAGGACCATGAAAATGAAACTTGGCTAAGTAGCCCAACATTACATTACATATTGTTGGCAGCAATAAAATAATTCTCAACAAGGAAATAAAGTAAATAATTCATGTTATTTTATAATTTCACATTATAGGCACAAGGTGACCATGCCAAGGTTATCGAGGGATAGGTGAAGAATGGTGGTCTTCCAGTCCTAATTACAACTAGTAGTAGATTTCACTTTTATAAAAGGTTGTTGGTCTTCAAACCACATGAATAAGACCACAATTATTTCTACATGCTTTGGAAGGAGATGGAAAAAATGAGCGTACAAGGCTAGAAATGGAAAGGCCAAAATAACCTCTGCATGATCCTAACCTATAATCAAAGGTTCTACATTGTTAGATCGATGCTGAATTTCATATACATATAGAAATTTGAATATGATGAATTCAAAGAATACAATAATTTGTATGAGTGTCCTTAGATGGCAATGCTCAAATTAGAAGGCAAAACAAGGCAAAATAATAGAAACGAAAATATAGATGCAATATGGCACTTTATCTCAGCACGTATAAAAGAATGCATATAATAGATGTCTACAAATACTAGAAGAGACATAAGGTTGATACAACATATAGTACAACCCATGATGAGTCATCTGAAGCAACAAAATTAATTCCCAGACTTGAAACAACCAAGATATCCATCATAATGCAAAAATGCAAAAAACTGAATAAAATGTGACTGGAGAAAAATCTAGAAAAAGAACTAGCATCACCAGAAAGAGTACATAAAGAGATTTCCAATGATATAAAGAATTCCCAAATCAGAGATTAGATGCTCAAGATATGTTTCCCAGAGTGGAAAAAATAACTCTCGACTTTGACAACAAAAAAAGCCATAAAAACATCATAACTTAAGAAAATATGCAATATCATGATGACTTGGAACTAACTCTTGGTTGATATCTTGTTTGTGGAAAATAGAGTCCATATGCTCGAGATATGAACAAAAATACGAAGATGAGTCCAAACAGAGCTAGAAGGGCTTGAAGGGTATGTTCATGCAGTGTTGACATTAGCAAGTGACAAGACCAAATTTGATGGTCAAATGATCGTCATGGCAAAAAAATGCTAGAAAAATCCCCATATGCCAGAAATAACTATGAGCCCAAAAAAATATGTCATTGTTGGAGAATAAATCTGGTGGCCATGAAAATAACACGTGCATGGTAAAAATATTTCCTTTGTTGGCAAAAAATACTACTAAAATTGCATGGAGTTTTTCAAACCCACCAAAAGGGGTCAGAATGGCTCTAGAACTAGGAACCCACCTAAAGAAGCCCACAAACCACTATGGAGGAAAAAAACATGCCCACAAAAAATTGCCATAACATAAATTTTAGGAAAATAAAATCCCAAAGGGTGTGGTTAGCACTGATAGTGGAGGTTTTGGCTCACAAAAAAATGGGCCCATGTGGACATGAGGGAACTTGCACAAAAAATAAATGGCCTTCTTTTACTAAAAACGTGGCACCTAATGTGCATGTTTGGAGATAACGCTTGGAGGGGACCATTGATAGGTTGTTACCTCTGATGGGGGTCGTAGTCAGTCCCGCATGTACATAAAAACTACCCAAAAGTGTTGCCATACTACCAATGTGATCAAAACAACCAAGGAAACACAAAATATAACTCATACCAAATCTTGAAAACCATCATTGATCACCACCAAACTAGAAAAAGGCCTCGAACCATCAACAAAAATATTGTCAATTAATAATGGTGTGTGCAAGGAGTTGTGAGTTTGGTGGGGCTAGTGCGGTTGTATGCATGCATAGAGGTGATGTTCGGTGGGGCTAGTGTGATTGTATGCATGAACATAGGTGATGTTTAGTGGAGCACTTGGAAATGAGAAAGCAACATGGGCCAAACAAAAAACTTGGTTCCATAACCAAGTGCACATAGGGTCCAAGAGAGCCCGAAAATACTTGCACAGGCTAGAAAAAAAAGACCAACGGTGAAAGTGGAGCCCAAGGTGGGAATGCAACTATATTCTCCTTGGTGTATGACCCTACAGAGGTGCTGATGGGTAGAAAAAAGCTGGCAGGGGCCATAAAAAAGGGTTGTGTGGTGACCAAGAGGGGTCGATGCATACATGTCTACATACAAATCTTCACCAAAAATGGTTCCCATTATTTTTTTAAAAATCACCCTCAATGCACGAATTTTTTTTTTTTTTTAAACAAAAAATCTTGCATGCCTATATAATATTTTGATAAGGAAAATCAAACTTTTTGATATATATATCACCACCTTAAAAAGTGTGCCCAAGGTTGTACAATTTTTCCTTAGATTTCAGCAACATCAAAATAGGATGTATTTTATATGAAAATGAGGGTTTTTGGACACTCTAAGCTCAACAGTGACGTCTATTTGGGATGAAAGTGACCAGAGACAATGGTTCCCCTCAAATCCAATACAAAACACCTTTGAAAACTAAAACCCTCTGAAAGAAAAAACATAGATTTGAAAACCAAGCCAAAACCTCTCACAAATATAATAGGGGCATGAAGATCTAGAGCTTTGATACCATGTTGAAGTTGATGAAAGATCAACCCCATGCTTCTGAGAATTACCTACATGCAAACACCTTTCATAGAGAGAGAGAGAAGCAAAGGCTATGGAGGTTGGAATCATAGATCCATAGAGGAGACATTCTTGATGAGCAAAAAGAGAAATCGTTATTAATCAAAAGTTAATGAATGTGTTAATTACAAAGAGAGATCAATCCTTATAAAAGGAGATCTGAAGCCCTAAAAGTTAAAACCTAGGTTGTATGATAATAATTAATAAAAGAAGTGATTATTATATGACTAAATTTCGCGCAAGTAAAATAGATTTAATTAGAAAATATCCAATTAATCTAACAACATGCATATGTTTTTGACATGTGGCCACACTTAATTTAAACAACACTTTGTATCGTGTCAAAGAAAAATAATCCACATAGTATTGTTTCCATATGGACTCTTATGCACCATAGGAAAATAACTTATCATGTTCCCCCTTTATAATTTCAATCCCATTGAAATGGAGTTGTCATATCCAACATATGTATTGTACAAATAAGAGGTTTCTGGTCTATTTGATAGACCCACACATAGTCCATTATAAATTTTAAATCCAACAATATTTTTCAAATTGCATCATTGATTATTTAAAAAAAATGGTTTTGGATAACATATCCAAAAATCAAAAAGATCCAACGGTGGACCTAAAAGTTATGCCCCTCGCACTGAAACCTATTTTTCCAGATTTTAGAAAATCTATTGTTACATGTTGCTACTATTAAAACTGAACAATTTGAACTTGCAAACCTAAACCTACACATTTTAAACCTTTGAACTTGAACATGTGAACTTTTACTTTTGAATCATGATGATTTTGAACTGCATTTATGGTTTGGGGATCTTGACTCACATTTGGATTTTGAATCTAAACTTGGATCTGCATTTCTAAACTAGTGAACTTGAACTATGTGGTTCAAGGTTTAAGTTCACTATGATAACTTATTAACTTGAAAGTTTGAAGAACAATTCTAAATTGTTGGACTAGTTAATTTTTTGAATTGCTAAACTCTTGAACCTCAAACCCAAACTTTTGAACCTAAATTTGGATTTGTACCTCCGAACCCTTGCACTTTGAATCTTAAATTTTGAACTTGACAATTTGAGGTTCAAGTTCAATAACTTCCAACAACACTATCTCTTTATAAAGAATAACTCCATAAAAAACATTATTAGCACAAATCATCATAAAATATAGGAAAACATGGGGGAATTTATTTGTGTGGCTCAACTTTTAAAAGTTTAAATGTTGGGTGCCAAAGGCAAGCCAACAACTGGCTTAGACTGGGGATATGGACCATCAGGGACATAAAGAATCCATCAAATCTCTAGTTGAGTTGAGAATAGTGACTTATCCATTGAGCAAAAAAGTCATGGTAGAAAAAAGAGTTTGGAGATGCTTCACAAATGAGGGTAGGGAAACAGACTGAAACAACACTACAAAAAAAAGCGATCAATGCTGATAACTGAGCAACTAATCTACTCACAACAAAACTCAATAAGGAAAACACACACACACACACACACACACACACATAGATAGATATACATATGTATAAGTAGGAAAATCCTACCTTATGAGATGAGGCATAAGGTCACTCACATGAAACCATTCATTGGTTAGGAGAATTATATGCCGCTGTAAAGAAGATGAACACCCCCTAAAAAGAATCCACCAACTCAAGGCCCATAAGAAATCCCACCAAAGATTCACCAAACATACGAAGCTCCAATGAGTGAATTTTCAATCAAGAATCCTCTTTCTACCATTAGCTTCTTGGTTGTAATCTATTGTATCCCTATGCTAATTTTCAAAACTAGAAGATACACTTTTCTTAAATAGGTCTACTTGTGACATTCGATCATAGCCAACCTTGCTTTGAAAAAAATAAGAGATGCTAAAGGTTGTCTCAACTTCATCAATGATGGGATCATTATTAATTGAAGGAGGTAAAAAAAATCTCAACATCCATTTTAACTCGTTGGTCTAATTTGAATGTCTCTTGAGGACTTCATCACAAGCTGAGAGATAATCAGTTTTGATTTGCATGTGAAGATCAACATTCATATTGTCATGAAGACAACCATTAGTGGAAGTAAGAGCATGTGCAACCTCCATGGGTTTATGGTTTCCCCATACATTAGATTCACAATTAATTTAGCTCTCCTCCTCTTTTTCACACCCTATTGCTTTGGGAAAACCAAGGCCATTCATTTGGAGAATACTTGTCTCTGTAACTTGGTTCAGTTCAATCTTGTTTTGACAAACATAAACACCATTAGAACTTGTTTCAGCTTTGTCAATTGTGAAATCAATATTGACTGGAGAAGGTGATAGTTCTTTTTCAGCAATCACTTTAGCTAGTTGATCTATTCTAAATATTACTGTAGCACCTTCGTTTTCACCATTTAGAAGATGATCATCCCTGGCTTACATGTGAAGAACATAATTTAAATATTTAAGAGGGTAACATCCAATAAGAGGAAGAACATAATCATTTTTATGGATTTACAACAACCTTCTTTTATTTCTATATGATCATGTTTTCCTTGTTTACAACATACATTTTTAGCCCCAAAATCAACTTCAAAGTAACATTTGTTTAACCAATCCATGCCTTCAATGACTAATTGAGAGTCACAAATTTTGAAAAGAGGATTATCCCTTACCAATGAATCTTCATCATGCTCAATTGGTGCAAATAATGCATTGTAATAATTCAAGCTCTCTATGAAACACTCCTCTTGGAGGTTTCCTGCATGACATAAGTCTAGAAATGTAAATGCTTCTTGAGCCATATTAATACAAGATTGTTCCTCAATAGACTTTTCTAGGAACTTTGGAGATTCCTGAAACTCTTCTTCTCCTTAATTGTTGGAATCATTCAAGCCATATAGTTCATTCTCCAACCATGCATTATGAATCCATTCATTGTGAAATCAAAACTATCAAATATAATTTCCTTATCTTTTACCCTCAAAACTTATATAACTTCTGAAAATTTATTCTGTTGAGACCATCCTGACAACATTAAATCATCCTAAATTCTACTAGCCTCTTTTTTTGTGATTTCCAAGTCACATAGCTTGCTTCATTTGAGGTAAAATTTGAGCTCTAGATGCAATGCTACAATGAAGATCAATAACATGTTGGTTTGGCTAGGTTGGTCAACTTTTGGAATCTTTACCAAGGTTTGGTTGAATCTATCCAGAATGTCTCTTATCTCTTTATCTTATTTTTTCTGAATCTTGAAAAATTGGCACAATAGGTAATTCACATCTACTGCTAGTTTAGATCTTGCAAGAAATTTATTTTCTAGCACACTCCAACTTGTAATGCACATGTCTTCCAAATGTTGAAACTAGATTCCAATAATGCCAACCAAGGATCCAACAAACAAATTGACATACACATCTTATTATAAAACACCAAGAATCCAAAAAGTTGTGTTAAATGATCGGATGTGACTATCATAATCTTGATTATTTTCCCTAGAAAAGTTTGGAAAGTATCTTCTTGATCCTACAGACAAGGCTCTATACTTAGGCAGAGCAAAACAAACAAAATGTGGCTTGCACAATTGAGTTACAATTAAGGCCATGCTTACACTTGTATTCTTGTACCAAATAAAATCAAAGTCACCAACCTCCATCCTCAAGGAGGAACCTTCAGATTTCTAAAAAAAGAAAGCACTAGAGCTTCACTTTCTTCTCCAATAGAGTCACCAAAAATTGTTAGTGAATAGTTTTCCCCTTTTTACAATCTTAAATAATTTACAAAGTCTATCCCTTTATCAGAAAAAACATACACACTAACAATTGAGCTTCTTTCTTAGCAATCTCTTTACATTCATAATGCACAACTCCCTTACTTGAAAGATTATCCAACTAAGCTCTTGTTGTAAAAGAATATTTCTAAAGGGCACTTTTAACTAGAAAGCATAAGGTATTAAAATTCATTCCCTTAACATGAAAAGAATGTGTAAACACAAAACCTTTCAACTGAACTCCATAGCAAGACACATGACTTGATATTCTAGCAAGTTTTTTAGCCAATAAGTGAGATAACCTTCTCTATACTAAGGATATCAGTATTCTTTCATAGTGTAATAAAGATCATCATCACACAATTTATTTCCAAACAAAAATAAATCATATGCATTTATGGACCACAAGGTTCAAATATTCAGATAACCAACTATATAAAATGACACAATCTTATATATATTCCACTGTAAAAGTATGAAACAATATTTAGAGAAAATAATAATTAACTCTTGCCCCCCATAGCCACAAGAATTTCAGAAAAAATAGAACCCCAATTCCCTCTGTCTTATTACAATAAGTAATCTTTATTATAAGTTTATGGTTTCCCATCCATAACTGATTCTCAAAAACTAATCACTTTCTAAAGCTTAAATAAAACTTTTATAAATCTCCTTCTAATATGTGGTTATGAAAACCAAACGTTAATATCTCTAGCATTGCAAATGATATTTAATTAAACATCTGAGTTGGCATGCATATGTGCTTGACATGTGGCCACATTTCATTTTAAAAACATTCTGTATCATGTCAAAATAAAATAATTCACATAGGATTTGTGCCACTTGGACCCTTATACACCATAGGCAAATAACTTGTCACATTCCCCCTCTGTAATTTTGTTCCAATTGAAATGGATTTGTCATTTTCAACATATCTTCTATCAAAATAAGAGGTTGTTGGTCTATTTGATAGACCCACACATAGTCCATTATAAATTTTGAATCCAAACATATTTTGAAAATTGCACCCTTGAATATTTAGAAAATTTGATTTTGGACAAAATATCCAAAAATCAAAATGATCCAACGATGAAGCTAAAAGTTATGCTCCCTACACTAAGATCCATTTTTTCAAATTTTAGAAAATCTGTTGTTACAGGTTAAACTATTAAAACTAAAAAAATTGAACCTATGAACCCGACCCTGCATATTCTAAACCTTCAAACTTGAACCCACAAAACTTGAAGTTTTGAACCATGATGATCTTGAACTACATCCATGGTTTGGGGATCTACAGTCACATTTGGATTTTGAATCGTTTAAATAAAATTTTTGAATTGTTGGACTGATTGATTTTTTTAATTTCTAAACTCTTGAACCTCAAACGTAAATTTGGATATGTACTTCTAGAGCCTTGCACTTTGAACCTTGAACCTTGAACTTCATGATTTGTGGTTCATGTTCAATGACTTTCAACAATGATATCTCTTTATAAAGAATAACTGCATAAAAAAATTATTAGTACAAATCATCATAAAGGACTGGAAAATTTGGGGGAATTCATCCGTAAGGATCAACTTTTAAAAGTTCAAATGTTGGGTGCCAAAGGTGAGCCAAAATAATTAAACAATTTTATCTTCAAGATCTTATTCAATCCATTCAACATCCTTTTTTGCATCTTCTACATCTATTCATCTTCATCTTCTTGGTCCAAATCAATTGGCAAAGTAAACACATTGCATCTGATCTGAGAGATCCTACAATTGTAAGGTGAATTCATATATTTACTTTACATTCATGATATTTCAATTATTTAAATTCAAGGTTAATTCCTAAATTGGGGTTTGACCAAGGAAAATCCCCCATCAACAACAAAAACCCCTTTTTATTGCAAGTTGCAAATATCGAATCAATGAACAAGTTGTAGCTCTGGATACCCTTTTGGCTTTCTTCAAAAGTTTGAAACCAGAATCAACATCACACTCAATATATTAGTGATAACTAGACCACCCCTAATGCATCAATGATGATTGAGCCATCCCTAACCATCCAATTTTCCCTTGACAAATTGCTAAAAAAAATTTGGGTTTTGTCTGTTGCATAGTATCAAGCCCAAATTGAATAATTTTCATTCATTTTGATCAATACAACAAGCATAAAAAAGATTCTAAAGGTTTTTCTTCTACCTTCTTTGTCTTTTCAACGTACACACTTATATCTAGCTTGAGCTCATCATGTTAAATTAGAGTTTTCAAGGTTTTGGTTATCTTTCTCCTTATTATTCCTAGACCTAGTTTGTATTAGTGCTCCTTACTTGTTTGGTTAGAAATAATCTCACTAAACATAGTTATTAAGAATTGGGATTGAAAGGAATTTTCTCCTTTTCTTCCCTCTCTCTTTGTTATGTAATCTATGTGGTTATGTGATGAACTTAGGTTGTATATCCTTGATTCTCATTTCCACTACTACATTTATTGGTGACCCAATTGTCGACATTTATACTTTTAATTTGGTGTTAGATCATTTTTTTAAAGTTACATATTTGCATCTATCTTTGCATGTTTTATATCTTCTTTATATTATATTGTGTGCTTTATATTTTAGTTCATATCATAAGGTTAGATTTATTTTGTGTCTTCTTGCCTTGTTTGGTGTATGAGCTTTACTACCTTCAGTCCTACTTATAGTATTCATGTTAGGAGTTGTAGACTCAAGGCTCTTTTTGATCCAGATTCCTCTTCTCCTAGCCTTAAAAACCTTAGTGAACCTATGGTTTCTTATTATCCTAATCCTTCTATGAGGTACAACTCTTCCTACTCATCTCATGATGAGGATGAGGCTTTAAGGGTTCCTCCTTAGCAAGTTGATAAATATGCTATCGAGATTGATAAAATGCATGATTGGCTTCTTCAAAAAAATTCACAATATTGATACTTTTGTTTCTTTTGATGATATTAAGAAAGTCATCTCTAATGATGAAAATGGTGTTAATCTTTTGCTTGGTCATACTCACCTTATCCATACTCATGTTAAGCCTTTGAATTAAGATGCCTCTAAAATAGGAATTGTTCCACCCATTTCTACTCTTGAACTTGTCTTTCCTATTCCTATACCTATTTCCAACATTTATACTTATGTTTCTCTTATTGTGAATACCTCATTTTAGCCATTTAATCCTCTTGGCACTCTTCCTATTCCTTATTTTCATGTGAGTATTTTGACTGCTTCATTGCCCACTTCATAGGCTTCATCTAATAGTGTTCCTTTCACTTATGACAATCCTCCTATTATGGTTACTAGTGTTCTATCCATAGTTTCTTCTATTCTAGTTAATTCATACACCCTCCTAATGAATCAAATATGTTGATGCCACCTATTTACTCTAATGATTCCACTATCCTTAGTCTTGCTTAGATCATGTCTTCTTTACAAGAACAGATTGCTCCATTTACTCATTCTAAGTTTAATGTTCCTACATGTGATATGGATATTCCTTTTTCCTTTGACATTATACATACCATTGATTCTCAACAAGTTGATATGCCTTGTCTTGACACTTATAATGGTAAAGGTGATCTTGTGACACATCTTTAGACTTTCCAGGTTTTATGTAGTGACTATGCTCATGATCATAGGGTTCTAGCTAAGTTTTTTGATTGTACCTTCCATGACAAAGCTTTGAAATGGTATTTCTCTTTTCCACCTTGTTCTATTGATTCTTTTTATAATTCCTTTTGTACAAATTTCAAAATAATATTGGTCCTTCTATTTCTTTGACTGATTTGATGCATTTTAAACGAGGTCCCAAGGAGAAAGTGACTAATTTTATTGGCATATTTAAGAATTTTTGTATTTAAATTTCTTATCCCAGGCCTAATCTTGATATTCAACATATATTTATAGATAATTTATAAAATGGCATTAGAGATAAGATTCTTCATACTGAGTTTACTTCCTTTGTACAACTTTGTATAATGCTTCATCATTGTCAATTATAAGTGAGTCGGTTTGAGAGCACCACTCCAATGGCTCATATAATTATTGATAAGAGTGAAACCACACCTAATCATAAAAAAATCCAAAAACCTAACAAATATTTCAAGATTAACAAAGCCATGAATATAATATATGAATAAGTAGTTGGCACATATTGAGGTGACACTACTCTTTCCTTTATTTTTTAGATGAATTGTAAGTTTACTCCTCTTTTTGAGTATTTACATTCCATTATGGGTAGGTAGGTTAGTGCTAATATGATTACACTTCCTCCTTTTAAACCACTTCTTCCCTCTACTACATTAAGTCCGCACTTTAATCCTAAATCCTTTTATCAATATCACTATAAGCCCAACCATGATAATGAGGCATGTTTTTCTTTGAAGCATAATATTCAATATTTTATTAATTTTAATGCTTTATCTATTGATATTCATGATACTGGGAATAAGTCTATGACACCTTCTAATCAAAATATTCAAATCTATACTAATCCTTCACCTCATCACGCTATTAACACTATTGTTCAACATCCTCCTTCTGCTGAAGTGAATATTGCTTATGATACCTTATGATGAGAGGATGATAATATTGTTAATGTTGTGGAATGTGTAGTTCAACCTCCACCTCCACCTCCACCTAAGAAAGATATTCCCTCTACACCTAATGATCAACCTAAACCTAAACCTAATCATAAGTGTACTATAGCCCTTTCTATTTTGTTTATTGATGTTGATATTTTTAAGGCTCTTAATGGTCCTCTTTATATCACTACTCGAATTGCTAAATATCATTCTTATGGGTGTCTTGTTGATCGTACTTATATGGTTAATGTTATTACAAAGGAACAATTATATGCTAATAAAAAATATCCTAATTTCTATGATTCAACTAATACTTAGATTCATACTTGTAATGGTTTGTTGTAGCCTCCTCTATTGACCCCACATGCATCCTTGGCATGGAAAGGAAGAGAAGCATTGAGTGTTGTCAATGACGGCCAAGAATATCTTATTGGCAAAATGTGTGACAATCAATCAAGAGGAATCATTAGAAGGAAGAAGTCTATAGTAATTGGTCAAGAGGCACATTGACATATACTCTGCACACCTACTATTAAGAAGTCATAAAAGGATATTAGTTGATCCATCTCATCAACACAATGAGTTGTCACTGATGTGATATAAATGAGAAGCTAAAGTAATGCAAGCTACCATTGGTGTACAATTAGGACTAGCAAGGCTACCATCCTAGACCCTATGCGTAGGGTTCACAAGCCTTTCATGAACAAAGCAAGCATGGAATCAAAATTTTGAATTCAAAATAAGTGGGACAATTTGGTTATGGGTAATTATGCCCTAACATCAACAAAAGGATATATGTAAAGAAGGTAGGTGTTTGTGAATGTTGTTCAGGTTGCTGAGAATAGAGATGAGAGCTATAGATAGAGAGAAACTACTATAGGGGAAGAAGAAGTGAGAACACAAAGGATTGAGAGGGAATAATCTAGTTGAAGCAGGCATAATAGAGTGAAAGAAGAGCAATGAAGAATTGTTGTAGGAAATCGAGGGAGAGTTGAGGATCGTGCACTCATTAAAAAAGGAGAAAGATCAGAGCATTTTCAAAGGAGACAGAGAAAATATCTACATAGAAAATTAGTGCCACATTCATGTCAAACACTTAGTATGCTTTCTTACCATTGCATCTATTTGTAAACCCCTAACATGGCCAAATTTATTTGGAATCCTGTTGTAAAATCCTCTAACAAGGTGTCGCTCAAAAGGAGATTTGTAAATCCTCTAACCAGGTAGATTTAACAAAGCTTCAGTAACCCTAATAGTTTGAAAGCATTTCTAACAAGATGCACTTCTAGAAGAATCATTTGTAGCTCTTAATAGGGTACCCCTTTACATGCACTATAAGGTCTATCCCCACCATAGTTTTCATCCTCACATCGAGGGTTTCCATGTACAAAATACTTGTGTCAACCTGATGAATGATTTTGTGTGTGTGTGTGTGTGTGCACGCACACACATTAACTTATTTATCTTGTTGCATTATCTTGTGCCTAAGTGTAAAGTAGATTTCATTAAGGATAGCTCGAAGAATTAGTATAAAAATTGGTTTTGCAAGGGGTACTGATTCACCCTTCCCCCTCTTAGTACCAGTTGGGATCAACAATTGGTATGAAAGTACATATCCTTGTTTTAACAAGTCTAACAAATAGATGGAAGGTCAAATGGAATTTCTAAGAAGACAACTAGAAGAAGCCTTGGACATAATTGAGGATTTGAAAGAAAAGCTAAGAAAATCCGTAGCTAAGAGGAAGTGGTTGATGCTAAAACTTAACGAAAGTCAAGAATTCATTGAACAAAAATATAGTGGCTTAGAAGAGTCAAAGGAAGCCATATTTGATTTAATGGCTAAAATACAAAAGCTAGAGTGAACCTTTGATCAACTAAGAAAGGAAAGAGATGAGCTAATTACAGAAGTTCCCAAAGCATAAGTTGAATGAGATGTTGCCATCTTAACAAGAGATGAAGCCATTGCAGCGAAAAAGAGAGAAGGCAATCTAAAGAGTAAATAATGTAGTCACCCCAATAAGGAATAGTTAATGGAATTGAATGAGAAAGTGCTCAAGCTTATTGAAGAGATAAGAAGAACAAATGAACAAAATAATAAACATAGGAGATTCAATGAGAGGTCTAAAAACATTGATGAGTAACTAAAGGTCCAAAGAAGAAACAAAAACACAATTGGTCTTGGTTACCAAGGTGATAGCATGACTAAAGGAGAGATCTCTAGAGGAAAGAATGTGATAGTGGAAGATTTGGGAGTAAGTCTTTAAAAGGTAAGGGTATTGCTAAACCCACCTGTAACTTTTGTGGCAAGGTAGGGCATACATATGGTGTGTGTTGGTTTAAGAAGATAACACCTATTCAATAATGTACCTACAAACGGTACTATAAAAAATACCATCTCTATAGCCACACTATACAACAATGTATATCTCAGTTCAACAAGAAAAAAATTGATGGACATTGCTACTACTACAACAAGTATAGGCATAGAGTAGAATATTGCTAAACTAGAGCATGTGATAGTCAAAGGTGTCCTAAGGAAATGAGTCTCATTGGAAGGGATAGGTTTCCAACACTAGTCTCTATGACCTATGGAAATAAAGGATACCCAACAAATCAATGCAAGCTAAGGAAGAATCCAAGGAATAACACTAGACCATGGAAAAGTACCATAACGACTTGTCTATTTACCGCAAAATTGAGCATCTTGCAAGAGATTGTAGATGTAGTAGAAGACAAGGTAGTAAATCTCTAGTTAGAAAGGAGAAGACCATGATTATGAAATACCTAGAGAAAGACTTGACCACAAAGTGGATGAAGAAGAGTGAAGCGATTGAGAACGAGCCAAATGAGGTGGAAAAATCACCGGTCATTGGTGAGACCTCACAAAGTGACTAAGCTTGCATATCTTAGAGGGGTTAAATGACTAAGGTAATAATTAGAAACCTTTCCCCTAATATAAAACCAGTAGTAATACAGATAAAGAGAAAGAATGGAGACACTAGGCATAATTTGTTGAAGTGTCTAAAAAAGTAACCATTGCAAATGACTCGACACATTAATGATATGTAGTTTGGTAGATAAGGCATTTTCTAACTTTTGTAATCCTAATGATGCAAACCTTGTGACATAAAAACAAGGATCGAGAGTTATTTGATACTTTGCATTGTGAAAAATACTTGTGTTTTCATACTACGAAACCCTAAGAGATCAAAATCAAGATATTACAAAAGTATCATTTGAATGAAGATATTATTACAAATATACATAGTAAATAATTTCCAAATTAAGACAAAAAATGGTAGAAGAGATCATCAAGGAAAACTTGGTCAACGACAGGCAAAGTAGTCAACCAACGTATCAAGGAATCATAGCAAGGGGAAGAGATGTTGAAGATGAAACTGCACTATCATCTTTGCATGATGTCCTACTAATATAAGATATGAGTGCATATTTAGAAGTAGAGATACAAGAGATTGATGAAAAATAAATAAGAGAATTATATGACACATTGCATTTAGAAGAAACCCTTAAAGAAGTACACAAGGATCTAGTGGAGTCTATGCTATATAGAGCGGTGGAAATACCCATTTTCTTTCATGATGAATGAACAAGGTTTGTTATTTTTAGAAATCATGAACAATATATGTGGATGGACAAATCATATAAGATCACCAAAGCCCTAATTGAAAGGGTAACTGGGTTCAATGCATGTGGTATTGATCTATCTATGAACGTGTCTTAACAAGGCAAGCAAGCTCATTTACTAGAGGAAGGACAACACAAGATGGAATGGGGTGCACTATAAGTGACATTACACTGGTAAAT
Source organism: Cupressus sempervirens (assembly GCA_028749045.1). Classification (NCBI taxonomy): domain Eukaryota; kingdom Viridiplantae; phylum Streptophyta; class Pinopsida; order Cupressales; family Cupressaceae; genus Cupressus; species Cupressus sempervirens. Next base: position 217,471,700 of record CM053788.1, read on the forward strand.
TTGAACTCAATTTTTAACGAATTTTGGTTGAAATTTTGACCCAAGTTGGTCAAAGTTTTGACCAAGCAGTTCATGGTAATTTATCTAGTCAAAATTTTGACCAACCTGCAAGTTGGTCAAAATTTTGACTAATACATTCACCAAATTTTTTTAATTTTTGCTAGCTTTGATTTGTCATTGTTGGTTGAAATTTCCACCAATGTTTGGTCGATTTTTTAAAAAATTGGTGGAAATTTTAACCAATTCTTGGTAGAAAACTATCAAGAATTGGTCGAAATTTCCACCAATGTTTGGTCAATTTTTTTTAATAATTGGTGGAAATTTCAACCAAGTCTTGGTAGAAAACTATCAAGAACTGGTCAAAATTTCCACCAATGTTTGGTCGAATTTTTTTAATAATTGGTGGAAATTTCGACCAATTCTTGGTAGAAAACTATCAAGAATTGGTCAAAATTTCCATCAATGTTTGGTAAATTTATTTATTTATTTGTATGTTGTATCAAGCAATTGTTTCCTATCCAAGCCATTTAATTTGCAACCCTTTAAATCTTTGCAAAGATAAAGTTGGAGTAGGAGAATTTTTCTTCTTAAAGGTGTCCTCTGATTATAAAGCACAATTGTTTCTTATCCAAGCCATTTTCTCCTGCTCCAACTTTATCTTTGCAGAGATTTAAAAGGTTGCAAATTAAATAGCTTGGATAAGAAACAATTGCTTGATACAACATGGAACAAGTGGACATTTATGCATAAGGCACCATCAATTATGTGAGTGATGCAGATGCAGCCAAATTTTTTAGGGTCAAAGCCACTAATTAATATAAGGTTTCTAATCTCCACGAGGTCAACATTGTGGTTGTAAGGGTTGTGGAGAGGGCACTTCTTCATTATCCGCTTCATCACTGATTAACTTGCACCACAAACTGACAGTCTTCATCTTTGTAGTGGGATCCTATCCCCTATGTGAGTGCTGATGTAGAAGCTAAAGTGAAAAAAATAAGTGAAAGTGTGTTGAATAAGGTTTCTAATCTCGACTTGGTCAACATTGTTGATTTAAGGGCTATGGATTGGGAAATTCTTCAATGTCTAATTAGGGGTAGCATTGCATCCTCTTTAACTGTTACATGTACAACCCTAGGAGGAAATAGGTTGTTGGCTACTTCTTCTAGCCTTGCACTTTCTTCTTTGTGCATTTTTCTTAAGCACAACTCTACATCTATCCCCAGTTTCAAGAAATTTGGCAATGCATCTATTTGCTACAAAAAACAATACCCATTTCTTGTTTTAGTTTCTGATAGGTCTTGCTCAACTCTTTCATTTGGAGAGAAGGTTGCCAACATGGTAGTAGTGCATAAAACATGTCAAGGTAAAACTGAAGATGGAAAATGAGTACACGCATACAGTTGACTTAGCTTAGACAAGCTTCACCCTTAGAGCAATTCAACAACATGTGAACCAAAAATAGAAAAGTTGTGGGATGAGAAACAAATTTAATTCCTATTAGGTTTGAATTTAGAATGAGCAGCTCGATTAATAGTAAAGCAAAAACTTTTCAAAAGTCACTAGCCAATTTAATAATTTTAGGGCTAAGGGGTTGAGTTGATAAGAAAGACAAATTTTTAAGACAAAATGTCCCAAATTCCTCACAGATTCTTCTACTGAGTGTCAGCCAGATTGTGTTGGATTTTTTCTTGGGTTTAGTAGACCAATCCATAGACTGGATGACCGAGCTCACTGTTAATGGACCTAGCATGGGATAATCCATACCAAGATTTGGTGGTACCAAGTTCTAGAATTTAGTTCCTTAGGATTTGAGTTCTAAATTTCATGTATGGACTAACTTCAATCTGTCAACCTTAATCAAGTTTTAAAATACTGTGTTTGGCTGAAGTATTCATGAAGACGATTTGAGTCTTTTAACATAATATAGTACTGTGATGTAATTAGTAGAGCATGAGCATAACCTCTAATAATTACAGAAGAGGAGGGATATAGTTCCATTGGGTGTAGAAGGCCTGAAATGAAGATTAATAAGTTTCAGGATCACTATTGTAGGAGACCCGACTGATTTGAAGCAACACTTTAAAAGCAGTGCTAATAAGATTCTAGGTTGTAGTGTAGTATAAAGTAGGATCTAAGTTGACTTACAAGAAGAATTTACCACCTTCTCAATTGAATTCTTTCTTGAAGCTCAAAGTATTCAAGGAGACTGAAGTGTTTTTTACTCCCATACATCAACAAAAGGATTCTAGTCGTTCGTTAATGCTCATCAATGGTCTTAAATATTAAGGACTATTTTAACGATGGTTGGAGTATCTACTATTTGTTAAGGCTTAAGCACATCTACTATTTGGTGCAAATTAATTAGCATCCCAAATATACATCAGCAAGGAAGGCTCCAAGTAGTGTGAGCACAAAAGAAACACCTATCCAATCTGTAACAAAATTAGCAGCATTTGGTATGCTTTCATGCATCTCTGTTATCACATATGAGAACATGTTCACATCAACTGAATAGTATGCGAGCCTTTCAGCCACCTCATTCACTACAAAGTATCACATGAATTCAACATCAGTATCATTTCATTTAATTTGAGTAAAAACACATTTAGAGGATAGGGCCATTAAGACTGTATAGATTGACAACACATTCAAAGTAATTAAATCACAATTCAAAACTCAAAAAAATGAGAGACCATATAAAGATTATGTTGTTGAGGAAGTGCTAAATTGTTAATCCACACAAAAAGAAAAATGAGAGACCATATAAAGATTATGTTGTTGAGGAAGTGCTAAACTATTAATCCACACAAAAAGATTAAATTTACTGTCATTTGTTTAATGTTCTACATAAAGACAAGACACAACGATCAATTATAAGTCTCTTATTTGAAAAATCTTGTGTCAAGTCTACTCAAACATAACACTTAACAAATGAATAAATAATAATGATAAATGAAACTGTAGATGTTACTTGACACAAGTCTACTCAAACATAACACTTAACACTTAACAAATGAATAATTAGTAATAATAAATGAAACTGTAGATGTTACTTGAAACCAAGCATTGCTTTGATTTCAAAATGTGCTAGTCTACTTAACCTATAATGAAAGGTGATGCCTTCCATCCCCCTGTTCTGTTCTTATCAGCTACATTCCCTTTCAAGTCATATGCTATATGTGGAACATGAACAAATAATTTTTTCCTTCTCTCCATTGCCTGTAATAAATTCAATAAGGGGTCATAAATCACGATAAATTGAACTCCATAGAACTTCCATATCTCATATTGATATGTTTGAGATTGATGGTTTTTTGAAGCATCCAATGTATAACTTTTCCTTCATGTTAGTTTTCTGCTAATAATCTCAAAAAAAAAACTTATAAGAGTTGAACAAAATCTCTTATTGCATGGATGTATTTAAAGGAAAGTAGATATTATTTGAGAGAAATACTAGAGAACCTCAGAGAAAAGATGCCATAGACAAATACAAGCTTCCAAATAGTATATTTCTCCATATTCTCAAACAAACATGCTAATGGTGGAAGTGCATTCATATTCCTATAATCAATTTGACTTGGATAATTATGATAATGAAATGATGTATATTTAAATCCATTGTAGGATTCTCCAAATTTTACTGATGATTAGCTAGTATGATTTTATTTCCAGCCTTTTTAAAGGTGGGAAAAGAACTCTAGGCATTTGCACACCCATTTTTGGGATATTTTATACTTGATGACAAGGACATAATTGAATTTTGCCCAAAGAACATTCTGAATCTTTCTTAAATTGTTATAAAAGATTTTGATCTTATTAAAAAAAGCTTATAGAATTTAAGCCTATAAATTATAATCATAAGACAATAACATTTGTAAAATATATGAAAAATGTTGATTCCTTCAAATTATTTTGAAGGTAGTTGATGTGATTCCATTCATCTCTTATGGACGAGACTTCCCACTCTTTTGTAGGAGGAACACATGGTGAGGGTTGCTATTGGAAGTTGCATGTACAATGGAGTTGAAACCTTTAGAGCTCGCAACTCATGCACTTCCTTTTGCAGCCGCTTGTTCTCTTCCATCATATTTTCATAGCACTGCTTCAGAAATTTGTACTCCATTTCTATCTGCTTCATGCCATTTGTAAGTAGTATGTTCTAGAACCAGACTACGTAGAAAGATTAGTATATAATCCATAGAAATATCCAGGTCTCCCAATTGTTAGACATATTAAGAATGTTTTTTATTAGGAAAATAGGTTTTACAGGGATCCTGAAACCCAAAGTTTTATAGCATAAAACAACTTAAAGCAAAAAAGACAGAAAAAAACTGCCTCAAAAGGCCAGAAACAAAAAGACCCGAAGCTTGAGAAACAAAGGCCAGGAACAGAGCCTGGCGGGTAGACTAGTGTCCCTTCTTTTCCATTGCCTGCAGGGTTTCTGCAGCGTCACTTTCCTTCTGGTTGGCCTCTTCCTCCTGGATCATGGGGAGGAAATGTATCTGGTCCTTCTTACTTTTCCTAGATTCCAGTCTCTTTCTGAGGATCCTCCTGGCTGGTTCTGTGCTTTGTACTTTGCTCCACGTTCTCCACAAGACCGACATTGGTCAGATAGTCCCCCAGATTAACAATGTTTTCATTCAAGGTATGGAGGGTATCCACAATCTGTTTAGTCACAACCTGGTGGACGGAAGCCAGCCTTTGGGCCTTCTGCTCGAGCCAGGTTATTCTGTCCTCCTGATTGTCTCTGGGGTCCTCGCTTCTGTCTTTTTCTTGGCTGCCCACCTGGTCTTTACTACCTCTGGCCTCATGATCCTTGACATCCCCCCTGTTGTTGGTCTGGTTGGACCTGTCCTTGAAAGTCTCAATTTCCTAAAAAAGCCACTTAATGGAGCAAAAATTGTCAATCAGGCTGTTCTTTGCATTTTTGAGAAAGTGGAAACCCATTTCACGAACATTTTCAAGGAGCTCGTCATAGTGGGTGCTACTGTCAAGATCCCCCAACACCTGGATTTTAGCAGGTTCTCTAACAATGCCCATACTGACACTATCCATATTGAAATTTCTCCAAGCTCTTCTCTTATTTTTCCTGATGGCCTCCCCTCCCTTTTTAACCATAATTTCTATCATCTCTTTTGGGGGCGAAATGGGGACCTCCAAGGGGGAGGTGGGCACAATAGGGCTGGGGGGAAAATCAGCGTTATCATTGAGATGATCATGGGTTGGGGTCTGGTAAAATTTTCTTTTCTTGGGGTTATCCTGGGTTACCAAGGGGGTCACCTCCTTCTTGTCATTATCTTTCTCCTTGTCATCTTCCAACTCACTTTCCTTCTCTGCCACCGAATCCGCCTCCTCCGACTCTGTATTCGACTCATCACTAGACTCCTTAGGATGAGGGGTAGGGGGGTTAGGGGGAGGGCTCCTGGGGCTCTTCTTGCTAGGGAAGTGGGGAGAGGGTTTGGCTTTTGGGGTTTCAGACTTGACAGATTTTACAACGCACACATCCCCTGAGTCTAAGCTAGTAGTGTCCTTCGAGGAGCCACCCGAAACCCCAATGGATTTGACTCTTGTCTGGGTTTTCAGAAACTCAAAAATGAGGAGTAGAAGACCTTCGTGAAGGGCGGGGTTCTTGACAGGACATTTCTTGTAACTCTCTATATTCTTAGTCATAGAAGTATAAATATAGAAAGGAAAGGAGATTTTCACTTTATGTCTAAAATGATTAAGCAGAACAAAATGATGGGTCCTGACTCTATCAAACCTGGGCTCCAAAGTGACATACTCTATGATGATCCTCAGAACAAGCCCCCAAAACTTCTTGATGGACTCAATGTCGTAGAAGGTGTCAATCTTTACCAGTTTGCTTTTCTCCTTGTCATTCTTGACGAAAGCATTGACAACATTGGCGGACATCTTCTTATCCTTGAAGAAGCTCATGCCTTCCTGGGAGAAGCCTGTCACCTCCGCAATGAGACCCTCTGTGATGACAGATTAAGAATGTTAGGCAACAATTGTTAGAGCTTACCAATTTTCTTTTCTCCTTGTTGTTCTTGACGAAAGCGTTGACAGCATTGGTGGACATCTTCTTATCCCTGAAGAAGCTCATGCCTTCCTGGGAGAAGCCTGTCACCTCCGCAATGAGACCCTCTGTGATGATAGATTAGGAATGTTAGGCAACAATTGTTAGAGTAAATAATTAATTATTTATTCTATTTACTTAAGTTTACTTAGGTTAATGCATGTAGTTAATAGTTGTAGTGATGAGTTGTTGACAACACATGAGTTTGTTCCCTTCTAGCATGTTCCACCTTTTTGTGGAAGTGTGCTTAGTTGTCAATCTTATCTTCTACCACTTTCCAGCTTGTTCTACAAGCTTCCATGAGGCCTTTACATTTAGGTTCTCTCATTATTTTTTCACATCTCATTTTAATTGTAAATACATTTTTCTTGTTTGCAATATTTTATCTCTCAAGTCCGATTAGGGTTTTTCCAAGCTCCACTTCATCCTTCCTTGGTTTCCCTTTGATAGGTTATTTGCATGCAGGTGATCTTGGTGAGATGGAGTTGGAAGGCCATTTAGAGTAAGGATTCATATAAAAAAATTTGATTTTGGAGAAAGTCGCTTCAGGAGGAAATTTTTTTTTGGTTGCAGGCCTGCTGTATGGTCGTACGGACAATTTTTGGTAAATATATATATATATTCAAGCCGCACCACCACAACAATGCTTGTGCACCACTGTGGGGCCACCTGCGCACCACCTATGCCTCGTCGAGGCTCGATCACACCACCCACGCGATGCTCGGCCTCGACCATGGCCTGCACGCCACCCTTTTTGGTGGTTCCTCCCACCTCCTCCACTCCAGCCTCTGCTCAAATGGTGTCCACAGCTTCTCCTTTTCTCCACTAGTATTTTCCACTCGTTCATAACCCCACCAACTATGCAGCTTGTGTGGACATTTTGGGATAGTTGGCACACTCGTCGAGTGCCATGTGGCCCCTGCCATGTCACTCAACCACCTTAGCAATCTGCCACATGGCATCCATGAGGCATTACCATGTGGCCCCTTTTTTGCCACTTTTTTTCCATAAAATGCTGATGTTAGCATGATGTCAACACTACATTAGCATCACCTACTAGGCTCTCCAGGGTCCTTTTTGACCTACTTGCAATTTTTTGGCCATAATTTGAGCATATAGAGGTATTTTTCGATCTAAAAGAAACATCAAAAAGCTGGTTCCAAGGTGGAGACATTGGTTCAGGTATTTTTAGGTTTTGATGTAGTTTAGTTGCTTGTTTTTATAGTTGAAGTCTGAAGTTCTATTTTTGACTCTAGCAAGCTTGTCTTTTGTGTCTCATGTCTATTTTTTGAAAGTGTTATATTTTTGAAAAGTTGGTTTTGTCATCTTTTTAGAAATATTATCATTTCCTTCAAATTCTACCCCATGCTCTTTCTATCATGTTTGCTCTATGGTGGATATCTTGGGTGTTCCAAGTTTGAGGATCATTTTCATTGAATGGGATCTTTTCTTTTGGGCTATACTATCTTTTGTATAAGCTTTTTTGCTTTTCTGATCATTGTAGCTATCATTGGTAAGCATCTTTATGTACATGCACTGAGATAAAGTGTCACTCTTGCATTTCGAGTTCATGAACGTTGTTTTGAGATAGTTGTACTTGCACTATTTTTATAAAGCACCATGGGGGGGAATAGTTGTTTGCCACTTTTGTGCCTTCTTCCTTTTGTATTCCCATGCAGTGTCAGTGTGACCATGTCTTTATAGGTGTTTGTACCTCTTCCACTCTCTCATCATTCTTGATTCTGTCTACAGAGGATATTGGCCCACCTTCTTAGTTGCCTATCATATCACCCTGTCTGCATTAAGAGGGGTTATTCTGTTGTTCTAATGCATCCTTGGTTTGATGATTCGATAGTGTGAGCTATGTATTTAGTGGTTGATCCTATATACGAGACAATTGTAGTGGTTGGCTACCTATGCATTTTAGTGAGATGGATCATCTACCATATAGACAGGCTCGATTTGTGCCTTCTTCTTCCATGGAGGTTCTTTGGATCAGCAATTTCTTTCTGATGGCAAAATTTGTGGCATCTTCATGCTTCAGTTATGCTCTTCATGATCATTTTTTGTTCCTATTTTATGGGACATTTCTCTAGTTGGAGGCTTCTTCAGTCCTTCACTAGATTCTTACCTCTTTTTAGGGGAGGGTTTTTCCCATGTGGTTTTCTCTCTTTCCCCATTTTCAGAGGTTGCATTTCTTTGCATTGTACATGGGTACCTAACATGGCCTTGTTGCTGGGACCCATTCTACATTTTCATCTTAGTTTTGTGAGCTTAAGAAATTCCTTTAAGTTGCACTTAAGGGGGGGTGTTAGAGTAAATAATTAATTAATTATTAATTATTTATTCTATTTACTTAAGTTTACTTAGGTTAGTACATGTAGTTAATAGTTGTAGTGATGAGTTGTTGACAACACAGGAGTTTGTTCCCTTCTAGCATGTTCCACCTTTTTGTGGAAGTGTACTTGGTTGTCAACCTTATCTTCTACCACTTTCCAACTTGTTCTACAAGCTTCCATGAGGCCTTTATATTCAAGCTCTCTCATTGTTTTTTCAGATCTCATTTTAATTTTAAATACATTTTTCTTGTTTGCAATATTTTCTCTCTCTCAAGTCTGATTAGGGTTTTTCCAATCTCCACTTCATCCTTCTTGGTTTCCCTTCGACAGGTTATTTGCATGTAGGTGATCTTGGCGAGCTGTGGAGTTGGATTTCATCAACTCCTACAACAATCTCCAACATGTTCTTTTCAAATATTGGAATTTTTGAATGGCTGAGGTTGTGTCTAGAGCTTGGACTTTCAAAGTCCACCAGTTTTATGAAATTCAATCGTATAATTTTGAGTTAGAATAGGGAGTCTCATATTGAGTTCAATTTATTAATTATTTGGATTAAATAGATTTTCATTTTCATGAATGACTTATGGACATTAAAAATCTTGAGCAATTCTTTAAAAAATTAACTCCAAACCAGGTACCAGCAAGAAGAAGCAAGAATTAAAGCTTGGGTAAAACTCTAGAGTGCCAAAGTTGGATCTAAATCAAGTAAGCTTGAGGTAAAATTGTGCATTCTTTTTTAATTCATTTATATTACTTAAACTTTGAGCATTAGTTTTCCATGGTTGGCATAGTTTTAAGCATATGTGTTCACTTCCATGAACATAACAATGACTACCTATTCCCATGTGCATCGACAACATAGTAGATGAAATTAGGAATAAAAGCATCATACTCTGTTATGTTCTCATTGTAGATGTATTAGATTTCTCAATACAAAGATTCACAGTAACATCCATTTTTCACTTGAAAAAGAGTTCATTCACAACCATCTGCAAATGGGTATTACACCATTTTAAACCCTAATCCTCTACAAGTCAAAATTTTTGGTGTGTGGCAGGTGAAAATGGAAAAGATGAGATCAAGTTTAGAAGAGAAATTAATGAAGAAAATGTTGACAACCCAAAAAAGAGTAGAAGAATGGAGATCAACAGCAAAAGCACAACATGTAGAGCAACTCCCAAGAGAATGAAGAGGGAAGGAACATTTTCCTTGTATACTCTTCCTGCTTGCAATGACTACTTCTCATCTTGTCAATCCTAACAATACTAAAAAGAATTGAATTCCACCAATCATGCAACCCTTTTTTCTCTTCATCACCAATTCAAATTGTAAAGTTGTTTTTTGTGTGTAGTGCAAAAAGTAGTAAAACTTGGATATTTAATTTTATAAAGTTGCAATTAGCATATGATTATTTCATTTAAGGGAGGTTACCTTATTCATTTAACCTCTCCTAATCCATTTGATTCCATCATATCAAGATTACTATTTGGATAAAAAATTGTACTCATCTAATCCATATAGGATTGATTCACAAACATATCCAAATATCTGTCTTACAATATCAAATATTGCATTTGCAACTCATTCAATCTATAAAGAGATTCTTTGTATTGAAGACAATATAAGATTCTTTATATTGAAGACAAAGATAAATGAACACCCAATTACTTAGAGTCAAAAATATGAACAAACCTTGAAATCTTTGAGGGGTGAAAGAAGGTCGCATATTTTGCCCAAGCCCTAATTGAACAACACTTTTTAGTTCATCATCCCATAGATTTGGCATCTAAGAGAATTCTAGGCTAGAAAATGTTCATATAAAAACTAATTAAGTATCTCTGTACCTCTTAAAAAATCCATTATCAATGTATTTTGAATGTGATTGTATAATTTTATTTGTTTTTGGATTTGGTTGTGTGTTTTTTTAGCATCAATGTTTCAGATCATATTCTGTTATCCAAAACATTGATCACAGAGTGTGATTTGAAACATTGACACTTAAAAAATACACAATCGGATTCAAAAATAAAAAAATTATATTTCAAATGAAATGTGGAAATTTGATAAGATTAACATGGTTGTAGTAAAGTGATTTAAGGTACCTAAGAATTGGCTTCTCCACAGCCTTCAGTAGGGGTCAAGTGTTCATTTTTTTTTTCAGGGCATGTTCTCTAGGTTCCTCCATATTGTAGGACAAGCCTGTTTGCATCTATGTCCACTTTGACTAGGGAACTTGTGGATATGCAAGTGTTGAATCATAAGTAAATGACATACTTGATGGTTCATGCATTTGTATATGCAAAAAGATTCAAATATTACATTTATCGAATATTTACTACCATAATAAATTGTAGGAATTAAAAAGAAAGAATCTTTTATAGTTCACAATACCTGAAGATCTACATATGGATCTAGAAATAGCTTATAGAACATCGATAAATGGTATTAAAAAAGATATTTTTATAAGGATTATCTCAAAAAAAAAAAAAATCATAACCGCTCAACTAAGACTCTGGGCTATTGCATTTTAACCCCTTATAAGAGACCATATCACAATGAATTTCCTGACTACATGTGAACTTCAAATTTTAGATAACATATAGTGACCAACTTTCAACACTACTTTGCAAAACTTAATTAGTATCATATCATACATGTAATTTTATGATCATTCGATGACAAACATATCAATACAATCATGGAATGATTGTTTTCTATAAAAACTCAGAAAAATTATTAAACTGCATTGCTTTTAACCCTGTCAACAACAAGTGAAAGGAAAATGCTTTTAAAGTGTCTATAAATCATGCAATGCTTCTAGGAAATTCTACTAGTATTCCTTAATCATTAGAAATTCATAAGAATCAAATGAGCAATCAAAATCACAAAGGTAAAATGCAAAAATCAACCGCTTTATAGCATTTGAATCCTAGTCCAATCTACACTCCCCTTATCCCACATCTTTCAAAAATCAATTGCTATATTGCATTTGAATTACAATCCAATCTACACTCCCCTTCATCCCATGCCTTGACCATGCAATGTTAAGTGTCTCTTAATTGTTCCAACCAATCCATGCAGGTTTCAATTCATTACAAACTCATTAAAGGCCTTAAATCAAGTTTCCCTCATATTCTTGAATGAGTCATTAGATTTCTAAAATTTAAATTTCTAACTCTTATTTAATTGCTTTTACAAGCATTCTAAAAAAACAAACTTTGGACTATGATTGGTTTTGGATCTATCTATCATATCAAATGATTTATAAGCATACAATAATGCCTTAGTCCCTATTCAAATCAAGCCACTTCCAACACTTGAAATATATTCATTAAATGGATCGTGAACTAAAAAAGGAATCATTGAAATATAGTTTGTTAATGAGACTAGCGAAAAGCATGCAAAATGTGTCTCAATATATTACCGTTCACAATTCAAAAATCAATATGTTTGAATGTACAAGGTTATGTGAATTCACTATTCAATAGCCATCTTGATATATGTTCAAGGTCAATCATAAGGTGTACCAGCCTAGGTATATGCTTATATAGGTCAAAATTTGTTGAGTGAAAAATCACATGGATAGATAGCATATTAACGACCCTAAGCATGATTACCTATGATAGGTTTATGAAAAAATGTTGCTATTATCAAAACCAAAAACAAAAACACAACCAGATTTAGCTTTATAAAAATTTGAGTTACCTCATTTATTCTCCAATAATATTCAAAAAAACATTTTCCCTTTTCAAAATGATGGAAGTGTTTACATTTTTCTCAATCAATCCTCTTGCAAAAGTTATGGAGATTATTTTTATTGCAATGTGGAAATCAACTTATGGATGCATAATCAAGTGAAAAAATGTCATCTTCTATGGTAGCAGAGGAAAAAACATTTTTCCTACTCAGCACTGCTATGTAAATGTCCTCAATCTAGAAATACCCTACTTTCATCTGCCCAATCAATCTCTTGGTAATATATCATAGCTCGCTTGTGCTTATGGATGTAATAATATCATTTAACCTTACCTCACCTATCCAACTAAGATTGGTCAAATACTTAGAAACCTAAAAACACCCCCACAACTACCACATATTTGATTAGCATCTTAATGATTTAAGTTTAAGATGTCATTTGAGTTACTCAATATACACAAGAAGCTTAACCCCCACAACTACCACAGATTTGATTAGAAGTTTACGATGTCATTTGAGTTACTCAGCATACACAAGAAGCTCGACCCCTACAACTACCATAAACTTGATATATTTGATCACACCTCTTACTGATGAAGTTTAGGATATCCCTTTGAGTTACTCAGCATAGAAAAAAAGTACAACCATGCACATAATGAGTTACTCAGCATAGGGGCCATCCATAACCATGCACACAATGAGTTACTCAACATAGGGGCCATGCAATAAAGGTCATCTCATGTGTGATTTAAATACCAACCCTTGTCCTCTAAACATGAATCCTCTTGTGTTTGTAGATGTAATGATTTAGCATTTGAACCTTACATCACCTGCCCAATTAAGTAATGTCAAATACTCAAAAACCTAAAAAACATGGTGTGCAACAACCATAGGTTTGAATAACATCTTAATGATTAAGTTAAAGACGTCCTTTGAGTTACTCCACATAAGCAAGAAGCTCAACTCCCACTACCATGAGTTTGATTAGCATCTTAATGATTAAGCTTAGGATGTCCTTTGAGTACTTACCATAGGCAAGAAGCTCAACCACGTCAACTACCACATATGTTTGATTAGCTTCTTATTGATTATGTTTAGGATGTCCTTTGAGTTGCTCAATATAGGCAAGAAGCTCAGCCATGCACACAATGATTAGTTGTAGGGGTCATGCAATAGAGGTCATTTCATGTGTGATTTAAATAGCAACCCCCATCCTTTAAACACTAATACTCTTGTGCTTGTGGATGTAATAATATAGCATTTGAATGTTACACCACCTTCCTAAATAAGGCAATGTCAAATACTTAGAAACCTATAAACACACCCATGCAACTAATCATAGGTTGACTAGCATCTTAATGATTAAGTTTAAGATGTCCTATGAGTTACTCAACATAGGCAAGAAGCTTAACCCCAAATACCATGAGTTTGATTAGCATCTTGATGATTAAGCTGAGGATGTCCTTTGAGTTACTTAGCATAGGCAAGAAGCTAAATAAAGGTCATTGGATAAAGGTCATGCATTTTAAGGTCGCAATTAAGGCCATTTCTTGTGATTTAAATAACAATCCTCACCCTCTAAACCTGAATGGCTACATACACATAGAACACAAATAATTCTTATAATTGTGGTATATATTCTACAGTGCTACATTAATACAAGAAATTTGAGCATACAGTTGCACCAATTGGTGCACAACACATCCATACCTTGCTCCAAAGCTTCCATTCTCCACAACCTGCAAGAAAGTAGACAAATGTTGTAGAGTTCATCTTTTACACCAGTCAATAATTGCATTTTCTTGTTCATCCCACACAAGGCCTACATTAATACAAGCAATTTGAGCACAGTTGCACCAATTGGTGCACAAAACATCCATACCCTGTTCCAAAGCTTCCATTCTCCACAAACTACAATAAAGCAAAAAAAGGTTCTAGAGTTCATTTTTTACACCAGTCAATAATTGCATTTCCTTATAAGTTCAGCAATTACATTTCCTTATAAGTTCAGCCACACAAGACTATACACAAAATGTCCATACCCTATTCCATCCAGAGGCTGCTAAGAGGAAGACAAAGGTTGTAGTGTTCATCTTTCAAACCTATCAATTGTATTTGCTTATAGAATCCTAAAGCCCTTTCAAGTTTTAACATATCCATTTAGTGAATACCAAGAAAGCAAGGCATTCTGTTAGAACAAATTTCTTTGAAGCATTTTTTTACAACAATTCATGTGTGTTGTCTTTGCAACTACAATTTTCATACATGTCAAATAGAATTTCTAGCAACATCTAACACAATTATAAAACCCTTAACATTTAAATCAATTTTATGTTCCCAAGCCATTTTTCAACAAGCCATTGCTACTATGAATGATCAGATGCATAGTTCAGCTACTCTTGAGGCTCCCATTTTGCAACAAGCCATTGCCACTGTGAATGGTCAGATGCATAGTTTGGCTATTCTTGAGGAAACCTACAACTTCATATGCCTTCTTATAATGTAGCAAAAGAACTATAAGATATGATGCCAAGGTGAATAGGAGACAATTATCACAAACATTATAGTTATAGCTTAAATGACAAAACAACAAAGAGGTGGGGTTATGACCACTAGAGTGTGCTCCTTTATCTTGCCCACATGAATCATGTTTCCTTATGGATAGATATTTTTTGGATACAATGTATATTTCATTACTGCTTTAACAACTCTAAACTTAAAGGTTGCAGTGTGTTAAAGATAATAACGTAAAAGTTATCAAGCCTAGAAAACAAAATTTCCACGCATCAATGATAAATTTCTCAAAGACTCTTGATCTAAGCCAAGACAATTCTAATGGTGTTGGATGATGTCTTGGATTGGAAAATTTTGCTATCTTAAGCAAAAGCATAAAAATCTCTCTTTAGAAAGTTGGTATCATTTCATTCATCCAAAACAATTCTCAAGTTGACTACATCAACAACTACTACTAGAGCTCCACCATGCCCTTCTCTTTGCTATTTTTAAGAATTTAACTTGCCTTAATACCAAACTCTACACAAAAAATCTACTTAGGTAGGCATATTTCCTCATGACATATTTTTTCACTTCATAATCTTGTTGGCTTGGATTGGTCATTATTGAATATATATGATTTAATTTAATTTAGTTCCAATAATTGAATTATGATAAAAGAGTGCATTCTTCTATGCAACATTAATTACCCCTCCCAACATTCTCTATAAAGTGTCCTAGTGGCTGCAGCATGACCTAGAGGATCCTAGGCAGTCCTCCAACATAATAGGTTAAACTAAGTTACACAATATAATTATCCTAAATTGTCATCCATAATACACTAATTAATTTGCACCAAACAATAGATGTGCTTAAGCGTTAACAAATATAGATACTCCAATAAGGACTGATAAATGCACAAGCATAAAATAAGGACTGACAAATGTAGAGAAAAATAAAATGAACGAGATAAGTTGTTGCTCTTCTCTCCTTATTCAGCTGGATAGAATATTTGAAGTTTATGTATTTTCTATGCTAATATTCTTGTTTGTAGCTACATTAATAAAAAGTGTATAAATGCATCATGAAACACGAGAAAATAATGTTTGATAAACAACATGAAAACAATTAGATTCATACGTCATATGTGAATAGATTCATATCTACATGTAGTTGTAAAGCTAGTTGTTCTTGTACTCCTAACTGCCACTTACTTTTCTTCTGATGAGCATCTTGTAAGGAAATGCCTATATTCTCTTCAATTACATATTTGGAAAGATTTTTTTAATATGATATCTCTCTACAAGAAGCGTGTTGCTTTGAATGTGAAACATCATGGGTTTTACCTCTAATCTTTTCATTTGTTGAATCTTCCCTAAAAATTGATACTTGAAAGGGGCATCAAATGCCTAGCCTTTCCCTCAACTTCTACTTTCCTTGATTCACCCCACTAATAAAACACATCTAATTTAACATTTCTTTACAAGTATTTGTGCTGAGGGGATTAAACCTGGTATTATTTAAGGATCTAAATGCCCATAAACATTGCTTTCTGAATCATTAATAAAGGCCTTGAAATCTTAGAGATTGCAAATTACAAGAAATGCAAATAGTTAACCATCAAAATTTTAAACCCTAAACATAATTTTTATTGCATTACAATATCTAAGGTTCTAAAATATTTAAATTGAATAAGAATAATATGTATGTATCACACACAATGAACTTTCAGAGAGAAAATACAATACCCACCTCATTTTAGACCGATAGCCCGAGGAGCTCAAGTTTGTGGGGCATTGAAACATATACCTAGTTTGGTAATTGAGGGTATCCAAATAGAGATTTTTATTTCTATTCTTTAGTAATGATTATCTTTCATTGAAATTGGCTTGCGAACAAGTCAATCTAGATCCTAAAACAACCTAGAAGAGCAAGTCGACACATCTCGACAAAAACTTGAAGACCATTTTTCTAATGCTCATAGTGCTACCTCCTCTCGAAATGAGGCATGAGACAATAAACGGTGTACAACATAGGATACTAGTAAGTATGCTGAGGATTCAAGTGTAGAGATTCTAAATATCTTAGGAAAATTCAAGGAAACCCTTACACCATGCTCTATCTAGCTCCTTTGTGCACTCCATCAAACATTAATGAAATAAAAAATAATTTTTCATTTTAAAGTTAAGACCGTGTTGGTCAAAATTTTGACCAACACGGGCTTAGATTTAAGAAAAAAAAATTTCTTCTACAATCTAACCAACCTAAACCTTTTTACTTGATGGTGAAAAATTTTGGTAGAAAACTGAGGTCAAATGTAGTAGTGTTCCAAGACCTAAATTGAAGTTTGCAACCATGGTGTTGGGTTACAAATTGTGCCACACTAGTGGAAGTGATTATGTTCCAAGCAATATAGCCTATGGAGAAGTTCATATTATTCACAACAAATCAAAGGTTGACCTATGTGGATATCTTCATAGGTAGATACTGGAAAATATTGGAAAAATAATAAATGATCATCAAGATCAAACTCTAAGATATGGATCCATACTAGTATGTATTTTCTTCTACCTAAGGGGAGAATTCCCTGGATCCCCAAAAATCAAATGGAGTCAAGATCAATAATCATGGCTCAAATTGGAGAGTTATAAAAAAATTGGAAGGAAAAGGTAGTGCCATGATGTAGAATTATTCCAAATTTTTTCAAAAGGAAATGAATTAGAGAGAAAGGATAGCCACGAGTCTAGTATAAAGTTACAAGGATAAGATTTTCTTTTTGGCAACCATAAATAAGTGTATTGCGTGTTCAACACAACCTAGAGCTCTATGGATGACAACTTTTATCTATGAGATAAAAGATGAAGAATATAGGAACTACATAGAAAGTTTTCTAGCATTAGAAGAAATCATTTTTCTATTAAGGTTTAACACTGTGCAAAAACTAGAAATAAGCTCTTACTAGAGCATAAGGCAACATAGAAGTCCGCTCCACCAAGAATGACAAGGTGTCAAACACATAAGCCCTTTATTGATATGCCATCCAAGATAATGAGCACAAAGGATATGGAAGAAGAACTAGCAACTAGTCTTCTTCACATGGCCTCAACATTAGAGAGAAGGAGAGAATCATCCTTGAGGAACCAGAAGCTGAAGAAACTAAATTAGAAAATGATGCAGCTAGAGTAGCTGTGATCACTAAAGCTACTAAGGAAAGGGAAGATGAAACATCACTAACTCCTAATAAAGGTAAGGAAAAGTTTAAACCAATTCCTATCAGTGATATTGTAAACATAATTATAAAGAATCATGATTACACTATTCTTAAGAATAGATTTGCAAGGTTCTCCTAGGAGAATGAAATACGAGTTGTAAGTGTTGTATTATCTAGTCTAAGGGATAAGAGATAAAAGGCCATATGATGTTGCATTATAATTACCCAAAGACTTAGGAAATTATTAAATGATAAATGGAACACTAGAATAAAAGATTATGAGAAGATGGTGGAAGATTCCCTAATGAAGATGAGACCTAGAATGAGTGAGTCTCACAAATATTGCTTACTAGGGGTATACAAAGGAAAATTCAATAATAAAAGGGATATAATTGACCTTATAATCAGTCAAAAGAACCAAACAAGAACAAGTATTAGTCAAAATCTAAAAGATCTAGCACTAGACATTGATGAGTACCTAAAAGACAATCAATTACTAGGAGGAGAAATGAGTATAGGAATTGACAGGCCCAAGAAAATAAATATAGAGACCCATACAAGGATAGAAAAAGAAAGAAAAGAACAAGAAGGGAGACAAGAAACTCTTAGTCCTTAAAGAGAGGAAGATGTACTAGAAGAAGAAGAACACAAACCAACCAAGGAAACTCAAGAGGAGGCAACAAAACCCAAAAAAAATGAAGCAAACAAGTCTACAATCTTAATAGAAAAAGATGAACAATTGGTAGATACCTCACTAGTCACATAGGTGGATAAGGAAACAATGAAAGAGAAACTCAGGTCACTAGAAGACATGACTTAGCAAAAGATTGATGAAACAATCAAAATCACAACCATCTCTATTGATTCATCACCGAAGAAGGAAGAAGATGAAAGGGAGGAATCACTTGTCATAGTTCAAAGACCAGATGAAGAACCTCCTAAAGAAAAGTCCCTAGTTATGGAAGAGGACATGGAATCCCTACCCAAGGAAGGAGAAAAGGAAACTAAATCATAAAAAGAAAAACAAGGTGTCATAGTTAGACCGTCACTACCTCAATCAAAGGTGTTTGAAAGAAAGACACATAAACACAAAATAAAAAGAAGAGCACCAAGCCTATCTAGAACAATAGGTGGAGAACAAGAAAGAAAAATGAGAAAAATAGCTAGGTACATGACATCATCCTCCTCCTCCTTGTCATCATCCTCTAGCTCTAAAGATGAAGAAGAATTTTATGAGAAGAATATTGGACCAGAAGAGGGAAATAGGGAGTTGGATGTACCCATAGCTAGTAAGAAGGAGAAAATTCAGGACTTGAATCTATAAGAGGTCAACAAATACAAGTAGCACTTGAAAATGCAAGCAGAACTCAAAAAGGAGAAATGAGCTAGCACATTGGTGATTACTAGAAACATCATTGCAGAACTAGATTATGATGTGTAATATGATCCTAATATGGATCTCATCAATTAAATCTCTACACTAGTTGACAAAGTTAGAGATGACCAAGGAAGTGTAGAAGCACTGGCCAAGAAAAAGCTTGAAACCAAAAGGATGAATATATTACAAGAACAAATGGAAAATACCCAGATCACCCAATAGGAAATCAAAGAAATGTTGAAAGAAACTTTACAGGCCTCAAACCTAGTCCTGAAGAAATAATTTAATCCACATATCCTATTGCTAGATACGGAGCAGAAACTTCAATAAGCTCAACATGAGTTACAAAGTGTAAAAGACAATTACAATGTAGTCACTGACTTTGTAGTTGACTACTTGTCCAAAACACAAGGGACATAGCATCTCACACATGGGATTAAGAACGAATAGGAGAAGTGAGCTCCCAAACTGATGGAGGAACAATGCAAACTATCTCTCATGACAAGCATCATTCAACCACAAATTGTGAGTGTAGAGGCCGTTATCACCCAAGCCCAAGGCAAAAACATGATTGAACTAGAAACACTTGAGAGAGAGATATAAAAAGTGAGATCATTTCTCTCACAACTTTGAAAGCATCATGGGATACCCATTTTGCTACCATACAGTGACTATATCAAGATGTATTCAGAAACTTGTAGTCACCCCACAACAACCTTTATCATTGATGAAAAAAACGGGGAGAGTAAGTAAGACAAATGGGCACATAAATACAAATGGGGGAGAGCATGAAAAAAGGGGGAGAGTGGGTATGACAAATGTAGGAGAATATCACATGTGACCAAAAAATGGGGAGAATACCCAAACTGGAAGAATATGTGAATGAGGAAGAAAAATATGACATAAAGAGAGGAAAACACTAACATATTTTATCCAAGTCCATCTATTGGTACCTTTTATTGGTACAAAAAAAGGCATGGGAAAGGGACTTTGCAAAGAAGAATGAGGAACATGGTGGTAAACAATGTTTTTCCATCAGTGCCAAAGGGGGAGATTGTTGACCCCACATGCATCCTTGGCATTAAAATGAATATAACTATTGATTGTTATCATTGATGACCAAGAATATTTGATTGTGAAAATATGTAAAAATCGGTCAAGGGAAAACAATAGAAGGAAGAAATCTAGATCAATTGTTCAAGAGGCACACCAACATACACTCTAGCACACCTATTGGAAAGAAGTCAAAAATGGATATCATTTGATTTGAGTTGTCAACACAATGAATCATCACTGATGTGATAGAAAGGAGAAGCTAAAATGGTGCAAGAAGGAAAGGGCGAAAAACTACCATTGACATGCAACTAGGATTAGAAAGGATACCAACCTAGAACCTAGGCATAGGGTTCATGTTCCTTTCATGAATAGAGTAGGCATAAAATTCAAATTTTGAATTAAAAAAAAGCAAGACAATTGGTTATGGGTAACTATGTCTTGACATCAATAGAAGAATATATACAAAGAATTTAGGCATGTGTGAATGTTGTTAAGGTTGCTAAGAATATAGACAAGAGCTATTGATAGTGAGAAAATACTATAGGCAGAGAAGAACTAAGAATACAGAGGATTGAAAGGGAACAATCTAGCTGAAGCAAACACACTAGAGTAAAAGAAGAGAATCAAAGAACTATTGTAGGCAACTGAGGGAGAGGCGAGGATAGAGTACTCATAAAATAAGGAGAAAGGTTAGAGCATATTCAAATGAGATAGAGAAGAGATATACATAGAAAATTAAGTGCCACATTTAAGTCAAACACCTAGTATGCTTTCTTACCATTACATCTATTTATAAGCCCCTAACTAGGCTAGCTTCATTCTAAAGCCTATTGCAAAATCCTTTAACAAGGTGTCTCACAAAAGGAGATTTGTAAATCCTCTAACCATGTAGCTTTAACAAAGCTTTAGTAACCCTAATAGGTTACAAGCATTCCTAATAGGATGCACTTTGAGAAGAAACATTTGCAGCTCTTAACAAGACACCCCTTTACATGCATTATACGGGCTAGTGTGTATATTATCCCCACTGTGGTTTTCATCCTCACATCAAGGGTTTACACATACAAAATTCTTGTGTCAACCTGGTGAATATTTTGTGTGTGTGAGCTAACTTATTTTATGTTGTGTCTAAGTGTAAAGTGGACATCATTAAGACTAGTTGGAAGAATCTGTATAATAACTAGTTTTGCAAGTGGTACTGATTCACACCACCCCCCTCTCTATCCAGTCGAGTTCAACATCATCAAGGTTCCATTTCTTTTCCTATGGAGCTTTGTGACAAAGCATTGAATAATACCTTTGTTGTTATTCATACTTCTGATCAATTCCAAGTGTAGCTTGGTTTACCTTGGTTGACTTCCATGCAAGCCATTTCTTCCCCTATTCATCATTGCATTAAATTTCCTTATGATGGTGAGATTATGATAATCAATCATAGTATTTATCATCCTTCTAGACCTAGACATTGTGCTATACTTGATTTCTTTTTACCTTCTATTCCTACTACACCTTCTACTCATCTAGATTATATTTTTCCCTCTTATCAACTCATAAATGTCAAAAGCTTTCTTAGTTGATTATGTCTAGGGATAATTCTCATGGTAGTTTTCCTACATCTTCTATGCCTATCTCTTCTATTTCTTTCAATTCTTCTATTTCTAATGGTCCACCACCTCTTGCATTTACTTATCCTCCTGGTGTGGTTCTTCCTTCTAGTATGGTTCCCTCTTCTATATGTTGTTATATGTTATTTTATAAAAGTGTTATTGCTCATACTTGTATCCTTGTATTCTTTTCTTGGATGTGCAACATGGTGGAACCAATTCTTTTTGGTCTCCGTGATGGTTGTCTAGAAAGACTCTTCTTCATAATTCTAATGTTTCTTTCTTACATTGTGTTGTAATCCTACTTTCTTTTGGGGATGATGATATTTCATACTTGATATAATATTTACATGTTATCATATGATCATACTAACCCTAGAATTAGTAGATCCCTTTGTACTCTTTATATGTTAGGTGCTCATTTCCCTTGATTTGACTTCTCCCAAGGGCATCTCATAGTGGAAACATTTATTAGTGGATGCACATATACTTCATTAAAGTCATTTATCCTATTAAAGGGTTAGCAATGACTTTAACATGGGGGCATATGCTCTACTCATTTTTTGCATTCCATTCATGGTGTAGTGAATATAGATTCTGAGTATAGCTTGGGGTAGTTTAGCCTTGGATGCTTAGTATGATTCCTAAGTTATTCTCAAATCTATGAATTGCTACTTAATTTCTATTTTCAATACAAATATATTGTGACTCCCTTTATGGATTATGCACAATCCTAAGACATTCAATACAAGAAGTGAGCATCCTTGACATTGGGTCTCTCTTTTCTTTACATGCACATATACTAAATCTCATCTATGGGTAATGCATAACAATTTTCTAAGTCCCATATATAATTAACATAGTCTTATTGGCCCTTACCATGGTGATACAAAGAACATTGATCTTTAGATAGGCCTTATGATGGGTTGACTGCAGGCTTACCACCTCATTAGACTATTTCAATGCCATCTTTTGGCAACTCTTTTAGTTATTCACTGTAGGGTTGGCACTCTACTAGGGGAGGTAATCAATCCTCTCTTCTTATCTCTACTTCTTTTAGTTAGTGATGTCTCTCATAATATGATCTAGGAGTTAGCAAAGTCTCAATCCCTTGGGGGCTTGATGAATTCTTTGTCTCTTTGATTATATTGAGAGTATCATATGATTTGTGCTCTACTTTACCGAGAGTTTGGATCAAATCCATACTCTTGCTAAATTGGGGGCTAAATGTACCATCTAAAATTGGAAGCACTTTGATTTAATAAAGGTCTAACACCTATTTTATTTGAGATTATCAATCTACTTGCACCTTTCCTTCTTTCTCCCCTTTTCTGTCCTTTCTCCTAGGTGGAATGGGGGAAAAACCTAAATAGATTCTCTTTAAGGATCTTATTTTCATGACTTTAAGATTTAGGTAGGATATATCCTCCTATGTCCTCCCTTCCCTTTATATATCCACTTGGAATCTACTCTCTGCACCAAAATAACTATATCTCAGACTATGTGCCTAACTTATGGGATCCAGGACCTATTTTGGGATCTCAAGGGTTTTGGTCCCTAGTTGTTAGGGATCTAGTGTGCTCTTAATGGGACAATTAGGGCCACAGTGTGCCCCTAGTTAGGCCCTATTTTGGGGTCCTCTATTTAGGTCTTATGTCAAGATACTTTTGGATTGTTACTTCCCAGGTAGTTCAGTTTGCAGGAGTGTCGATTTAGAGCTCTATAAATCCATTAACTTGATTCATTTTGAAACTCACTATGATCATTAAAAAGCATTCAAACACACTAGTACTTAAGTTATTAAGAATTCAAGCCTTCAAGTTACGTAATGAACTTAGGTTGTGTATCCTTGCTTCATATTTCCACCACTACACTAGTAATATGGACACTACAACTCATCAATAACTTGTGAGTGACACTATGCTTTATGGGAAGAGTATGATAGAGGAAGATGTAGGAAACTTTAAACACCTACACAAGAGCCTCTATTTAAGAAATTAATCTAGTCAAGTTCAATTTTTTTTTTTAACACCCCTCAGATTTAGAAAACTAAATTTGCAACATCCCAAATTTTAGAAAGGGAAGCTTACCATGTAAGCATTTAGGTTTTCCCCTAGAATATGGGTGTAGATCAAGTATCTTGTGGGACTTGACTATATAAAAAATAAAAAATAATCTTGTAAAGGGAAATGACTCTTGGTTGCAGGTAGAACTACTATGTTTAAGAATGTTCTTTCTGCACAACCCATCTATTAGTTATCTTGTTTCAACATTACAACCAATAAATGAATAGAATTGAATAGTTTTCTACATTCTTTCTTTTGGAAAGGTACAAGTGTAAGGAAAAAATTTCCCCTCATGACATGTGATAAATTATACAGGCCTAAGAAATATGGGAGAGCTAGTATTAAAAATATTAAAGATCAAGGAAAATCTTAAAGAGAAAAATGTTTGGAGAATGTATCATTAGTTACATCTCAAATGGGCAAGGATTCTTATTTAGAAGTACCTATGAAATTCAAATTTGGATAATATTTTTAGAGAAAAAAATCCTCCTAACTTGGAACATTGGGAATGAGGAGGAGGCTCAAGTTTGGTCAAACTCACAGGGTGGGTATAGGATTTTATAAAATAGAGTTAAAATGGCCAAACTCAAAGGCTACTCTGGAAAATATATGGGGATCTAAAGTAAAGGATTATTTTGGATGGGATGCATTAGGGAATAAATTGAATTAGAAGGAATTGGATGACATTGATATTCCTCCCCTAGAAAAAGATTATCTTGAGGAATCCCTAAAACCCAAAAAGGTTCTTTTGAATCAAACAATTGATAAAATAGTTTGGGATGACAATAGCTTTGGGGAATACTTAGTTAAGATAGGATACCCCATTTTAATTTCTAAGCACTTATACTTGAAATCTCACCTACCTCTAAAGTTATGATGGGATAAACTATGTTTACCCAATGTTGGTATCTTGGCTAGTTAACAAAAGAAAAAATTAGGAGGATTGGATATCAAGGACCAAATAGATACCCTCTTTGTAAAAATGAGTAGGAAGTATTAATCATATCTTCCTTTGATTCTCATTTGCAAACCAATATTGGAAACATATTAGTTCTCAGTTTGAATGGTCCTTTGCCTTCCCTAACTCAATTTTAGAATTTCTTTAAAGTTGGCCTTTCTTAAAAATATAATGCATGTATTTAGGTTTATGGATAATTACCCCTTAATCATTCCTTGGGAATTATGGAAGGAATGCAATAGAAATTTTTCCTAGTAAAACAAGCTCAAGAATAGTAAACTTTTAGATAAAATCAAAACTTGAATCACTGAGGTATCTAATAATCACATCAAATATTATTTGGTAAGGATAAGGCTTATGACTTATTGGGATCAGACACTATGTAGGAAATGGTTAGGTCTTAAGCTTCCTCACTTTATTGGTCCACAAGTAAAATTCTGATAGAGAAATAGAAATGAATGCTCTTGGAAATCACCTTTGTATAGATAGTTTAAGTTAAATTTTGATGGAGCGTGAAGAGGCAATCTTGGTAATTCTCATATTGGTTGTTGCATCCATAATGAGCTAAGGGAAGAAATTGCAATAATTTCTGAGCCTATAGGTAAAGAGACAAATAAATGGGCCAAGTTCATGGCCTTAGTTGTAGGACTTGAACTATGCAAGGAAATTGGTATTCATAAATTAGAAGTTGAAGGAGATTCAACCATCATCATCAATGTATTAAGAATATCAACTCCTAATTACAGACTTAATTCATTACTATCCAAAGCCCTTCTATTATATAAGTCCTTTGATAATTTAACTATTAATCACATTCATAGGGAGGGTAATAAAAGAGCAGATGAATTGGAAAATAGAGGGGTCAATAAAGGAATGCCTAGTAACATGTCTTAGGGATATTCAATGGCTTTTATTATGTACTAAGACTTTAACTATTTTCCATAAGCCTTTAATGATAGATAATTTTAATTTTAATTTTAGGGTAGATAGCTTAGTAATAATCTTATCTTAGAATACCCACATGTGTAATCATGTTTAACTTTGCGAATACTCCATACAGATCACAAGATTAAATGACATGTTTTCATGGATAATTACCAAGATTTGATGTGACTCATTGCATGCGTTAATTTTTAAGGACCAAAATTTTGTCTAATTTAATTTTTTTAGGATAAAACCATGGACATAAATAAAAATTACATGAAAATATAAACAATAATGGAAAAATAACAAATCACACAAAAGAGAACACAAGACACCAAGATTTAACGTGGTTTAGGACTTCCCTGATCAGTCATGACAAACTAACAAAATTCCTTAGTAACACTTTATGTTAAAGTCTTTTAAGGAAAATTGAACTCTATTTTTAATCATAATGATGATTGATCTCTTCATTATATCTAATTTTTTCACATTACTTCTAACCTTGTGTTGGAAAGATAGAAGGTGGGTTTTGCAAACATTTGGATCTTAAGCAAGGATTTGATTCGAATCTTGGAAGGATCAAATGGAAGGGTTTGGCACAAGTTGTTTTATTGAAATATTGGTCTCTGTTAAACTGAGCAAATTATGAATTCATATGATAAATTTTACTTTTAACTGAAAAGGTCAATGACCTATCACTGATTAAAAAAGGTTACATAATGTTATTTATGTTTTTGAATTTTCAAGTTTGGATCAATTAATAAAAAGAGAATTTAAATTGCATGTATTCTTTAATTATATTCTCATGTTACCACTTAATTTCATCTTCTAAATCATACCACTTTAAAAAATGTGATTGAACAAACTCATATGTTCTCATCATACATCAAGTTTGTACCTTGTACAATTGATCTATCATTGTCTAAGGCATTGAAACTAAAAGGTTCTTATCATTTAATAAAACAATATAATTAGAGTGATTTGTGAAAGATAAGTCTCGACTTCTTAATATCTTATCAATTTAAAATGGATGCAATCAACTAATGAAAAATTACTATATTATATTGTATTAGGGAAAATGAGTAATAATTTGTGCACCCTAAGTTGTGGGGTCTATGTGGGTTTCCATGTGGCCTCAGAGATCAAACTAGATATCCAACTACCTAGAATGTTGATTTGGCAACCCTAAATCAAAATTTTAGTGCATGACTAGGTGATTTTCCATGTCAATGGACCCTCTCCATCCAATGTGTGTAAAACAACTCTTTTGGACCATCAATGGGGATGAATACATGTCCATAGCCAAAATGTACACTCCCAATTATTTAAAGTGGAGAGGGTGGCCACATAGCATTTGAAATCATGGCCACCCATTCTACTAACATCATAATCATCATTGTTTCTCATTAATACCTTACACTTGTATGGGTAGTCACATTTATTAAAAATCACCTCTCTTTATTTTTATATGTCAAGTTACTTATTTTGATGTCTATCAAATTCTATATTTCTAACTTCTCCCATCTTCAGTCACATTTAATTCCATTGTATCTCGTCCTTTCAAGAAAAGTTTGAAATGTATTTTGTTGCAACCCCTGTAAAATTTTCATGCAACCATTAAAAGTAATGTTCATCACCAAAATATGTAAGGTGATTGTAGGTATTGTATAGATTCAAGATTTTCCACAACATTGTCTTATCTCTACCTCATGGTGCATGTCCTCCTCCATTTTGTTGCAGGTTTTATGGAGACTGCATGCAACAATGTTCATGACTATGAGTTCTTCTAGTTCCTTTTTTACCATGAGTATAATTTTTTTTTTTTTTTTTTGCAAAATATGTTGATTCATGAAAAAAATTATTTTAAAACTTATTTAGCAATTTTCTTGAGCTTGAAACAAGTTTTTTTTTATAATATTTGAATAGAAATATTTGTTGTTAGTTAAAATTTATTTTCAAATATTAGTCAAGGAATGATGTTTTAGAAATATAAAATCCTATGATTCAAGAAATGGTGACAATTAAATAATATAATATTAATCAAGTGGGAGAATTAGGTGATTTTTATAGCCACAATATTTGCCATGACTTGATGAACTTAAAGCAAATAAAACATCTCAAATGACAACTGCTACATTTTTATTAAATCATATTACCATTAGAGAAACAAATAAAAATCATCAAAATAATTTTAATATAAAAAATTTAAATTATGATGGGAAATGTCCAAGCTATGTTACCTATTGATTTATTATATTATTGTCCTATAAATATCCCCTTCATTCTAGGACGAATAAAAATAGGCTTTAGATTCTTCAAAATTAGAACCTTGCATCGACAATACTTTTTATTGTTATACTAGAAATTTATTATAGATCTTACATTAGGTTTCATTAGGTCCAAGACTAAAATTTAACACATTATTGTTAACTTAAAAGTTATTTTATGCATCATTTTGAACTATATATAACAATTTAATTAGATTAGTGATAGACTTAGAATAGATGGTGGACCAATTAGAAGAATAATAACAATAATTCCATTTAAAATTTTAATATTCATCTAGCATGATAACAAAACTTATTCTCTATATGTGTGTATTTCTTATTAAACAAATCACATAAATTATTCATATAAATGAATCGTCCTAGCTTGAATAATGCATTAACCCTAGTAAATGCATACCTTCAAGGTTCCCAAATTTTTTAAAAATATGACGACTTCTTGAGTTAATGAATAGAAAAATAAATTATTATTTGATGAAATTATCAACTGTAAGACTCTCTTCTATTTTACTTTCCCTAAATCGATGGAAAAGAACACCACTCTTTTGAATACACTATATTCATCATTGAGAAATAAAAATTAGACCAAATTGGAAGCCATTTTTAATCCTAAAGTTATTTATATATCCTTGTGGCGAATTCATAGTGCTAATTTAAAACATTTGACTAATTATCTTCTATTTCCATGAATAAACAATACATGCAACTATCAATTTAAATGAAGTGGTCTTTGTTGTACATGTCTAATAATCTAAGATGTGCTTAGTTTTTTTGGGTTTGATATTGTATGTGTTAAGCATCATATTTGCATGATGTTACAGTAGGGAATAGATATGCAATCCCCTTTCTTGAAATAATGACGAGATCACTCCCAAGGTTCCTTTAGGCTATTTGTCAACTGCATAGATAGCTCAATTAGAAGACACGTGTGAATATTTAACCATGAGGCATTTGTTAGTTTGTAACAATCTATAGCTAAAAACGAAGAATCTTAAACAAGCTTTTTGTATTTTATAATTTCCAATGAATGCAAGTCTATGGATCTAATATGACTTAAAATCTATTATGATCTCCTAACTTAACCAATCAAAATGTCAAAAGATTAGAGATACAATGTTTAAAAAAAAACCCAAGATCAATATAATTCGAATGAACAATGATCATCATGAATCCAATCTTGTGAATTAAACCACCAAAGGAATTGAAAGCCTGCACAATGCAAATTTGATATACTAACAACTCATATTGTGCAAATACAATCACCAAGGAAATCTACTGAGTATGAAAGATATTAAAAAACTCATTCAATCATTATGCCACCATATGTACGAATTTACATAAGAAAAATTCCTTATGCAAGCACAAATAGAATGATTCCTCCAATTATTCTTCACAAAAAGATGAATACACAATAATTAATTCCAAACTGTAAGATCACAGGAACAATGTACAACCAAAACACAATCATCTCTTTAAATCAATGATGCACTCATTAATTTACATAGATAGCAAGAAAACCATGCCATGGGTGAAGAACCAATTACATAAAATTTTGACCCTAACTACATCTTTTGACTAAGTTTATATAGATTTTCACATTTGGGAAACATAAATTGATAGATAGGGTTTCTGGCCATTAATGATTGGTGAAACAAAAATAAATCTAGAGTCCAACTAAGAAAAACTATTGATAAACTAATTTCTATTATGTTGACATGGGTTTTCATCCATTATTACATCAATATTATGCAAACTTGAACTGGAAAAAGTCCCTAAATGAAAGAAATAGAACTGCACAGTTCCACCATTTTGATTGGAAATGCGCACATTTGTTATCTCCACTTCATTCTTTGTGCCAAAATTTGTGGAATCAACTGACTTTCTTGATGCTAACTAGTAGCAAACAACTTGATCAAATGACACATATTAAATGCACCAAACCCCTTTAAAAGTGATTTTTTCTCACAAAAAAATTTGAAAATGAATGTACATAAAATTTAGGGTCAATGACAACTCTTAAAAATGCACCTTCAAAAATATGATTGTTTGGAAAATTTGGTGACATAAGAATTTTGACATTGTGGACCTCCAAAAAATCCAACACTAAAAAATGCCCGAGTGTCAAAATTTTCTAAACATCCCAAAATTGAAAACTTAGTGTTCTTGATGGATGTCAGGATGAGTCTTGTGAAACCTTACCATTATCTCTTGGATCTCCTCAAAACTTGAAAAATCCATAGATGCTATCTTTGTTTGATAATCTCTTTGTAATATCACTTTCAAAAAACTTGATTATGGAAAAGGTGAAGGTGTCATTGACAAATCTATACTCAAAACTATCATTCTTTAGTTTCCCTTTCCTCATCAATTGAGGATTTATAGTGAAATTCCATGCATTTTGATTTGTAAAGGATCCTCTTCTAATAAACTTAGGGTATTATACCCTTGTAGCTAGAAGGTATACTAGGTATGGGGTCATAAAGATTCTCATATAATCTTTGACTTTTCTTAGTTTCTTATCGAGGTTATTCCTTAGTATGGTTTCTTGATAAATTCTAGCTCTTCTTTCTTTGATATTTTTAATCATATAAATCATCTATGACTCTATTTAATGTGCTTGGGGAAGGCCATACACCCAATTCAACATTGTTGCTGCAACCCTTATGTCATCATTGAGGTAGCCTTTCCTCATGTCAATATTGTCCAATTTGTTCTTATTCAAATACCTAATGAGGTATTCCTCATTGAAAATGTTGAATGTTTTTTTAGTGTTTTGTTGGAAACACAACATTCTCCTATCCTTAGAATAAGGGTAAAAGTGATCATCTCTATAGGTGGAAAAATTCTTCAGTAACATCTAGCCTCAAATCCAACATGGCATCTCTAACTATGTTCTGCACCACCTTTTTATCTAGTACATAATGTTATGGAAGAGTCATGATCAAATGTGAAGATATGACAAAAAATGGATGAGAAGTTGCATTCACTAACCTAACTCAAACCATTGTGGTGCAATCTACTACCAATTGGATTCATGCAATGTCTTAGGAATGAGTCCAAATCCATGTAGCTAATATGTGTGCATGTTATCTCATTATGCGAACTCCCCACCCCCATCTTTGTGGGTGTGTGGTGTCATTTGAATTGGTATTTAAATGGTAACACTATTTTCTTCTTTAGAATTTTGCATACAAACACAATTGTCAACACAACTTATTGAAAGCATGAAGTTAACTCACTATTTAACCTAAAAAGTATAACAAAAAGTAAAATAAAACTTCAAATTAGAGTGAAAAAACCAAATTTTCCCATTAACACTAGTAAAAAATTGAGACTCTCAAGTCTCTAGATTCTTCACACTTGTGGACCTTAACAATTTGATAAAGCTACCAAACTGCAAAGGCCTAATCATATGATGTGAAAGAAATAGAGCGAAAAAACCTAATTTTCCCATTAACACTAATAAAAAATTGAGACTCTCAAGCCTCTAGATTCTTCACACTTTTGGACCTTCACAATTTGATAAAGCTACCAAACTGCAAAGGCCTAATCATATGATGTGAAAGTTTTATTATTTATTGTGAATGTTCATTTCAATGTTGTTGTAGTGTACAACTACAATGAATGTAATATGTATTAAGTGTGAGGCATGGTGGGAAGTCAACTTTGGGAGGTATTGAAGTTTTTGACATTGGTATATGACTTTACAAAGCACGATACTTTGAAAGGTGCAAGAAAGTATGAAGACTAGAACTTAGCTGATTTGGGGCTTAGGGGTGATTATAATTTTGGTGTGATAGAGTACAAATGTTTGACACTCCAAGGATGAATTTAATCAACACAAATTCTCTAGCCTTCCAACCTGTGAATCTAATAAAGAAAAGGTTTTGTCCCTTACAACTAAAAAACTAAGATAACTCTAAAAAATTAGAGCAGAGCAAACTAAACAAACTTAAACCAAGAGAAAAAACTAAGACCAAAACCCTAAGACAAAAACCTATATGCACAAAAAAAAAAACAAAAAATAAGGTAACAAAAGAAACCTATAGTAAAAAACAAAAAAACAAAAGCAACACACCAAAGAAACAAAACCCTACCTCGATGATGAAGGAAGCTCTAAGAAAATCTATGATGGAGCTTGAAATGGTGATAAAATGTTTAATCTATTCTAAAGGATTCAAGAGACATGCATGGATAAAATGCTATTTGATCACAATGTCTCTAGGGAGTCATTGAATTATAGTTCAAAAAAGTAGAAAACCACATAATAGACCAAATAAAATATTGAAGTCCCTTTTATAGGCTTGCGAGAACTTAATGTCAATTGGAGCTTTACATTGTAAAACTGCAAAAGTCTAATATTTTTTATGCCTAACCATTTTTTGAGACTAGACATGGGGTCAACATTTTGTAGTGTCAGACGTCCTAAGATCATTGAAAGTCCAAAAGTTTGAAAGGCCTTAAGAAAACTACAAGCCAAAGAAACCTTTTGGATTCAAAGGTCCTAAGACCTCTAAAAGTCTAAAAGGGCCTTAAAAAACTAACTCCCAAAGGGGACATAGACCAAAATAATAGAAAAAAATAAAAGGGAAAGAAAAAATGGGAAAAAGGGATCTACTAGGAAGATTGACCAACAGATAGATATTGGAAGCCCACCCAGGCCCACAACCTGACTCACTAGATACTCAATCAAGATCACAATGAGGACCCCTTCCAACTAAAAGGACAAAAGACCAAATAAAAATAGGGGATCCTCATTAGGCCAAGTGGCCACAATGGGGCATGTGTTGTGGAACCACAAAAAATAGCTCTCACAAAAGGAAAAATGACTAGGGCATTTCTTTACTAGAAAACCACCTCTAGAAATTATCTTGCAATAAATTAAATACAAGTACCATTTGTGGACATATTCTTTCACCAAATATCAAAGTTTAGGTCTTGAATTGTTTCTTCTAATGTGTACACTCATGCATTCATTATTTGAACACTTTAACAAGGATGTCTTAAATAAATTTTAGTGAAAACCAACCTTCACAATGTTGACAAGGGCTTCCTTGGAAGAACTCTATTTCTCTTTAGAGATCCATAGGCCCAATTTTTTTTCCCCTTCTCCAAATCCAACCTTTCTCTCATGTAAATTGGGTGTCCATAGTCCTAACATAGATTGTTGGAGTCATCATTCTCCATATCCTAATGAGATTCTAAGATCAGGCAAAGGGGAAAAAGGGACCCAATAGGAAGATTGACTAGCGCACAAATATTGGGAGCCCACCCAGGCCCACAACCTAACTCACTAGATACCAAATCAAGATCATTTTGATGATTCCTTCCAACTAAAAGGATAAACAAAAAAATAAAAGGGGGTGGGGGATCCTCACTAGGCCAAGTGGCCACAATGGGGCATGTTTTGTGGAACCACAAAAAATAGCCCCAACAAAATGAAAAATGACCAAGGTATTTCTTTACTAGAAAACCACCTCTAGAATTTGTCTTGTAACAAATTGAATAGGAGTGCCATTTGTGGACATATTCTTTTACCAAATCTCAAAGTTGAAGTCTTAAACTATTTCTTCTAATACATGCACTCGTGCATTCCTTCTTTGAACACTTTAACAGGGATAGCTTAAATAAAAATTAGTGAAAACCAACCTTCATAATATTAACAAGGGCTTCCTTGGAAGAGCTCTATTTCCAGTTAGAGATCGATAGCCCCAAATTTTTTTTCCCCATCTCCAAATTTAACCTTTCTCTCATGTCATTTGGGCATCCATAGTCCTGATATAGATTGTTGGAGTCATCCTTCTCTATATCCTAAAAATATTATAAGCTTACGTAAAGGGGGAAAAGGGACCCATTAGGAAGGTTGAATAGCACATGGATATTGGGAGCCCACCCAGGCCCACAAATTGAATCACCAAATATCCAATCAAGATCACTTTGAGAACTCCTTCCAACTAAAAGGACAAAAGACCAAAGAAAAGGTGGGGAGGATCCTCATTAGGCCAAGTGGCCACAATGGGGCATGTCTCATGGAACCACAAAAATAGCCTTGAAAAAAATAAAAATGACCATAAATTTAATACAAGTACCATTTGTGGACATATTCTTTCACCAAATATCAAAGTTGAGTTCTTGAATTATTTCTTCTAATGCGTGCACTCATGCATTCATTGTTTCAACACTTTAATAAGGATGACTTAAATAAATAATAGTTAAAACCAACCTTCACAATGTTGACAAGGGCTTCCTTGGATGAACTCTATTTCAAGTCAGAGATCCATAGCCCCAATTTTTTTTCCCCATCTCCAAATTTAACTTTTCTCTCATGTCAATTAGGTATCCATAGTCTTGATAAAGATTGTTGGAGTCAATTTCTTCCTTTATGAGTGGTGGGGTGGCTTATTTGAGATATTTATCTTTGAATGTTCCACTTCTTAAATTTTGTTTTGTAATTTCTTTAGTAAACCTAGGCAACACTTTGACCTTGCTACCTTGATATTGAATCCTATTTTTTTTATATGAATAAGAAGCACTTAGATTAGTCTACCTAAGAGTTGTATTTTTGTAGTAATCATCATTCTAGATTATTTATTTCACTTTCATATTAAAGTCCTTTTATTTTCTTTCCTTTTTTAGTCAAGTTGTGGATAGAGAATAATTTTAAGACTAATGGGTACCTGAGTCAACTCATTGGTGTTGGTCCAAACTAATAAATGTCTAAGAAAGACACATTTCTAGTGTTGTATCTTAATGAATATTATGATTAGGATGATCAACATTGAACATCACCTTGATTTCTAGTTAAATATATCACCCTTCCTAATGTATACAACTTCTTTCAAGACAAATCCCCTTTAGATTTTTTTTTTCTAAGAAATACATTTGTCTCTTATCTAGCACCAATTAGGATATACCACATACCAAGAAACATTTCAACAAAGCACACTGACCACTCAATACCAAAACAAAAAAAAATGAAACTAGAAAAATAAACAAAGAATCAACACAAAACAAACATAAGAAATAATACCACTATAATAAAGGGCGGTGAAAAAATCCTTCTTTCAGGATTTGAAATAATGTTTGAGGAACTGACCATTATGAGGAAACAATAATGATTGTCAATCTAGGGTACTGATCCTAAATGGGGTTTTCTCCTTAGATTTTTTCTATTTTATATGGGCTAATCTATAAACTTTCAAACTTGGTAAGACTATCTGAATTTTCATTTTCCTTATTTGACATGAGGATAAGGTCAAACATCCCAAAGGCCTTTATAGTGGCTCCTTTTTCAAACTAGCACTTGATAATAGCCTGATGTTTTGACACTTTTTCCAAATCCATGGTTCTTTTCTTCTTCAAACTAGGAAGACTCATGAGTTGAATCTACACCCTATTCTCATCTTTGATGCATTGATCCATGAAATTGAAGAGTGGTATCTTTAGGTTCCCTAGAAAAATAGGTTTTGGATCATAGACTAACTGGTAGGGATATGTCCTTAAGAAATTTTTTTCTCTGACTCAATCTGTCTACAAGACATACTTTAACTATGTGTACCAATCCCTAGGATTTCCATCTAGACGATGTTTGATTAAAATTTTTAAGTTCTTGTTAGTAGACTGGGCAACAACATCACCCTATAGATAGTAATTGGAAGAAAATTTGATTATTACCTAATTCTTGAAAGCCCATTGCTTGAGTAAAGAAGAAGAAAATGAGGGTGCATTATCACATACTAGAAAGAATGGCATGCCAAACCATGTTATGATGTAATCTTCTAAGAACTTTCTTACAAATTTTTTGGTGCAATTATTTAGAGCTTAAGCCTTCATGTATTGCATGAAATATTTTTTTGTTCTCAAAATGTATTTGTGAAGAGGAAGGTAGATTAATCATTTTGACACAATCCAAGCCCCATTGGGTGAATAGTGTACTTCATATATTAGATGTAGGGGTATAACATGATGTATTTTATAAGTAGCATTGGTTTGGAAACTGTGACAATATTTCACATGTTCACTCGTATCTTTTAACATGGTTCGCTAGTAGTATTTAGACCTTAGAATTCAATGTTTGTTAGCTTCAACAAACTATGGTATGTATAATACTTATCATGAACTTTGGTCAATTTTTTTTTTCTTTATCTCTATCTAGGTATCTTAAGTACAACCTATTATAGTTTCTATTATATAGTTCATCCCAACTAATACTAAGAGTGGGGTGAATCAGTACATTTTTTTCTATAGTTATAATAGTGATCTTTCTCACAAAACTAGTTATCCGTCTCTTACTTAGTAAGTCAATAAGAAATGAAATACAATAATACCATATGAGATCACACAAGAACACATACATCAATGACACATGTATTTATACATGTAAACCCTCGATGAGAGGATG
The DNA here is from genome assembly GCA_028749045.1 of Cupressus sempervirens. Classification (NCBI taxonomy): domain Eukaryota; kingdom Viridiplantae; phylum Streptophyta; class Pinopsida; order Cupressales; family Cupressaceae; genus Cupressus; species Cupressus sempervirens. The sequence goes on from CM053788.1 coordinate 217,508,190, forward strand.
AAAGCCTTGGTGGGAGCAATATACCCATTAGCCTTTCCTTGCAAGCAAAAGAGTGCCCTATTAAAGGCTTGAATTTGTTCCTTCTAAGAACTCGTCCTATTAGCAATGGACATAATCTATTAGGAATAAAAAAATCTTATCAAGACTACTTTGTGAGAGTATTTAGATCCTTTTCTAAGAGATACCTTGTTAGAGGATTTCTAAGACTAAGTACAAATCTTCCCCATTAAAAGCTTACAATAATTGCAATGGTAAGAAAGAAAACTAGAGGTTTAGATCTAAGAGTGTGACACACCTTGCCTTGTAGATATTTCATGATTACCTACAAATAATCTAAAATCTCCTTCTTCTATTCTTAATTTTCCTAGTAAATTCTCTCTGTTCACTTTCCCTCTGTTTGTTAGTGCACTGGTCTTTTTTTTTTTTCTCATTGTTCTTCCTTTCAAAACTCTTCTTTTGTTATGTAGATCTTCGATCAATAATCTCTTCAACAATAATTGAAATACTTAACTACAAAGTTTAGTTGTCCTTAATACATTCATTTAATTTGGTAGTCAAAACTTTAAAATTACCCCACTCAAAGGATGTATTCAAAACTTGAAATCTATAAGTTACTTAGTCACAAATACCCATGACTACCTATAGATAGATGATAGGCATGTCTATCTTGTTGTAAGTCTACATCTAGAATTGTGTCCTTGATTTCTTTGTCCACTTCCTATCACATCATTGGTGACTCAACTTAGATGATCCATGATCAACTAACTTCTACATATGTTAGTCAGTCATAGCCTTGAGTACAATATTCCTTTTGTCATTACTAGTATGCTAGTCTACCTATGGTTGCACTGGGTCACAATGCTTCTTTCTCTTGTTATTTGGTTCCCCATCAATGCTAACACTCAAATAATTACATAAAGCTTAATTTTTCATGATGCTACAACTTAGTCATTACCATTTTATCGGTCCAACATGCTATTGTGACTACTTAAGTCCAAAAATGCTCCCACTTTAGCACTGATGGAAAAACCTCTTTAGAAAAAAAATCCTTCTAATAAAAAGACTTGCATCTTTTTATAGGCTGCACTCCTCCTATCTCTTTACTTTGTTCTCCCCCTGTGTGGGTTGATAGTAATGTTTCTACTTCTATAATCATCTTCTTTTTGGGATTTTTCCCCTTTTTGTGTATCTCTATATCTCCCCTTGCTTTCATATTCCCCCCACTTATTATTCTAAATATTCTTCCTCTTATGATATTCTCCCCATTTTTTTATGTTTCCCTTGTGCTTTTCTTCATTCTCACCTTTTTGTCATCCAATCCTCCTTACTTGATACTCTCCCACTTTTTGTCATCAAGGGAAAAGTGTAATGCCAACCTAGCAACATAATTAAAATTTATTTAGACACTAAAATCACTTTATATATTTATTCTTAGATGATACCATATATGGGATACTTCCATGTTGATTTTTGAAGTATGCTTGGATGATGCTTCAAGGTATTTAAGGATGTTGTTGTTACTTGTACTAATGTAAATGATGTAATTGATGAAATTTGATGTAATAATGAAAAAAGGGTTTTATATTGATGCATTTAAAAGAAATAGCCATGTATAAGGGTTGGGTAGATAAAAAAGAAATTTGGTATATTGAAATATTATAATGTAAAACTACGAAAATTGTTCTCTCTCTCTCTCTCTCTCTCTCTCTCTCTCTCTCTCTCTCTCTCCCCTCTCGTAAAATAAAACTTGGTATATATATGATGGTGATTACTTATGTTATTATTTTATTTATATAAATCATGCTTTTTATTTATTTATTGGAATCATTTGTAAATCTTGTGCTTATTCAAGCAATAACATGAGACTTACAATCTTATTCAAGCTCCTTACGAGCAACCACACTAGAAACAATAGTTGGAAGACCAAGAGTCACAACTTAGAATCCACCTTTTACAATGTGACAAATACAACCAATAGAAGACCAAGAGTAACAACTTATAATTCCACAAAGATGTCCCTCTTGGGATTTGAACCAAGGTCTCCACAATGAGAACTCATTTCTTCAACCAACTAAGCTAAATCCCTTGGACAAAATCATGCTTATTTGTACTGAATATCTTAATATATATCTTGTTATAGTTGATATTCTTGATTATCCTCATCATATTATTGGATCAATTAATTATGATGATGCTATGAAATTTATATTTTGGATTTAAGAACTATATAACCCTCATGAAAATAACATTAATGCATGGAATCACTTAAGTGGTAAAGAATAAATATTAAGGGAACCTTAGTAGGACTTCACATATATGATTAAGTAAACTTAGCAAGTTAAAGATGTTTAAAAAAATAATTACTTATAAAACTTATCAACTCTGGCCTATTCTTTTGGGTTCCCTTGGAGGGGAATCACATTTAGTATTAGAGCCCTAGGTTGCTACATTGGTAGCTCTAGGGCTTACTATGTTAGGAAAACTTAGGAAGAAAAATGCATCCCATACTTGACCTATGATCTTTTGATCTTCATAATGCCCCCTAAGACACAAAGGACTAGAAGGGGTAGAATAAACAACTCACCTCGAAGACTTGAACATGTAAGCTCTTAAGGAGAGAAAGATGAATCCAATAGGAATGAAGGTGGTGGAAGTTAGGGTGAGGAAAATGAAGCACTAAAACTTAGAAGACTAATGCAACAAATGATGCAAATACTAGATCAAATGGAAAACATGATGAATCAGGAAGAAGTGAATCTTTCCCATATAGGTAGCCATAGGGAACATGAACGAAGCCCTAGAAGGAGGGTTGTAGAAAACCATCAAACACCTATTGCCACTCTAATGAAATATTTAGTAATGATGCATTACAAAGTAGGAGAATCCCTAAAGGAGATGTCCTAGCCCCAACAAATAACCACATAGTAGAATATAAACAATAAATTAGATTTAGATCCACAACAATATCAATTCTCATAATAGAATCATAAGATTTACATCCAACATGCTCGATTGTAATGCTTTCTAGGTTACGACCAAATACATCAGTAATTACAATAATAGTTCTGTAAGACCTAACAAGATCCAACCACTAGCTAGCCTAGATCCACTGTTTGGTAAAAACCCCAAGAAGAATCTAAACTTGTGCTTGCAAGCCACCAAGCAACATTCTTATTTCCTAAACCCACACTTATCTACTAGCTCTACTCAACTACGCTCCTCTTAGATACTTCGTGCTGAATGATAATGACTCTAGACTTCACAAGAGCCTATACTTATACTAAACCAAGCCACAAGTCAGCCTAGAATAATAGACATTAAATAAACACTCATATTAAATACACCCTCAATCCACAAGTCTTCTTGGCAACAAACATTAAATATAAGAAATAATTAAATAAATAGGACATGCCCCAAGTTCATAATGCATAACTAACTCACAAGACCACATAAGAGGTGCACCCTTAGGCATAGATCCATGCACTATTCAAGTATCCAAATCAAAGAGCGCACACACCAACTTCCTCAGACAAATGCTCTCGAATACAATCTCCAAAGTATGCCAATAAATCAAGACACATTACCAAAAACCACCAAAATGGCTCTAACTCCAAGATTATTACTTCCATCATTATGCGCACTTAGGAAAAGGTTCCTCAATGTGCCTTTAAGATATATCTAGTTGTGTAAACCATAACTCCATAAATCCGAGCTTGAAGCCCCTACATACAGAATCACTAACTTCCCCAGGATGGTCTTTCATCATACATCCTAGGTGTGAAGAAAAGATGTTCTTAAAAACTAGAAGAGAATCTTTAAGGGTTCAACACATAAACCCCAAACTGGTTTTTCACATATATGTCCTCCAAATTATCAACTAGCACACTCTTTCCTTTGTTCCACTTCTACAACTCCTTTCTTGCAACTGTCAACTATTCTCATTGATTCCTCACATCCTTCCTTAGTGTACCATAGGTCTTCTTTCCATGATGATCTCTAAAATTTTGAGAATCCTTCAACTAAACTTGGCTACCAAAACTCAGGTTCCTTCGACCACATTTTACGTTTTGCAAAGGAATTAGGGAATGCTTCCTGTCATCCTTCTCAACAGTAAGCACATTCTTGACTCAATCATGCACTTCCCTATAATCATACTACCAAGGTCTACCAAGTAATATGTGAAAACTACTCATGTCCATAATGTCACACAACACGCACGATCAACATACTGTCCAATCTAAAAATTAACAAGACATTTCTTCCTCACCTCTAAAGCATGTTCATCTTGCAACCAACCAGGGGTAACTTTAAGAAACCCCCTCTTGAAAAATTTATAAAATGTTGGTGAATCCATCATTTTTTCCAGAAGAAAAAATTATTTTCCCCTGGCAATTTTTTTCATTGTACCAAAACTTTAATTTTATTGGCTATTTTTTTTCCAACGTGGAAAAATTTCATAAAATTAAGGCAATTAATTCATATTTTTTGGGTTAAGTACATAATTTATGAAGTGATTTTTTCCTCTCAGATGGAAGGAATATATAATTTATGAGGTGATGTTTTCCCATTTGATGGAAAAAATACATAATGTATGAGATGATTTTTCCCCTTAGCTAGAAAGGGTACATAATTACTAAGGCAATTTGGTTGCTTTTAATGCAAAAAAAATGTAACACATTGGTGAATATTGTACAACTTGTTTTCGAAGCATGTGAAACATGACAATTAATTTCCTTTTGGCATTAAATGCATGCTCTATAAAACCAATTTCTCGGCAAAAATGAGAATGTTTACTTAGAGTGCAAGGTTTTCTCTAGATTAGATATCAATGGTGGAAGTTTTATTTCAGGTTGAATGCCTAGAATGAAACCTTGACCTAATCTTAATTTCTATAATGGTGACAAGTGTCCATTGTCCTCACCACTACCTCCACTTGGTACTTGCAGTGTGAGTTGACATTAATTAGATGTCCCATCACTTTCAGTTACATTCCCTCTTCCATCCACTTCACACGCTTCACTTTTTCTTTCACACTAAAGAAAAATTATAAACTATAATCCTACATATGTGGGAAATATTTCCAAATATTTTCTACTAATAGAGTTTAACTTTAAGGATTAAGGGATACTGAAGGTCAAATAAATGCCATGGCAGTCGACCTTATTAGTAGGCTATTTTCTTCATTATTTATCAATTTGTTTTTCAAAGTAACTATGGTAGTGTTTAGTAGTGATAATTTTCATCTAGTTTAGGTTAATTTTGTCTAGTTTTGGTAAATTCCTTTTTCCTTTGGTGTTGGTGCTGCAAATTGTTCAATTTAGGTAAATTGTGAGCAATGGACACTCCAATAAGATTGAGGTGCAAATTGGAAGAGGTACAAAAGACATTTCTAGGCCCTTTTACAACTTGGCTAGAATGTGGCAATGCAACCTTTTCTAGTGGAACTCACTGTTGGGGAGTTGAGGCACCATAGGAAATGGGTGCAACATGGAAGAGGCTTTTTTAGGAAATGCTTTTATCTAGATGTTGAGATTGTGGAGGGCCCTGCATGGAAGGCATATCTTGATAAATTTATAGATTTAATCTATACACAACAATTCTACACTAATGTTGGGCACCACCACTAGGGTTTGCCAGGGTTGATAACCCATAAAGTTGTCATATTTTGGGTTTTGTTTTGTTTAAAAAATTAAAAGAAAAATATGAATCATTCCTTGTGAACATTGTAATTACTGTTTAAATATTAATGAAAATATGCAGTTTCATTTCAAATTATGTTTAATGGATTATGGACTTGTAGACTCCATGAAAGCTTTGGAAATGTGTTTTTAAAGTTAAATATTTTAGAGATTTTGTCTTTAAAAGTTTTGCATTTGTAATGAAGTTAGTCCCTTTCATAATAATAATTACAAAAAATTATATTAATAATAATAATAAAAGTATCAATTAATGTTTTCACTTATGAAGTTTAATGCCATAAATAGTGAATATTCATTGCCATTTGTTCGATTTAAAAAAAATCAGAGGCTCAAATCATATTTTGGGCAAAAGTTCAAAGTAAGGATTCATTTTTTCAGTTGTCGCTCGCAAGGAAGACAAGTGTCCATTATAATATAATAATATTATGTTATGATATTATAGATCAATGACATCCTATGCATAATATTTTAATATTTATTATATTATAATACAATATTATAAGATTATATAATAATATATTACAATATTATATTAAAACATTATAATTTATCATACAATATACCAATATATTGATATAATATTATATTCACATATTATAATCAAATACTATAATATCATAAAACACTATAATATTATAGCATTATAATATATTAATATCATCTTAATATATTATAATGTTATAATATTATTTCGGGCATTGACAGTTAGATCACCAACGGTCAATGGTGTCTGGTGGATTTTGGGCCAAAAGGGTAATAAACCCCATCTTTCACATAAACTACCCTAAAATCTTGACACATGTTAAAATATTAAAATATATAAAATATAACTTAATTTTCATTGTGCCCCACCTTTCATATCAATTAGTTTTTAGACAAGAAAGGAAAAAGGGGTCAACACTTTACTAAAGGCTCTCACAATGATGATATGTGGACCATTGGACATGTCACCACATCAATTTGTTTTCTTGGACTACGGCCTTACCTCGACCGTTAGATCACAAATGATCAACAATGTGAGGTGTATTTTAGGCCAAAAAGGAAATGAACACTGCCTATTATAACAATGAATCTATAATGATGACATGTTTCCACTCTATCATATCACTACGTGTTGTGTTTTCAATCAATGACTACGAGTATGAACTTCATCTCTTAGTTGTAGTACATGTACGATCAATAATGTACATACTAACATAAATAAATACCCAATACATGTCACGTAACAAATATTAAATTTTTAAATTTATGTCTTTGTGTAAAGTTGGTCTCACTTGTGTTTTCATTGATCGATAATAGTTTTGCAGTTCTAAACTTGTATGTAACAACAATATTTCAAAATCATAAAACTGCTTCTTGGGTGAGGAATGCAACATAATCTGTCGACTCTTTCACCACTTTAAGTCTTTTAGTTCTCTTCTCCAATTCAATTTTTGAGTAAGATTCTAAGGACTAAATGGTTTACAAATTATTGTACTGTAAGTGTAGATTGTATAATTTAGGGTTTAATTTTGAATCATGCATGTAACTTTGTAAGCCTAAATTGTTAGTAGTGAGTAGTTACTGGTTAAATTATAGAATTCTAGATAATTTGCAAAGTAAATTATAGAATTACTTTCAATTTGTAAATGCCAAAAGGAGTTGGGGTTTAATTTTAATTACCCTTGTAAATTGTATTTTGTGACTTTGAATAGTTATTCAAATTTTACAATTGGTACACATCACAACGATGAAAAGAAACATGAAGGGTGCAATGTAGAAATAGGGGAAACAAAAAAGATTTGATAGACTTCTTCGAACTAAAAACACAAGGTTACATTGAGGGATTTTATGATATTTATGATCTTGTTATATATGGGAAAAATATCATGGAAATTACATTTTCACTTGAAAAAAAGCATGGTCGTATCCAAAAAAGGATGAAAAGTATTCGAAGTATAACACCAATGTAGGGACCATAACATATAAACTAGCAATATGGCCTGCTAGAATATCTCATTTGGTGTTTTCTCCAGTATTCCCGTGTCCAAAACTTGTCATGGTCAGTGTCAAAAACTATGATGAAATTATAAAGGCAATAATTAATAAAAATACTCAAGAGATAATTTTTTTCATAACAAAGACTAAATTTTCTAATCTATTGGGACTAACATGGGTAGCACAAAACTTAAACACGCACATTGACATGGAAAACCTGGCAGAGTCATATGAGAGATTACTAGAAAATAAAAAAGATTCCTATGTTAGAGGACTAATATTATCCCTACCCAATGTTCAGAGTGATCATAAGCCTCCCTATAAATTTAATATTTTTTTTATAATGGGTTCAAGATACTATCCTTGCTATCATTTTGTTTAAGGTTGGAAAGTAATGAGGAAGTGGGTGCTAGCATTCTAGAAATGATTTACAATATTCTTTATCAAGTAGTACCCGTATGATATAATTTTATTAGGCACATTGTTCATAGCATGCAAGAACAATTGTTAATCATTAAAAGTGGTTCCCAGAAGACATTTTGATTCACAACCTACTTATGTATCTTTTGCTATCAAAGCATCATCAAATATTTTAAAGTAGCTTAATGTTCAAGATCAAGTATACCAATGGTCACCTATTATAAGGGCGAGTGATAATAGAAGGAACTGCAAGGATTTTGTTGACTTCTTATTGGCACCCATGTATCATATAATTGTAGACACTTCAATGCCTAGATTGCTCAAGTCTTGTAGAGATTACATTCAACTAAGAAGTCAAATACAATTGGTTGATTGGTACTTCATGGAGGACTACACTATGTTAAGGTTTTACAGTTCAATGATAGAATACTTCAAACTTCCAATACATGCGATATAGAGGGTTTTTGCATTGGAATATGTACAAAAAATATAGAGCGCAGATGTACTATTTCATGGTCGGCAATAGAAAAGCCTTATTTTTTCCTTTCCTTTCTCATGTGGATGGTTCACATTTGACATATCAACATTCCAAGTGGCACATGAGTTTTTAGCAATGTTTATTTTTTATGTTGATGCTTACTGGATGTATGATCCAATAAATGTAATTGACTCAAAGTTTGTACAATATGGGTACAAACCAACCAAGTATGCACATGAGAGTATCCATTGATTGAAAGATTTAGAAACATGGACTCTTGGGAAGCCATTATAATAGAGATGGAGAAATGCATCGGTGAAAGAAATATTTCAGTTCAGGGATTGTCAGCACAAATTAGAGAATTGCATAGCTTAAAAAGAAAATCGGAGCCCATCACATCTTATAATTTCTACCAGAAAGTACATAACCCAAGTAAAATGCCTATTCCAAGAGAATAGAGGTTGACTGTGATCTTCAAGGTTGGATTGAAACAAAAATTAGAGATTTTTGGACAATGAGGAAGAATCTTGGTGAGACAAAGACCTCTGTAGAGTTTGATTCTTTAAACAAGGATAAAATGTTTAGCTGATTGTGTGATGATGAACATCCAAAAGCACTAAAACCACTACATGGTGATGGGTATGAAGATGATCAAAATGAGACTTCTACAGATCCCCAAGCTACTCTAATTACAAGTAAGGTCTCACTCTTCTCATCATTTGTTGTACTCAATATAGAGAGAAATAAAATTTATGGCAGAGGGGCTAAATTGATACAAAAGATGGGTTATTCAGGTGATGGTGGGCTAGGACCAAGTGATGAAGGAATTTGGTTTCCACCTCAAACATAAACTCCACCAAAACATGGTGTTGCTCTAGTACTTGTGGGTGAATCATCACTATTAAGTTCCTCCATAAGTGGTAGTGTCATTCCTGGTTTTCCTAGATTTGTCTCACCTTGAATTCAAACTCCACTTGCCACTACAATAGTATAAAAAGGATATTACAAGCGGATATGGGTTAAGTTCAACTAGACAGTGAGAAGAAGCAAAAGGTTATGCCAATGGTTGTCATTACCAATCCAATGTTGAGATCAACAATTGCTACTAATACAATTATTTTAGGACAAAACCCTTTGAATAATCCAAAAATTCCACTAATTAGTGATTTTGGATATGATCGATGGAGACAAATACATTAGTCAAAGGTTTATTTCTCTATTCAAACATCATTTTATGTTTGCAAGCCCAAATTTTAATTTCAATGATTTTGCTACAAGTTTACAATAGACAAAATATAAAGGCATTCAAGAAGGAAGCAATTGTCATAGCTCGTGATGAAGAACCTGCATCGACTAGAATATTTCCATCTTATGACCCAAATAAAGAATTGATGGAGTTCATAGTTTTTGTGCCCCCACAGATAGATGATAATCCACCAGAGAGCCAGATAGATCTTGTATTCACCCTAAAATGGTTGCCTAGACTATGGGTCCCCATTATTCAATTTATCAAATTTCTTGAATCAATAGTTTGCAATATTTTATTAAATAAATTCAAATCAATTTCTTTGATCAAATTGTAATTAATTCAATTATTTCAACATTTCCTAAGGTTTGATCATTTTATCCTATCTTATTTAATTAAAAGAAAACCTCTCTTTTAATTAAATAATTAATCTACAGCTAATTAATTAAGAGAACAACCTCTTTTAATTTAATTAAATATTTCTTATTTAAAGAACTTGATCCCTTGTAATTAAATAAAATCCCACTTGAAAAAGAAAATATAATAAATAAAAATTAAATAAATTCTTTTTTTTCTCTACACTTAAATGCACATATTTCTAAGTGGGATTCCATTTAATTTTCCTCCCCTTTTCTCATTGGTGAAATTTTGTCTCACATAGATCATTCTTTATCCACCCTTGATTAGATCTTATTGCTTCTTAATCTTAATCATCCATTTTTCTTTATAAGGGAGAGCCCTCTCCTCATTTTTGACATCCACGAATATGCTATTTCTATGCTACAAGTTTGGAGAACAATTTTTGGAGGAGTTTGAGTATTAAATATTTTTGTGGAGAACTTCTATCTTCTTGTCTTCTTCTCTCATGCATCCATGGCTTCCATCATCATGATCCATCCTTGCATTTTTATATTGTCTTAGATCCATATTTATTTTCGTAGATTAATCTTGTATTGTTATTTTCTTTCATAGATTAGATTTCCTTTCTTGCATTGTTTTGCATTGTTATCATTTAGATTAGCTTGCATCTTTATTTGCATTCATATTTTGATCTTTGAATCTCTTGTTTTATGGTGCACTTGCATGGGCACAAACTAGGAGAAACTAAAGGCCTCAATTACAAACCCTTGCACTCCATGAATAGAGAGTTAAGAGCCACCATTCGAGACCTCAGTCTTCAATGATCTTGGATATAATGACTCGTAGAAGTGTGCTCACATTTTAGGCACACATTCTTTGGCACCCACCATGGGGCAACCCATCTTTACTTGCTAGTTTTAGATATTTTTGGAGCTAACTCCCTTGTGTGGATTTGTTTGGAGACAAAAAACCCTAGATCTTAAAGATTTGATCATATCTCCCAAACGACTTGGTGTTTTGGTCTAATTTTTTTTCCGAGTTGGCAACATATCAAAGAAGCTTCAGTGAAACTTTCAAATTTTTTTGAGGTATTTTCTATTTTTAATTTTTTCTTGAGTTTTCATGAAAAATCATTTTAGGGCACAAATTAGCAATTTTTTAAGAAAAGTCTACATTTTTGGAAAGGTCTCTAAATTCTAAATAGGGTTGGTTCTTTGTGTTTTGATTTTAGAGATCATATTAAGGCTCAATAATTTAATTTGCAAAAATTGGTCTATTTTGACAAAATGGCTCCTTAGGGCACAAATGAAAACACTTTTTCAAAATTTTAACATTTTTAGAAAGCTCTCTGATTTTTGATAGGGGTCTCTTTTCTATATTTAGGGTTTTGGATCTGAATTCATATCATATAGGTTCAATCTTGTTGAGTAGGTCAAAAATCAATATTAAAAAAAAGGCATTTAATGAATAGCTTGCATTTAATTTTCACATGGATCAATGCATGATGTGAGCTTTTGTTTGAGTTATTTTCTATTTATTATCACTCTTAAAAATATGATTTTTAGATCTAACTCTAGTTTTGCATAAGTTGGATATATATTTCATATCTTGTATTTGCTTATTTTGCTTGTTTCTTTGTTTGTTGCGAGTGAGCGCTCAAGCATAAAAAAAGGTACAACAGAGAAAGATGCGTTGCAAGGATTATCAGGTATTTTGTTGGATCTCTATAACATTTAGATTTTGAAATGAAATGAACTCTCTCATGTGTTTGGCTTGAGTGCTTTTACATGCTTTTATAGATTCACACTTCATTTGATGCTCTACAATTGGATCTAGATTTACTTTCATGCATATGTGTTTCACATAGTAATTAGGCCCTATGAACACTATTTGTGGAGTTCTTGAGGGAATGTGCTTCATTTGCTTGCCTTACATGTGAAGCTCTTCTCGACAATAGATCCCCTTGTGGGTAGGGAAGGATATTTGTTATTATTTCACTATTTCGCTTGGGTTTGTTCTCAACATCCACTAGTACTTTCTCTTTTGAGATTGGTGGTGTTTGTTGTTAGATTTTCTAAAAAATTGGTGAGGTGATTTTGAATTAGCATGTCAAAGAATCTTGTTTGCTATGTTTGGTAAGGTGAAGAGGCTAGAGGAGTATGCTCTATTCCCTTTTGGGCACATCAAAAACTTGGAACCCTTGAATCCAAATGATGTCCCCATGTGGTACAACTTTGTGAGTTTTTTTTGATTAGAGAGGGTTAACTATAGTGGAAATTTCCTTTATTGGGTCAACCACGTGGATAGAACCTCAAGTGGTAATAGCAATTTTTGACATGGTAGTAGAAACCGCTATATAAATGATCTTGTGGGGGAAATCCTCATGGGTGTAGTATTTTTTTGAGTTATCAGATCACCTTAGTATCTTTAATTGATTAAATTCTTGGAATATGTCAAAACCCTGGTGTGTTGAGATTGGATTTCGCCCACTCTAGATTGCAAAAGCTGTAGAGTTGAACATTACTAAGAACCATAGTGCTGCCATATTTTCTTTTCTAGGACTATGTGCATGATTGAAAAACATTTTGAGAACATACACAATGGTGGTTCTAGGGATCAGATTGATATTAAGACACTATTCTTGTTCATGTGCAAGGTTGCTTTATCCCTTGCTCATTGTTTGAAGATGTTTTCTTGAAATTCCTGATTAAAAATTTATCACACCTAGTTGGATATTTAAAAAAAATAAAATCTGAGTTCCTAAGTCAAGATTTTATGATCAAACTTCTTTGCTATCCCATTATTTCCAGTCTCCTAGGTTGATCCGGTTCAGATTGGGCTACTTACCCTGTTGTTAGATTCCATTTAATTTTCTTCCTCTTTTCTCATTAGTGGAATTTTGTCTCACACAGATCATTCTTTCTCCACCCTTGATTAAATCTTATTGCCTCTTAATCTTAATTATCCATTCTTCTTTATAAGCGAGAGCCCTCTCCTCATTTTTGACATCCACAATTATGCTATTGTTATGTTGTAGGTTTGAAGGGCGATTTTTGGAGGAAGAGTTTGAGCATTAAAGCTTTTTGTGGAGAACTTCTATCTTCTTGTCTTCTTCTCTCATGCATCCATGACTTCCATCATCATGATCCATCCTCACATTTTCATATTAGCTTAGATCCATATTTGCTTTCATAGATTAATCTTTCATTGTTATTTCTTTTCATATTTTAGATTTTCTTTCTTGCATTGCTTTGCATTGTTATCATTTAGATTAGATTGCATCTTCATTTGCATGCATATTTTGATCTTTGAATCTCTCATTTTATCGTGTACTTGCATGGGCACAAACTATATCAAACTGGGGGCTTCTATTACAAACCCTTGTACTCCATGAATAGAGAGCTATGAGCCGCCATTTGAGACCTCATTCTTGAGCAATCTTGGATATAATGACTCATAGAAGTGTGCTCACATTTTAGGCACACAGATCCATCACAATTATAGGTTAGCACAATATCAATGGATTTCTCCAAAGTAAAATATGTGGACAAAGTTTGTGTGGCCAAAAAGATGAACAATGTAGTCTACACCTGATTGTTCAAGTTGGAGAGAGAGAAAAAGAAGCTAGAGAAGACTATTTAAAAGGTTAAAGAAGACCTTGGAAACCAAAAGGCATAAGATAAAGTAATGGCTAACACATGCAGATAATTAGAGAAACTAATAAAAGATGATTCCTTCAAAAAAGAAATTGTTCTTGGGAAAAAAATGTAGAAAGAATTGGAAATTCTAAAGAAACAATTGAAAGAAAGCAAGCAAAATGAAAAAATTGGTGATGTAGACATGTAGGCAGTAGAAAAACTAAAAAAGGTGATCGAACAATTAGAAGAAACAAATAAACAACTTGAGGAAGAAAAAGATTGCACAGTAAGTTTGTTCAAACAAGTGGAGTCTACAAAAAAGCTAAACTACAAATTAAGTGAGGATTTGGAGAATGAGAGGGAAAATGAAAAATAGTGGGAAGACAAATCACAAGAAAAAAAGGAAACAAGGTGAAGATGGTTTTCCAAAAGTACAAGGAGAGATAAATGAGGTAGATAAAACAATTGGAAACTACAAAAACAACTTGAATCAATCAATGGACAAAATAAAAAATACAGTGAAGGAAATAAAAGAAACCATATGGGGGAAATTAAAGAAAATGGTGATAAGTTGTGTGATTGGTTTGAATTGTATGATAGTCTTGATGTTTTTTATTGAAAGATTAGAGAGCATGTTTAGAAGAGAAAATATATTTTTTAGAAGGAGAGCACTGCAAGAAATATTTTAAAACAAATCAACACAAACAATGACAAGTATTTGGCAAGCAAGGGAATTCATAACCATGTTACTACAACACTATAGGAAACCTATATCATTCAAAACAATCAAAATTTGAAGTAGATAAATATTTAACATCATTTTGGAGAAAGCTCACCAAGATCAATGATAAAATGAATATAATGAAGGGTCTTGGTTTTTCAAATCAATTTGCAACTGCAAATTCAATGCAATTTGTTGGAAGGGAAGCTTACCTAAAAGAGTTGGAGGACACAATGAGGTCTGAAGTAGTCAAGTTTTCAAAGGAAAGGCATTGCGGATTGCATCAAAACAATTGGAAAATATGAGGGCACTATTGGATGCTTTCTTTCATTCAAATATATCTTCCAAATATGAAATTTTGACAAAGTTGTAGGTAATTTACCATAACATAACAAGTGTCCAACTTCCAACAGAAGAAAAATGTGACATCCTAAAAAAATCTACTAGAATTATCCCATAGTTGATTGATCATAGTATGTGAATGTACTTTTTATCATTGATTCATTTCTATAGTATTGTACTTTATACTTTATTTCTATTTGTAATGGTTAGATATGAGTTTCAAGTTTGTACTTTCTTTCTTGAACATAGTAAATGTGGTAGAATGTAGATCCTAACATGCTAAATTGGTCTCTCAAAGGAAAAATAGACTCTGATACCAAATTTGATGCTACTCTACCTATTAGACAAATCTACCTAAAGTTGTTGTTGCTCCCTTCTTACTATAAAAGGGAATTCAGGGTCATTTTCTATTGCTAAGGTTTATAAGTTATGACTATGTAAAATGAACTCATTGAACTATATCAATTATCACATGTGTATAATATATATAAGGTAATGACAGTCAATATGAATTGCAATTTGCTAATGCTATATTTTCAAAAGATTAATGAAACTCTTCATGCATTGTACCATAACAAGTTAACTATGTATGATAATGAAACTCTTCTGTTTGACTCTTCACATGAGGGAAACATAAATAGTGAATCAATGACTATTGACTTGTCACTTGAATTGTACTACCACCACTACTATTAAGAAATGATTGTTGCAAATAGAAATTATGATCATGTGATTCATGTGTACCATTATAAGAATTGTATCATATGAATTTCTATATTTTTATAAAATTAATGAAAATCTCACACAATACAATTGACAATGACTATTAATTATAAAAGAAGATTTGCATTCAATAACATCAAGTTATCAAGTTGCAACCACGATGCTTAATAATAATACACATTGATATGCATGATTAGTGAAAAAAATAGTGCAATAATAAGTTTAATTACTAATAAATACCTATGGCTTGCTACTGCTAAGTGCTAAATCAGATCAAGTTTCCACATCCTCTCATCCTCGACATATTCAGGTTCAAAATCTTTAGATTCCTTGCTATCAACTAACTCATAGTTTCCTTCATTATCCTCATAGTTTCCTTTGTTATTCCCTTTGTTATCTTCACTTTGAGTCTGCATCTCAAGCTCATCAGTAGCACTACCATTTCGTCCACTTCCACTACCACTACCAGCACTAGTACATGATTCAGTGTTAGTGAAATTCTTCTTGGCACTACCAATCCTACTTCTATTAGAAATATTTCCCAACCCTCTTCTTTGACATTTCTTCCTCCATATTTTGACTACCCTATCATAAGGAAAAATGTGGACATCATACCTAGAATTGTACATCCTCAAGAAAGTATCCAAATTATTATCTAATTTATTTCTTATATTTGACTTTATAAACCCCAAAGCACTAAAAAATCTCTCATCCTCCATCGAACGCAATATCATGGTGAGACATAATTTAGTAAGCTTGAAATATTTTGATATTGAATCTCTCAACATTTTGCTTTGACCCAGATAGTTCCAAAGCCTCGTTACTGATCTTTGTTCGTGGAAGTTCTCCATAAAATTATATTGTTCCCTCATTGTGTGTGGAAAATGGTCTAATTTCTCTCTCAAATGAGTTTAGTCTAGAATTCCATTTATAGTTACTCCATTGATTACTTCAGTTTTACAAAATTGCTTTATTAGTGTCAGTAGCCTATCTTGAAAATCACTTGAAGAATTAAGACTCCAATATTGAGGAAAAACAATAGCCATGGATTCAAGTAGTTTATCTGGAGGGAATCTCATTCTAAGTTTTGAGGAAAGATCATAGATAATTACTTTTGCAGAAGTAGTTACAAACTCAACAATCTTGGTGAAATATTCCATTGTAATACCTGTCGCTCGCCTCCCGAGCCTCCTTGCTAGTCACTCCTCATTTGTCTCCAACCTATCATTGCAGTGCATTGGTATGTCAGTTCCATGTATACTGACACATAACTACTCATCTGCATTGATATGTAGATAATTATCAGGACTGTCCAAGTCTATGATTTTTTGCCACTTATCAAATTTTACATCAGATAATGCTCTATTGGATTTATAGAGACTATCGAGGGTCAAGCATGTTCTTTTACACATGCTAGAATATTCTAATAAATATAGCCCTTTGTTGGGCCTTTTTCATTATATCCCTCATCTCCCCTAGCATGGGTAGAAGAGCTATTAAAGTTAAGAGTGTCTCTCTATATTTGTTAACTTTGAATTAAGGACTAGATATTTTAGGTTTTTCAACTTGTCCTTCTTGGTGTCAATGAGTCCAAGCAATGATGGATATTCTGAAAAAAGACGATGGGCTAGTCTATCCAAAGAGATCCATCTAGTATCATTATCCTTAAGAAGCTTGTTCCCATTGGTTAATTTGTCAACAAACACTTTGAATTCCCTGAATCATTTAGGACTTCAATAGAAATATTTGTAGACCTCCTTGATTAAAGTTTCAACTTTCTCTACTTGGGCATTTGAGATCACAACTCCAAAAGCTAGATTCATTCTATGGGCCATGCAGCGAATACCAATAACGTAGGGTGAAAAATAACCTTTTACCTTTGCACAAAGACAGTTTGTATTACCTTGCATTACTAAAGCTCCATCAACTCCAACACACACCAAATTTTTGGCAATTTTCATATTATCCAGACCTTCATATTCAATTAGATTTTTCTTGAACAGTTCATGTATATTTTTTGCATTTGCACTTCACTCCATTTTTGAAATAGATAGTAGTACAGGTTGGAAGACAAGATTGTGTACAATATAAATATGTATGCATATCCAGGAAGTATTATCAACTGTTGCAACTTCATCTAATGACACTACAATAAAAATTGACTTTTTTAATTTTTTGCCTTTATGTCTTCTTTCAACCTCAGCAAGACAACTTTCTCATTCCCATCTATTATTCAATGACTAGTGACTGTTGGAATAGTTACAAACTTTCAAAAAGTGCAATAGAGTACTCATTAATGGGTAGTCTATCATAGGATTCCCTCTTTTCAAAATATAAAAGAGAACACTTAACTGCACAACTTTTCCCATTTGTTCACTTTCTGGTAATCTTCCAAGATAATATTCAATAGAACCTTTAACTTCAACAGGATTTGTATATATTTTCTCCTAATAATTATATATTTCAACATTTTTAACATGCTGGCATTTATCCATCATTTTCCAAACCACCATTAGTTTTTCAACTCCATCTAGCTTTTCTCTTTTGTATTCTTTACCAATATGCTTTTCTATGGTATCAAGTTTTAACTATAACCTCTTTTTCTTCTTATTTATCGTGGTGCAAATCTTACATCTACATTCTACCAAAGGTTCACCTTTAATCAAATTGGCCACTTGTTCTATGAAAAGATATTTTGAGGCCCAATCTAATTGAAAACTTGACATATATCAGCTACGATCTTTTTTGGAATTGGCTTTTCTTTTCCCCTTCTGTGTAGCATTATCATTTAAATATGTGACATTCTCACCTGAGTCTAGGTCCATTGTATCATTGTGGCTAGTTTGGGTATCTTCATGTACTTGTAAATCATCTTCAAGTTCATCATCATCTAAAATATCAGGCTTGCCTACTTCTTCAATATGCCTTGCAGGTTGTGAATCTTGTAACTATGGTTGATGCTATGATGATGTGCCTTCTTCTGTAAACCATGATGATGAAACTTGCTAATGTTCACCACCAAAGTATGATGATACAATTTTCCTTTTTGCATGCCTCTCTTGGCTTTCCCCACATTCAAGGGTCCTACCCTTCTTCTTGTTTGACATCTTCAACCAAATAAATGTTGCCAAAAAAGGATTGAACTTACTGATGAGGAAGGACACAAACTACAATATACACTAGTAACTACAACTATTAATAAATAATTCAATTCTTTGGCCCTACGAAATCAAATATAATTAAAAAATGATGTTCGACATCTCCCGACCAATGCCAACTATATTACTAATTTGTCTCGACTCCTTGCTCAATAAGAATGAACTAAAAATTGCAGAATTTTGATTAATCAGTAGCAGTTACCTCTAACACGACTCTCTTGAGACTTCTTCATTGTAGATTGAATTTGAAAGATCAAAACTGAACAAATTGTGTAAACTAAAGCTAGTTATGAATGTATTTATAATGCTCCTAAGCTCCTTGTGAATGTATTTATAATGCTCCTAAGCTCCTTGGACCTTTCTTTAGTGAATTCGATAGGAATCTTATATGGTATACAAATATTTGGCAAAGCCCATGTAATCGTGACATGCCTTATGTAATTTTTGAGGTGACTATGGTATGTCCAATAATTTGCTATGATTAAAAGAGGAGGCAAAATGGCCAAAGATTTAAAATACGCATTTTGACAAATGGTAAGCAAATTGGCCACCTCTTCCAAAATTTATTTATAATACCAAGGGCGAATTATTTGTGTCCAATAAGACATGCTTGAAAATTGTGGTGAAATTGTTAGACTTAAGCCTATCCTAAAATTAGAATCTATTGACGACCGCACGGTGTTTCTCAATAATGTATAAACAAATTGGCAATCGACCCAGGTGGTAGATCCAATAAGTGGAAAAATCTAGCAACATGGCTAGCCCCATAAGTGATTTTTATTCACCAAATCCATGTTCATCGACTAGCAGAATTTGCCAATTGGCGAATATTCACCACTAACGAAAATGTTGGTCTACAAGATCAAGTATAATAATGATGGGAGTGTTGAAAGACACAAGAGAAAATTGGTTGCTAAAGATTCTAGTCAAAGGTATGAGATTGACTATAAATAAACTTTTGCACCAGTAGCAAGACAAGAGACTATTACAATGTTGATTTCACTTACAACTCAAAAGCAATATATAATTGATCACATGGATGTGAATAGTACCTTCTTGAATGGATACTTAGAAGAGGGAGTATATGTAAAACAGCTACAAGGTTCTAAAGTTAAAGGAAAAGAGGATCATGTCTACAAGTTAAAGAAGGCTTTGTATGACCTCAAATAAGCACCACGAGCATGGTACATTAGGATTGATGAGTATTTTCAGCATAATGGCTTCCAAAGAAGTAAGAGTGAACCTACCCTTTATTACAAACAAGAAGGTAAAGATATTCTCATTATAATTTTGTATATTGATGATTTTATATATATGGGTAGTTATTCTAAGATGAAAAAAGAATTCCATGTTGATATGATGAATGAACTTGAGACGAAAGATTTAGGTCTCATGAAATATTTTTGGGAGTGGAGGTTTATCATAGTGACAATGAAATCTTCATTTGTCAAGAAAAGTATTCCAAAGATATGTTGAAGGAATTTGATATAGTTGATTATAAACATCTCTCCACTCTAATTTCTCATGGAGTTATATTGTGTAGAGATGATGGTGTTGAAATTGTTGACGGGTCATCATACATAAGTATTTTTGGGAGTTTGATGTTCGTAACCCACACAAGGCCTGAGATTGCATATTCGGTTTTATTGTTTTCAAGCTATATGAAAAATATATAAGAGATACATATGAAGGAAACCAAGAGAATATTGAGGTATATGAACTTAGAAACCATAAATTTTGGTATTCAGTAATACTCCTTTTATAAGTTCAATCTTGTTGTTTTAGTGATTCAGATTGGGGAGATAGTTTGGATGACCGAAGTCTACATCTAATAATTATTTTTCTTTGTATCCTAGTTTAATCACATGGGGTTCAAAGAAGTAAAGTATTTTTCCCCTCTTTTTTATAGAAGCAAAGTATGTTGCAGTCACTTCAGCAAACACACAAACTTTATGGATTGAAAAACTTCTTAAGGAAATTGGAGAGATACAAGTTCATCCTACAGTGATCTTTTGTGCCAACACTAGTGCCATTATATTGATCAACAATCTAGTTCATCACAATAAAACCAAGCAATTTTAATTTAAAACAACAATTTTTCAGAGATTTGGGGCAGAAGAAAGTAGTTGAATTAAAGTATATCAACAAAGAGAAATAAATAGCAGATATCTTCACAAAGGGAGTTACAAAATATTAGTTTTTGGCACTAAAAAATCGGGTTGAGTCCTCTCAACATCAAGGGGGGAATGTATGCTAAAATTGATGATACGATAAAGTTATGAAATGCATATAATAAGTTTACCATAGTTCATCTTGACATAATTGAAATTGAATGTAATTGAATAAAACATGTTTTACATGCATTAGTTCTTTCTCTATTCATAGGGAGTGCTTTATTTTAGTAACAATAGTCCCCACTATAGTTTTATTGATTAGCATGAATTGATAGGGAAATGAAATACTATTAGGTAAATTTAATCAAGTTTACTCATAGTTGCATTTGAAAGCGAGGATTTCATATTATGTTTAATCTATTGTGAACTTCTCTCAAGCTTTGTAGTTTCATATTAGCATTGTTTGAAACAATGAATGTTGCAATTCTTTCAATACATACGTTGTAATAAAAATACAATTTTTTTTGCCTTGTCATAGAATATTATCTATTCAACAAATAGAGTGTTGTTAATATTCATGTTTAATCAATGTTTGTGATTTTTTTGAATTATTAGTTATTTTTAAAGGATTTTATTTAGAATTCTATAATTCTGGGAGAATTTGCATAATCTTCCTGGCTTGTAGTGGTTGATCCATAGATGTTTATAGAATCTTTGCTCTAGACTTTGGATGATGTCAACAAAGTAATAGAATCCATTTTAGTTGGAAAGTGAATTTAAATACATGATAGAAAACTTCATTGGAGACTGTTATTGCTATAGATTAGTGTTTTATTTTCTATGTCCTCTATGCACGTGAACCATTGTCATCTATTTCACATGTCAACATGTTTCTTGGCTAGTTTGATAAAGTTTTTGATTAGGTAAAATAGGTTTTATAGGGATCCTGAAACCCAAAGTTTTACAGCAAAAAGAGCGAGATGAAACAGACTAAACAAACAAAAAACTGCCACAAAAGGCCGGAGACAAAAGAAGGCCCCAAGCCAAAGTACAAAGGCCAGAGATAGAAAAGAAAAGCCAGGCGAACAGGCTAGTGGCCATCCGTGTCCATGGCCTGCAGGGTTTCTGCAGCATCATTGTCCTTTTGACTGGCTGTGCCCTCTTGAATCCTGGTAGGAGTATTCATCTATTTCCCCTGATTCACCTGGTCACTGGCCTCTTTCTGAAATTCATCCCGGTTGAATCCTTGCTCTGTGTTCTACTCTGCATCCCTTTCAAGGCTAGTTGTACTCAGATAATCCCCCAGATTGACAATATTCTCATTCAAGGTGTGAAGGGTGTCCACTATCTATTTGGTGATTATCTGGCAGACAGAATCCAGCATTTGGACCTTCTGCTCAAGCTGGGTGAGTCTGTCATCCTGATGGTCTCTCTAGACCTGGCCTCTGTCTTTCTCCTGGCTACCCACCTGGTCCTTGTCAGATTCCTGGTTGTTGGGCTGGTTGCTCCTGTCCTTCAGAGCCTCGATTTCTTGAAAAAGCCACTTGATGGAACAAAAGTTGTCAATCAGGCTGTTCTTTGCATTGTTCAGGAAGTTGAAGCCAGTTTCGCGCACATTGTCAGAGATAACCAAAAGAGCCGGGTCAATGAGCTCATTGTAGTGGGTACTTTTGTCAAGGTCCTCCAGCACCTGGATTTTAGCAAGTTCTTTAACAATACCCAAACTGACCTTGTCCCCATAGAAGTTCCTCCAGGCCCTCCTCTTGTTCTTTCTGATTACCTCCCCCCCTTTTTCAACCATGATTTCAATCATCTCCTTCGGGGGCGAAATGGGAACCTCCTGAGGCAAATTGGGCAGGGTGGGGCTAGGGGGCACATCAACAGGGTCGTTGGGATGATCATGGGGCAGGGCCTGGTTCACTTTTCTTTTCTTGGGGTTAACCTTGGGGTCCATAGGGGTCACCACCTCCTTGTCATTTTCTCTCCCCTTATTCATAAATAGAAAGTCACAATGAATGAGAAAAGGTAGAGGGGTAGGTTAATTAGCAATTGATTGCATGCGAAGGTTATTCATGGAAAACTATAGAGTTTGATAGTAACTGACCATTCTTGACAATATTTCAATATATTAGAAGAGTTATATTTTTGTGCTCCATTCAAGGAATTGCGATAAGATACTACACACATTTTATTCCATCTACAACATTACTCTGTTTGCAACGACATTCATGTGTTGTGCAGGTTTAAGATTTGTGGACGTAATTGTATAAGAACAATAAATAAGGATTATTTTCATTTTTTTCTAAGTTGAAAATTATTGTCATTAGCATTAAAGTGTGATCTACAATTCCTCGATTGTAGTTTGAACAGAATATTCTTGCAATAATTTATCAAGATGCAAAATACTCTTCATTGTTAATTAATGGTACGTAAGAGGGGAGCTTCCACTACTTAGAATATTTATTCAGTAAGAATATAGTTTTTAATTGAGTAAAAATACAAGCTTTAACGATCAAAAATTCAATATAAGATAGGCTTTGGAGGGACCTGAAATGTAAAATAAAAGATGTTCAATACTACCCACTATATGAAATAAGAAAAAAAACAAGAGAGGGGGAGAAAGACAATATACTCCCGCCACCAAGAACAGATGTTGCATGAAAAACATATAAAAATATAGTATGTAGTCTAAAATTGGAGGACCAATAAGAAAAACAACCCATCCTAGCCAAACACCTTTAAGAGTTACCTTATGTCTTGACCTTGTGGAAACAACGAGAGATATGAAAAGAGGTTTAAGGAGGGTTTTTTACTATAATCCAACCATCTTCCAACTTAGTTGCAAGATCCTACCAAGAAATAAAGTGCAATGCAAAAGTCCCCTCGCCCTGAGAGGAAAGATTAGTAATAGGACCCAAGATAGGGCCAACATAAACCTGAGGAGAAAGGATAACAACAATCAAAGAGGTTCTTATACTGACAAAAACCCTATTACAAGATAAGAAATCAAGATTCATCATTCTTCCTTCAGTCACCCTCAAGAATCTAAGAGGAGGAACCAACAATAATAGCTCCAACAACATTCTTAACAATAGAAACACAAGCAGTAGCCAAAACCCTATTAGAGGATAAAGATCCATCAACATCAATCTTCTTAAGAGTAGAAAGAGTTGCACGAGATGCCTAAGGCAGATTGTTCAACACAAGCAAGATCCAAAGATTCCCGCACAACCACCTAGGTAAAGATTTTATTTCTCACAATATAATGGTTAGAAGAGACACCATGCCACCAAGAAGTGGATTTTTTGTTTTTCTCTAAATCACAAAGAGGCGAGACATGGCCAGTTTCAAGAAACTTCGACATATGAAGGGGATTCCTTCATAGTCAATCAATTGGATCCAAGAACCCTTAAAAGTTTCAAGTTTAATCTTAGCTAGGCATCATTTAGAAACATTAAATCAACCAAAATATGGGTAAATAAGTGAAATGAGAATATCAAAATATTTCTCATCCAACATCATGAAATCCCCAAAAGCCTCAATCACTTCCTCTAATAGGGTGTCAATCCAGGTTGGGGATTCTAACCAAAAAGGCACTATGTTGAACAATTCAAAAGAGGGGTTAAAATCAGGATGCCCTAGTTTGACCATCAATAAAAATGATCATCCCAGCTAAATAAGTAATCACACAAGATCCTATTTATATCTTCAACATGATCAAATTTAGGAATAAAATAACCCTCAACCATTGGGAAAATGTGAATAGTACTTGTGAGGATGGGCTCCCAATTTTGGGAGATCCATATGTACAATTGTGGAAGGTTGGGCTAGAAACCTTGAAATTGACACATTTTTCCATGAGAAGTGAAAACAATAGTGTTGTGATCAATCTCCTCTTCTTTCTTTGCAACCATTTTAAGTGCAATAAGCTTACACATAGGAAACAAGCCTTTAACAACAACATGCCCAACATACCCCACCTTAGTAGTAGGGTGCATAGAAAGGGCATCAAACCCCATAGAAAGAATAAAACAAGTAGTCACTGTCATAGGGGAAAAAACCCTAGCTGTACTAAGATGAGATTTAGGACTAGAACATGCAACCCCAAAAACCATATTGAGAACATTTGTAAATTTTAGAGGAATAATATAGACCCTTGAAGAGAACACAATTATATTGAGTGTGGGGGGGGGGGGGGGAGTGAATCAATTTAGTAATAACTTTGCTGATTTAAAACTTCTTATCCAAACAATTGCTTTAGTAACCTTAGATGCTGAAATAAACAATTATGCACATGAAAAAAAATACAAAATAATTTACGTGGAAATTCACTGAGGGAGAAAACCATGAAAAAATAATGTTTTCTTTTTACAATATTTTGTAGGCTCCAACCTACTAGAGACACCAACCCATATATTTGTAAGCATTAACTCATAGGAAGCTCCAATTCACACACTTTGCAGGCACCGATCTACTGGAAGCACCCACTCCCACTGCTTTTCTTCGCGAGTACCTACCCACTACATACAAACTTCTTTTCCCCATATGGTTGTGTTGCTTATTCAATTGATGATGGACACTTCTACTACAAAACTTCTTTTCTTCAAACTAATATTTATCTCTAATATGAGATCATATTCACCTCTATAAATATCCTTCCTTGTATTGTCAACAATCACGTTATATATAATGACATCTTTATATAAACAATCACATGATCAGAAACCTCAAGGTTGTGATTCAAGACACTTTCCCTGTTGGTTGGGAGTCGAGATCGAAGTAGGTCCTAAAGGCTACAAACATTTCCTAGGTGGCAACACTTTTTCCATTCTTCTTTCTTTCTTTCTCTTCTCCTCTCTCTCTCTCTCTCTCTCTCTCTCTCTCTCTCTCTTTCTTTCTCTGAGCTTGGATCCCTACTCCTTATTGGGGTGGTTCTTGCTTGCTTCTTCTTTTGGTTTTTGTTCTTTTTCTTTCGCGGACACTATTTGGTGTTCTCCTATTTGTTGCTTTCATGGTTGTTTGTTCTCAGTCCCATACACCTCCGTTGGTCTTTCGTTAGACATTACTAGAATTATCTTGTCTTATCTTATTATCTTATCAACTTCCTTCAACATAAGTCATTAATGACATTCCTATTCTTGTACTTGAATATTGCATCACTTCTTCTCACTTGCTCATTTAACATATATCAAAAACTTGAATATTTTTTATTATTATTTGCATTTTCTATATCTATTCACCCTTCAGATCATGACATATGCTCAACCGATCTGCTCTGTGTGCTCTTTCTTTTCTTCTTACTATTATGGTATATCTTCATTTTAATATTATCATCCCATAGCCTTCTTTTTCTCTGTTAACTAACTGTTCATATATTATTTTTCATTCTTATTTTGTAAATGACACTCTTTTTAGGCCCATTTGGCCGTGGGCATAGGAATGGAGAATAGACATGTAATATTGGGAATAGGAATGGCTATTCCAATAACAGCTATTTTTTTTGGAATGGATACAAGCTCATTTTAGAGGCAAAATGGAAATAGAAAAATCGTATATCAAATTTTTCTATTCCTATTCCATCAACCAAACTGACCCTTTATGTCTTCATATATAAGAGACCTGACTTATTAATGTACGTGTCTCTTCATTTATGAAAATTGATGTGATTCGTGACTCTAGTTCTATTGCCATTATTCCAATTTACAAGTATTGGAATAAAAGTCATCGTGCATTGTTACTAGGCTCATTTTAATGCATGACCTTCGGCGGTTAATTTTCTTTATCATGCCAGGCATAGATTTAGGAGAATTTTATTTGTTTAGTCAGTAGTTTTCTGTAGAGCAATTAATCAGGAAAGAGAAAAGAAAAGTGTAGGTTTTCACATGCAACATTCATCACATACTTTACCTATAGTTTGCGTAGGAGTTTACTTTGTGCATGTAAGTTTTAATCAGTCAGTTTGAAGGAGCCTACGCAGGTTGTAGCCATCATAAAAATGTAACTTGCATTGTCTTTGATATGGAGTACTAAAAATCAGTTTGGTGCTTTTGTAAAAAAAAGTGTATCCTCTATTTAATTTTTGAGTTCATTTTCCTTTCATTGTATATTGTTTTCATATTGTTGATTTCTTTTGTATGGTGGTGTTGTTCACTTTCTACATTTGGTATCAGAGCAGAAGATTGGGACAAGAATGTGGGTATAAGATGATAAGAGCAGTTCAAATGTGTTTGCTGAGAAAAAGAAATAATTGTTATTCCAAGATATTACAGGTTACTATTATATCAGATTGATTCATAGATTTGTTTCAGTTAGATAGATAAATCAAGATTGAGGATTTGAAAGGCAATGTTGTGTTTAAAATTAAAACATGACAAAACCGCTTATTTTTTATGAGAAGAATCATAGATTCTAGGCAGGCGTGTTAAAATATCGTTGAAGACAATGATATTGTTTGATGAAGATCATGAGAAGAGTAATGTTTGAGGAAATGCTACTGTATTTTGAAGACCATTTAAAAATCAAGAGATCGTTGTCAGGGCATTATGTTCAGATTTGTAGATTGTAGTCAAACAATTTGTGATGAATGGGAAAAAGGTATTTGTTAGGATCCTTGACTTTGGCAAATTTCTATTACTTTTTCCCTATCAAAGTATTTGTTGAATCTATTGAGCGAAGATATCACAACATTACAATAGAAGATAGTGTGAAGAAGCTCGTGTGGTCAAAGGAGATATTGAAGTCATATTGTCAAGTTGTTTATTTGGGTAAGCTTTATTTTCATTTATTTCAATGGGGAAGTTAAGGAAGAAAGTAAAGGATAATGAAATTTTGATTTGTGAGAAAGATTATTTAAAAGATGAATTGATAAAATTAGAGAAGTGTAATTTTGTATTATTAAAAGATTTTAAAAAGTTTGGAAAAGAGAAATATGGATATTTGTGTAAAATAGAAAGTCTTGAGAAAGAATCAAAGAAATTTAGTAAGAAAGATGATGAGTTGAAAGAAAAATTGATCTTGTTTGGTGAAGTCAAGAAGGGGAGTGTTGAATTGGGTAAGAAGGTAAATATTTTGGAAAAAGATATTAAGACCTTGGAATCAAAGCCATCAGTTTGTGATGTTGCTTGTAGAACAAAAGATTTAGTTTGTTGTCTTCTTTTGTCAAGTAAAGATGAAGGTAAGCAGACATTTGCAAGTTAGATGGAAATTGTTATGATGATAACAATGGAAATTTTAAAAATAATTTTGTTTTGAAGATTGTGCAGAAAACGAGATTCAAAAGAAGTGAACTAGGAAAGAATGGGCAGGGCATGAAGGAACCCACCGAGCCCATTTGGAGGCAAAAATATGAAGGCTTAGGATTTGGTAAAAGAGAGAGATTTGATGTTGCTAATGATAGATCTAATATTTCTAATATGAAAGCATCAAATAAATCAATTGAAAGAGTGCATTGTTCTCATTGTCATAGGGAGGGACATCTAGTAGATAAAAATTGGGATCTTCACCCTTGTAGCATTTGCGGATTGAAGAGTCATAGTGAAAAGACTTTTTGGAATAGATATTGTAATAGTGAATCTACACAAAGTTGTATAAAGGTTGATTATGGATGGCTCGATGGATCATGTTGGTAGAAAGTGACAAAGATGTTGAAAAGGTTGTATAAACCTCAAAATTTGCATGTCAAAAGTGATAGTGGTGAATCAAAGTTTAGATGCTTGAGTGAAGTAATTGATGACTACTTGTTCTGATTGGCACATGGATGTGTCATGAGTCTTATCTATAATAGAGAAACGAGGGGAAGACTAAGCCTTATGATCTCTCATGAAAGAGATAAATTACTAAACATCTATAATATAACTTCTATTAAAAGTATTAGGGTATTTTTTATTGGTGAATATTCATAATCTTGCAATTTTTAGAAATTTTTTGCTAGTAATTTGGCTAATAACTTAAGATTTAATGCAACTTAAATTGTCACATTTTTATTAAATTTAGTTCTAAAATATTTAAAATCACTCAATAATTTATTTTATTAAAAAATTTAAATTCAAAGATTAACTACAATATTCTATACATGATTAGACTTGATTCACCTAAATATTACATATTATCGAAGAAATCAAAATTAATTCACCAATAATTATCATAATTATTAGTTACTTTAGGGATATATTACCAATATTTAGTTTTCACTATTGATTTAAAATATAATGTAATTTTCCTAATAATTTTCATGAGATAAAATGTGTTCAATTTTGAATTGTAATATCCCATGACGATTAGCGATCTTCCTATTATCATTGACATTCGCCAATATTTTCTACTCAAAAATTATGATTCCAAAATAATTGCCAATGTAAATAATATTTAAAATAAAAAAAAATGAAAGATTCACCAATAAAAATAATTTAGTTTTTCAAAATAATGAAATATTTACCAATAATTTATATCTTTTTTTGGGGGGCTTTCTTAAAGTTTACCTTGAAAAGTATATAACGTGATTCTATAAGACTCTAAGATGAAGTGGTTTTTTGTGATCGAAAACAACAAAATTTTTGAGAAAATTTCATTGTATTTTTGTGAATCTAAAAAAGAATCATGTTTGACTTTTTTTTTTCTTTGGTGAATTTAAACGAAAACTGCCTTTTATCACTTTCACTGATCCATTCTCCCTTAATATAGTTTATTGAACCATCTCATATAAAATTCATTGTCTTTAATTCTTTCACAGTAGATAATGAATATTTAATTAGTCTTTTGATTTATAATGTTGTTTTGACCAGAGTGTTCTATATTGTTGTTGTTCTTTGTTTCATCTAGAATCTCTTATTTTCTATCATATCCTTCACACAAGTCATTGTTTGCACTTAGTTTCTCCATTTTGTATGTTTTCATCATGCTCGTGAGCTTCTTGACATCAATGACTTCTTTAATCAATCTCTTGAATATCTATGACATCAATGACAATATTTTATCAACCTAAAGACCTCCTTACTACACACAAAAAATGAAAGATCCCTAACCACATGTGGGGTGAGAGAAGAAGTTGCAATATTAGACCCAAAACTAGCAGCAATAGAGAACCCTATATTGCAACCATGAACCAATGGGCATAAGGATAACAATGCAACAACAAATTCTAGAGGGACCACCAATGCAAAGGGAGTTGCATAACTTTGAGTAGAAATAGAGGAATTTGAGATTGCCACTAGTCATTATTTTGGTTGGGAATATAGTTATATCTCTAATAAGTTTGTCATTTTTCCATTACTAAAGAATAGTAGCTTCTTCAACTTGCATTGTACCTACAATACAATCTTTAATGATTATTTCCATTTAAAAGGGAAGGTGTGAACATTAAGGTTGAGATTGAATTGATAGATTGTTGTTCAATAATACTAAGAAATTAAGCTTACAAATGAGGTTAAGTTCAAACTCTGTTTTCAAAATATATTATAGATTTTCATTGTCTTTTCACCATATGGATGTATGTTAACCCCTCCAACATTCATTTGACATAAAAATAACACAATGAAACATTACTAATCTGGAAACAAGCAAAATGCCTCTAATCAAGGGAGTGGATATTATGTTTGACAAAGTGCAATGGCAACAACAAATGAAACAAGCATCAAACATTCCTTAGAAGACATCAAAACTGTCTGACAAAATACCTCATAATATGAGCCAAGCTAGTTTAGTGGCAAATAGGGAAAATCTCTTTGGTGGCAATTTTGAGCTAAGAAAAAATAAAATATGTCTCTTTTAGTTGTTATAACGTATATTTGGCAAAAGTAGTGCAAAAGTTTATACCAAAACAAGGAAACTTATTGCACTGTGCATTAGATTGGGTGGAAAATTGAGGAAATTTGAAAAGAAAGTGCATTCTCAAAAGAATTTAATGACTTTATATAATCATATTGCAATTAGAGTCTCTCAAAATTATGGATACTCTTCATAAGTGAATAGTTAAGAGACTTGTAGAATGAAAAATAAATAGAGAATAGGCTTTATATAATTGGATTGCAATAAGAGTTTTTGAAATTTATGGATGGTCTTCTTTCCAAGTTGGAAGAATTGGATTCCCATTTTTCTAGAGCAAACCAGATAGATTGGAAGCCTTTGAATTGGGCTTTGTATCCCTCAATGGTTTTTTTCAAAGCACAAGTTAATGAGCATTTGTGGAAAGATGTGAGACTAACAGTTACTTCCTCTCATAATGAAATAATAAGAATACCAACTCCTTTTGCACCTTATAATGATAGCATATTGAATAAGCTTATACAATTAATTATGGACAACCTATGTAGAATAGGTGAGTTCAAAGGCCCTACCTTTGGAAAGATG
Organism: Cupressus sempervirens; assembly: GCA_028749045.1. Taxonomy (NCBI): domain Eukaryota; kingdom Viridiplantae; phylum Streptophyta; class Pinopsida; order Cupressales; family Cupressaceae; genus Cupressus; species Cupressus sempervirens. Next base: position 217,539,410 of record CM053788.1, read on the forward strand.
GGTAAGACTTTGGAACTTGTGGCAAAAGCCATATTTTTTATCATCATATTTGATCCCAATTGTGAAGGAATGATTCTTCAAATGTTTCAATGTTCCTTAAGTAAATTTAGGAAGCATCATCTAGATAATGTGAGCGTTTGCATGGGAACTATCATATCCTTAATATTAGATGAGGATGATGAGATCTGCAAGCACTTAAAATTAGATCTATTGGTAATTTGGAGAGGGGAGCATAAAATCTCACCTATAGCTTATGAGTTCTTATAGGAATTGATTGAGCATAAAATCTAAAGGTTCAAGAATCATATGACTAAAAATGAATCAATATCAATGGGATTAGAGATTGCAAGATCTTCAAAAATGAGCAAAGAACCAAATGAGAAGAGAATAAGTTTGTTTTAAATGTCACAAAACTTGGGTACCTCATCATCATTTTTGAGTCAATAAAGAAGCATAAATAATGCAACCAAACATTGGTGAGGACAAAGATACATATGTAAGTGGAGACTTGATTCATGTGGTACAAGATAAAACAAATACACCTGATTTCAAGCATGTAGAAACCAAACATGATGTTGATTTCCAACCAATTGAGGATGAGATTATGGAAGAATTCATTGCTACATATGAGAGGTATCCTAAACTCTTAATTGGTAATTATTTGTTACTATTGACAAAATTAGTGTAAGATGACTCCTTTGATGAATCCATTTATGAATTCATTACTTCATTAAGAGTGCATACCACAAACTATAAAAAGAATTAAGTGATGATGATATTTCTTGCATAATTAAGAGCAAATCAAAAGTTAGATATGTGACAATCCATACTCCCTAGATAAATTTGAACAAAAACCTTTATCATTGCATGATTTGATGGATAAATTATTAGTTACCAAACAGAAGCTTGTACAAGTGTTAACAAGGGTAGATGATTCTCACAAATTCATTAAACATCTTATATGAAAAACACAAATTGATGAGAGGTAAAAGAGAATTTCATATGGTGTTACTAGTGTTTAGGGAAAAAATGGAAGCACTTTAATAGGATGTAGGCCTCCACTTTTCATAGTAAGGCATTCAAAGATACGTGTGGGGAGAAAGAAGATTTCCAAGAACAATCCATTTTGAATTCAAATTAGATTAGCAAGGCCCAAATAGAGGAAGGGATGCCAATGCTTAATTTGAATTACTAAAAGGAACATGTGATGCAAATAAATACTTCTTTATCCTATATGTGAGATGTGTAAATGCCAATGCAAGATTGGCTAATTTATTATGTAAGATGTGAAATATAAATCTAGATGCTAAACATATGTAAACAACCCAATTGAGGTATGAAATTATGTTTAAATTGAAAATGGAAATAATAGATAGAGGTCTTACCTTGAAATGTGTAGAGGAAGATGGTCTTTTTCTCCTAAAAGTGCAAATCTCGATTGAATTTTGAAATTCTGTCTACATATCCTTGAATAAAATAGAAAACCCAATAATTGATTTTGTGATTGAGGGGCAAAGAACAAATCAAGCTAGTTGTAACTATTCTAGAATATTTTTTGTGAGGCCATTATAACAAAGTCTACCCAGGTTCTTCAAAAAGCTATCCTGCTCCTGTGCATAATAAAACCATATTTTTGTATGGTTGGGGAAAGCTTGCCTTGATTAAGCCCTAGATTAAGGATCAACCTTGAAATTGAAATGTAAATGTATGTAAAGGAAACAAGATAAATGTAAGTATTCACCTTGCTTGTAAAAATCCTCATCAATAAGGATTTTGTCATGTTGTATATTGTAGATGTTGAATCTGGTTTGAAGGATGTGGGATATCTCCACAATTGAAATGGATCTATCATAACCACATCATGAAGCCATGGATGTAAATGTGCATCAATGAAGAAGATGATGAATTCCACAATGCATATCTCCTCCCTTGATGACCAACAACAATGCTAGATCTTGAACAAGAAATGCTCATAAAGAATTCTTGAAGACTTAAAGACTTCTTGCTTGAATGCTTGAATGCCTTGAGCTCTAGAATTCCTTGAGTGTTTGATGATTTGTGAATGCTTGATCTAAAAATAAAGCCCCCAAATCTCCTTATATACTAGTTTTCAGGCACAAAAATAATATAGGCCAACTAGGGAGTAAAATAAAATAATTATAAAGTTTGAGACACTTCAGGCTCTATGCTCTGAAATCAACAAGGAAGATGTCGACCTGAGATGACCTAGTCTAGAACATGTTGACCTTGGTTGATCTACAAAGATTATTTTAGTGGTGAATCTTCACCATTTAGTGATCCCGTCTCATCGGTCGATCGTCATTTAGCGAATTGAGTATGTAACATTGGTCAACCACGTCGCCAAATATTTATAAGATTTGGGTCCAAAGCTCGTGCTAGTCACCCATTAGTTTTCACACGATTGGTTAAAGATCTTGGTCCAATAGCCACTGTAATATATGTTTTGGATACAATTTTTAAAAAAAAATTTGCCATCCTTTGCATGTTGTTTTCTTATTGGACAACGTTATTTCACCATTAGTATAACCAATTGATTTTTCCTTGGGTTGGGTGTCACCTACTATTTTTTCGATGTGTGTCTACCACCAGCTCCATTTAGCTAACTGTTTTCTATTTTGGGCTTACATAGGAAGGTACATTTTGCCTACATTTAATATTCCCACTTGTTAATCTTGTGTAATTCACCAACCTAGATTGGTAGCATATATACATTCATAAGATACTATTATTCTACATAATTCACTCTTTTTGGGTCTAGAGACTAGTATTTCTTATTGTTGCTGAAGTTACAGAGTGCTGAGTGCATTGCCCATTGACTCGTGGATTGTGGTTTTCATAAAAGGTAAGTGATTTTTTAATTTATTTTTATGTGGTACTAGTACTTGTTATTTTTTATTGCCCACTAGACATTTCACGTGCTTGGATAGGCTTGCAAATTTTATTGGGTAGTATTGTAGACTGTAGTATCGTAGTACCTTTTTTATGCAAATTAATCATATTATTGTTGCTATATGTAGTCTACTATCATAATATTTGACTCGTCATTCTTTTGCAACCTTTATCAGTTTGCAATGTCAAACAAGAGGGGTAATAGGGGTTCTAGTAGGATCCCTGAAAACCAAAAGAGGCCACCAAAAGACATAACCTTATCCGTATATTTAGGTGGTGAAAATATTGGTAACATACAAGATTCACAATTTGCATCTCCAGTGCATATTGAAAAAGGAGATTCATCACAAGTTGGAGACCATTTTGAAGAAGTTCAAGTTGGTGAACTTGATATCTTTGTTGAGGATGAACTTGAACATGATTTGGAGGCACTTCCCCTAAGTAGGGAGTCACAAAATGATATTATAGACTTGGAGTTGGGTGAGAGAACCAAAATTCATTCCATAAATGATGTTCATGTACAGATGGGGAAAATAAAATTGGTATAAAAAAGATCTATCTCATTGGGATTAGGAATTTTCAATTAGAATTGGTGAAAAAGTTTTGGTTCATTTAACTAGTGCCCAATCCAATTGATGGTGAGCCTCTTGCAGAATGCAAATGTAAGATATGCATAGAGATAACAAAGAAGGAGAAGAGGTTGTAGCTTAAACTTGATACCATAGAAAAGAATGTTTGTAAAATTTTTTAAAATGAAACTATAGATAGAGTTGAAAAATCTGTGCTAACTTGAAAAACTAAAGACAACTATCTACAAGGAATACCAAATTATACGAGTCACACAAGAAATTATAGGAGAAGCGTTCTACAGGAAAAGGTTATATTGAAGATTTACTTGGGAAAGAAATGGAAGTGGAAAATATGAGAAAAGTTGATCAGTTAAGTGTGGTCTTTTATATTGTGAGTAGAGGGTGTCCTATGATAGACTACCCTTCAATTACTAGTTTATTGTATTTTTTTTAAGTTCAAAACTATTTGAACAGTCACTGATCAGTAAACAACAAATGGGAATGGGCTAGTTGTCTTGCATATGTTGAAAAAGAAGATATGAAGGCAAAAATAAAACAATCAAACTTCATTGCATTGTCTCTAGATGAAGTTACAACAATTGATAATACTTCCTAGGTGTGCATGCATGTTTATATTGTAAACACTTTTTGTCATCAACCCTTTTGACTATCTGTTGCTAAATTGAATTTTAGTGCGACAACCAAAAATTTATATGATTTATTAAAGAGTACTCTAATTAATTGTGGAGGTATGGATAACATGGAGATTGCTAAAAAGTTAGTGCGTGTTGGAGTGGATGGAGCTTTAGTTATTCAAGGTCATAAAGGCCAAAAGATCCAAAATGATTTGACACCCTACACTATTCCCATTTACTGCATGGCCCATTGAATGAATCAAGCTTTTGGAACTGTCAACGATTTTGGTTGTGTTCATAAAGTGGAATATTTACTAACAGAGATTTACCAATACTTTTGTCAAAGTCCAAAATGAGTCCAGGAATTTCAACATTTTTCTCAAGGACTTACTGATGGGGGGTTGCTTCTTAAGACAATGATACCAAATGGATATCTTTGGATAGACCAGTGCATCGAGTATTCTCTGAATATCCTTTATTGCTTGGACTAATCCACTCTATGTGAGATAGATTATGTTGGCTATATTCACATCTAACTAGTGTTAAGATACTCTTGACTTTAGCAGCTATTCTCCCCATGCTACAGGACATGAGAAATATTATTAAAAATGTTCAAAAAAGAGCTATGTACATTGCAAAATATAATAAGCTACATAAAATGACATGTAATAGTCTAGATACTCTATATTGATTACAACCATTAGATGCATAAATGTTTTCAAAGTGGATAGAAATCACAAATTTGAACAATCCTGGGACCTTTTTACATATTGGTGTAAACAATGAGGTATGTGCCAGGGTATGTGGAGTCACATACCAATTCAGTACTATGCCCATGTTGACCTCGAGTCTAACCCCAACAAGTTAGGAAGTAAAATAGAATCAAAACTAGAGAAGGTACTTTCATGTGTTAAAAGTGAAGACTTCAAGAAGATTGTTGGCTTTGTGGTTGATTTTGTCAAGCTAGTTTGCTACAATCTTTCATCCTAAATTAGATACAAATTCCCTCTAGAGGAACTACTCAAAGAAATGTCTATTGTTTTTCCTCAATATTGGTCTTCAAATTGTCCAAGTGATTTTTGAAGAAGAATGACAACTTTGATTAAGCATTTTTGTAAAACTAAAGTAATCAATGGAGTAACTATAAATGAAATTTTAGATGAATCTCTACTGAGAGATTAATCATATTTCTTTTACAAACATAATGAGGGAACAATATGATCTAATGGAGAATCCAAATGAAGAGGGAGCAATAAAAAAGCTTTGGAAAAACCTTGGTCAGAACAATTAGTTGAGAGATTTAATACCAGAATATTTCAAGATTATCGATTATGTTTGATAATGATATTGGGTTCAGTGGAGGATGAGAGAGTTTTCAATACTTTGAGCTTCCTAAAGCCAAAGGTTAGAAACAAATTAGACAAAAATTTGGATAATTGTTTGAGGCTCTATAATTCTAGGTATCCGTAGCATTTGGAGAAACAAATGTCAAAGAAGAGGATGGCCATCATTTCAAACCTAAGTGGCAGTGGCAGTGGTTCATGTCTTGATATTGGAAGAAATGACGATGAAGTTGACTTTGGCATGCATACTCACAGTGAATCTAAAGAAAGCACAACAAACAATCAAATGTTATATGCAATAAATGAGGAAGATTATGATGATAGTGATGTTGAAGCGGTTCAGCTGGACTGACAACTATAACAACTTCTTAACTTCAAGTTTTAACTTTTGTGTGAGTCAAGTAGTAGGCTAGTAGCTCTAGTCTTGCCAATTTCAATTCAAATTAATTTATGTGCTCTGGTCTTACTAATGTCTAAGACTCTATTTGCTAATTAATTGTGTTTGTAGAAGTTAATTTATACCCTTTATTCATTTTCCTATTATGGATGCTTAAATGTTTTTTAAACATGTTGAGATTTTCGTTGATTGTATTTTTTAAATATGTTGATATTTTCATAATTCTAGTTTTTATACATGTTGAAGTTTAGATTTTCATTCATTCTAATTTTTAGACATTAAATTAGATTTTTATTGATTCTAGTTTCTTTAAGAAATTGTAACATAATGCATTTTACAGAATAAACTTTCTTTTTAAAAAAATTGTATTATAATCTATAAATCAATGTGTAACATAATACATTTAACAATTACAAACCATTATAGAAATATAGAGCCTAGAGAAGTAGAATATTAAAACCCTTTACAAATGAGTTAATGTCAAATGACCCTAAATTCTCTTTTATAGATACAAGGGAGCAATAACAGTTGTAGGTCAGTTTGTAATTGTATATATAATCATATTAGTACTATATTATGTGTGTACAATCACATTGCCACATTGCCAACTATACAAATTTTTCAAGTAGGAGTGGGGAAAAAATTTCCATCTACTTTGTGTAGTACTAGAAGGCCTGGGTGTTCAACTATTCTAATATGCTAGCTCTTGATTCTTGTAACAATTAACATTAAACAAAGTTGAAATCAAATCCAAAAATTGAAATTAAAGATCAAAAAATAACAAAATGATTATACTACTATCACTTAAACTAAGTTGTTACTTATTAGTGTTATGACTGATACTAATAGATTGAGTAGATGACCCAACTGATGTTCTTTAGGGTGCTCCATTCTGCATCATTTGGAAGCTCTATTTTTTTTAGGTTGTACATAAATATTTGTAACCTCAACAACAATGAATATTGCAAAGAGATATTTTTATATGAATCGAGAAATTTATGTATAACTACATTCATTATTGATAGTGGTTCGATGCAACTTGCAATTCTTTCTGGAGTGGTTTCCTTAGGCAAGTTACCCAAATTAGAGTTCATGATGTTGTGCAACTGTTTAATGTAATTTTTTTCCAATGAATTTTTCGTTCGAGTCAACAGGATTTGGTAATCCAATAGGATTTGGTAATCCAACATTTAGCAAGTGAAGTATGTTGTGATTTATTTTCATCAATTCTCTGGAAGCATATTTTAGAGCTTCATCTATTTCTATTATTTTTTCACAATTTTGATAGACAGCTAAGGTCATTATAGAGGCACCACAATAGTTGTTTATTCCTTTGTTTGCCAGATCCCTATCACTAGATCTCTATTCAAAATTTGTTTTGCAATATTTTCTAAGAAAGTGGTGAAGATACTTTTTTTATCCTCAATATTTTTTTTTACATTTTCAAAGACATCTCTGATATTGCTATTTAAATCAAGTCATTCATAGAAGCTATCACTATTTTACATTACTTTCTCCCAATTTTCTTGTTTGATAAGCTTAACCATGGTTATTATAGTATCCTTGACTGATGGTCTTCGGAAGATGTAGTTATATTTTGTGCAATTTTATGCTCCATCTATTTCTTCATTTTAGACTGCTATATTTCACTTTTTTCGTAATTCTTCTACTTTCCCTTGTGAATTAGTTTCTTTCTTCCTCTCATCCTCCAATTCCTTCTTTAAATCTTGGATTGTCTTTGCAGTAGTTACCTCTTTTTCCTTCTCATTCTTGAGTTCCTTCAAATCATGGATTGTCTTGATAGTAGACAACTCCTTTCTCTTTGCATTGTCCAATTCCTTCTTCAAATCATGGAGCATGTTTGCAGTATGAGTAGACTCCTCTTTCTTTGCGTTCTCCAAGTCTTTTTTCAAATCAAGGATTTTCTTTGCAACTCATTCCTTTTTTTTCTTCACATTCTCCAATTCTTTCTTCATATGGTGGATTGTGTTACTGTTTGTAGTTATACCAGACTTTGTTGTCTTCGCATTCTTCAATTCCTTCTTCAAATCAAGGATTGTCTTTGTAGTTGACTCCTCTCTTTTTTCCATATTCTTGAATTGCTTCTTCAAATTGTGGATTGTGTTTCCACTAGACTCCTCTTTTTTCTTCTCATTCCCCAATTCCTTCTACAAATTATGAATTATTCTTGCTTTAGACTCCTCATTTTTTTTTTTCATTCTCCAATGTCATCTTCAAATTATGGATTGTATTTTTAGTAGAGGAGTACTTTTTTGTTTCATTCTCCAATTTAATCTTCAAAATATTATTTTCCTTTACAACAAAGTCCAAGTTAGGTTTCAATTTATTGTTTACTTGTGCACTACTCTCTACAGACTTGAACAACTATGTAGTAAAGGCTTTTTCATTATGAAATCTTTTTTTGCACTCATGCAATTCTTCAGTTAGATTTTAGTTGTCCATTCATATTTCTTGCTGCACAATTGCCTCTGTAGAAGAAGAATTATTTATCTTGTTTTGCAATTCCTTAAACTTATTGTCTATTTCTTTCTTGTTGGCCTTCACGTTATCAAGGTCAACCAGTAACTTTTCTATTTGTTTTGCAAGCCTTTTGTTTTCCCTCTCTGCTTTTAGAAGTGTAGAGTAGACCATTTTGTTGCTCTCTTTTGATATATTGATTTTGTCAATATTTTTCACTTTTCAAACATCCATTTGAAGACTAGTAATTTGTACATCATTGCGATTTATTAGATTTCTAGGTGGATTATTATCTCTAGCTAGGGGCATAATAGCCATGAAGCTCATCATTTTGGTGTTTGGATCATATGTTGGAAATATACTGTTACTAGATCCCTAATGTTCAACAACTGCATCACTTTTCAAAGTCTTCATAATTTTGCTTGTTTGATCAAACTTTGTTGCAAAGTCATTTAAACTAAAATTTGGGTTTATTGACACAATTGAGTGTTTGAAAGGTGAATTATCAATTGTATTATTATATGCTCTTCCAAATCTAGTTACACTTACTCCACCTACAAATGTATTTTGAGGATTACCAACATATTGAAGATGACTTGTTCCAAATCCTGGTGTTTTAGGACTATTTTCAGGGTTTTGTCCAGAAGCGACTAGTGCATACAATGGTGAAGTAACCGCTGACATTGCTTATGTTGTATTTATCATAATTTTTTTTCTTTTTTGCACAAGGTTCACCTGTGCTAGTGTCAGTGCCAATGGGATCAATTACAACTGGATTTGAAGATTTAACAAATTTTGTCTTGGGATGACTTTCAAAATTAGGAGTATAATATTTTTTTCCCTTTCTAGATAAATCATCTTCAATCTCATCGGAGAGTCCAATGATTAGTTTACTTCCACTTTTGGGCGAGTTCGGTACTGCAATTGGATTCCAAATCTCTTCACCACTTGCACCAATGGCCCTATACCTACATAACCCATGTTTTGTATCATACTTGCCCCTTTACTATACGTTTGTTTAATAGAATCACTCATTTGAAGTTTAACAATATGCTTGGTTGACCCAAGATCCTGAGTACCTTGAATGTCTTCATCAGAGTCGAGGTCCTTTTGTCTTTGACTATTATTGTCACTGCAAGTGCCAAATTGATATACTTCAAATGGATGCTGTTTATTCCAATAATTTCTAAAAAGTTCATCTTCCTCAATTTCCTCAAAAGTTGCTGAGGTCTTTGGTTCACCCAAATTTTTCCTCATTTTCCAAAAATCAATCATCTTGGTTTGATACCATGTTTCATATCTGCATGTCTCTTTAATTGCTTTCGGCATAGAACTCTTAAAAGGTTGAGATGCTTTCTTGTAGAAATTTAAGTATGCCAAAGGCTTTAATTTGTGTGACTCTGATATGTGCAATGTCGTAATTTGGGATGACAATTCTTGCATTCAAATATTATTCTATGTTGCATGTTTCTCTATCTCTTTCTTAACCTTATCCCACGAATCCATGTTTTTAAACTTTTCTATCAATGGCATTTCCTGATGTTGATATTTGCTTGCAGAATTTCCATTGACAATAAGTCTTGTTTTAATTATGTTCAATGGATTATAATTTTGGTGACTAACAAAATCAAAGCTAAAAAAATTTACCAATTCATTTGCCACTTTGAAAGCCTTTCTCTCAAATATAAGGCCTCCAATTGCGAAAGACAAGGAAGGAAATATCATTTTCTTTTATTGTCCATTGAAAAGTTCATCTATGCTCTCCATCTTCCGTACATATTCCAGTGCAAAAACCCTTTCTATAACATGCATTTGAAGTTTGCACGGTTCAACTGCTAAACTGTAAAACCTTAGCATAGTGTAGTCTTCCGTGAAGAACCAATTAGCCAATTATATTTGACTTCTCAGTTGAATGCAATCTTTACAAGACACAAAAAATCCAGGCATTGAAGTTCCTGTGATTTTTTCATAAATAGGTGTCAAAAAGAAGTCTAAAAAATGGTTGTAGTTATTATTGTTACCAGTCATCCTCGTCTTATGTGTCCACTCATGTACTGGATTTGGAGTCTTTGATTTCTTATGGGTTCTCATCAAACTTATAGACCTCATATCAAGCTTGTTGTTCTTAGTCTCAAATATTGGGATATGCTTTGTTAAAAGAAGGTAGCACAAGTAAATATGAACCTAAATGTCTTCATCTTGCATGTAGTTGTACTTTGCTTAATCATTAGTAATTGTTTTTGCATAGATTCAACAATGTGTTGAACATAATTATATCTTATTTTTATCTTTTTAGTTGACTAACCTTAATAATGGATATTATAAATCATTTCAAGAACACTGGGCCCCACTTTCTTGTTATGTCCAATCCCACACAAAATGATAACAAAGAAATACTATTATGAACCCATGGCGTAAAAATATCATATTGATAAGGAGGTTATGGTCTATTCCTAGTGTAATAGTAACACTAGTATGATCAGTACATGACTTTGAGTTTATTAAACCCTTAATATATGAATCTTGAAGACCTCTATCTAGTTTTGATTAAGTAAAAATAAGTTTTGATAGGACCCAAAACCATTTATAAAGAGCAAAGCAAATAAGCACAAAAAATCCAAATGAAACTATGCGTCAGCAACCAGAAACAGAGAAACCCTAACAAAGCATCATACGAAAGAGATAGAAAAAACACCAAAAAAAGACAACAAAAGAACAACTAGAAAGTCTTCAACAGGTCCACTATCTGATTAGCCAGAATGTTCATTTTAATTGTAGAAGCCCTTAGCTCATCAAGCTCTTTATCATCCATAGTCTCAGGTTTCTTTGAACTTACCCTAGTCCATTTATTAGTTCCTTAATCATCCATCAACTCCTTATTGCCATGGTCCTTTCTCCCCTATTCTAGCTTCCCCAAAAGGATCTTAAGATTTTCAATAGTGGCCTTTAGAATCGAGCATCTCTGTTCATCAATCTTTTTCAAAGTGTTCTCAATTCCTATGACTTTGTTGTCCAACTTATCCACCCTTTTCTGCACATCTCTCATCACATTGTTTGTATTTCTAATTGTCTCCTCTAGGGGTGGCACTTTTTTCATCATATTAGTAACATTTCAGCATTACCAAAAACTCTATCTAGTTTGTCATAAGCCTATGCTAGTTTATCCAACTCAATGTGCTCCTTTAAGCTTTCTAATTTAAACCCTAGCCCTAAGTCTAACAAAGTGAAAAATTCACTCTCGGTTATGGATAAAATTTCCTCATGAGTATTTTGGTTTACAATTGTCTTTCTATTTTCATCATAATTCTAAGCGCATAACATTATAATTTCAGGGCAAGGGACTACTTCGGGTACAACGAGGTTTGCTAATCCATTAACCAAAGCAGCTAGTTTATTTGTATGTGCACCAATACTTTTGTTATATTTGAAATAATTTCTCCATTTTTTATGGATCTTTCCACTTATTGAACAATGAATGTTTAATTATCATGATTCCCCAAATCTCCACAGAAAAAAGGATTAAAAATATCATGACATTCATTGGTGAAGCTTGGGGTTTGTAGCACTTGCTTGAATAACGTCTTTCTTTTCCTTTTTGCTTGCACTCATACTAGAGGTTTTTGACATTGTTTTGCCCATGCCTGCTATTGGTCATTACACAAAATTCTTTTTCAAGCCCTATTTAAAAAAATCATAAAGTGTAAACCTAAGACAATAAGATTTATATTGTTGCAATTGTACTACAATTTTAAAAAATAAAAAATAAAAAATAAATACCTAGAATCAAGATTCGAGATTCAATAATACTGGTGCTAGCAAATACTCAAATAATTGGTATTGTCTCATGCTACTCAAGTTTCAGACTTTTAGTCTTCAAAATAGAAAATGAAATTAAGCCAGAGTCCTTGAAAAGTTGAAATTTGAAAACCCTATATTACTGGACTCTTGAGAACTCTAAACTTCATAGTCTAAAAACATAAAAGTAAAAGATTAATAGTTAAAAGCTAAAATATAAGTAATTAATCATTTAAAGTATTGTACTATGTGCAATGTACATGTAACTATCGTCAATAATGTACATAATTATAATAATAAAAAGTAACAATTAATTACATTATACATTTGAATTTTGAAATTTTTAGATTTTAAATAAATTAAATAATAAAAATCAAACTTAATAATCGACTAAAATTTGGCTTGAAATAGAGTCGCGGTCATTGATTTATCGTTCATTAAACAATCCAAATCAATTCATGAATCGCTAAACCTTTTGCATAACAAATATTAATAATTTAGTTAAAATATACAGATTATTTGAATTTCTTGACAATTTCCAAAATCCCTGATTTGGATTAGAATCAAATTAAACATGTAAAATTAATGTATCATCGAATTTTAAAAAATATAAAACTATAATTTATAAATTGTAATCAATTATCATTCATTGATCAATATTTGTTTGATCATGATAATTTAAGAATTGTATCATTTTTACTTAATTAAAATTAATATAGATTATAAGCAATATTTGCTAAATTGCTTTAGCTTGATAATGATAAATAAATTTAAATTTAAATAATCATGGCATTTTTCATTTAATTCAAAATATGATAAAAAATTAAAAATATTATGATGATCATGGTATTTAAATAAATTTAGATTTTAAAATAGGAAGTGGTGAATTAATAAATTAATATTCAATATTTTATATGAACATTAATATATAAGTTATAATTTAAACTTTTTATTTTTCAAATCAAATTTTAATATTATTTATATAATTTAAATTGCATGATCAAGAACCATTATTCATGATTCATGATGTTTTTGATTAAGGAAAATAGGTTTTGAAGGGAGCCTGAAACCCTTTAGAAATCATAAAATTTTCAATGAAGCCCAAACCAAACAAAACTACCACCCAAAGATGAAACAAGTCATCCAACAAGACCCAGTGACCAAGGTGGCATTGCAGATAACACAATACTCATCAGCCACACAAACAAGTTTTGAACAAGCACTTGAAACCCCATGATAAATTTTGAACAAGCACCTGAAACCCCATGATAAAAAAGAGGAATAGACAATAAGTCTCTTACCATGTCAGACAACAAAGAACAACAGGCCAAAAAAGCCAGGAAAACCAAAGAAAGGGGCAACCACAACTCAAGCTTTCCCTTTCGGTCCCAACTTTTGAGAACATAATGCTATTTCAAAAGCAGTGGAGGGCTTAACCTTTTTACCTTTTACTGTGGTCCATCCATCCTCCACCAAACTAGTCTTCTGCCATGCAAAGTTAGCAACACCACAATCATCCCCTAAAACCCCTGTAGCCAGGGAACAGACCGCAGCAGAAGAAGGATCAAAAACATTCAAAGATGGGGATTCATGATGTTACATGTATTATAAGTTTAACTTTAACAAACTATTTTTTTTATCTAATATTTTTTTAAAAATAATAATATTTAAAACTAGCATAGCTATTAACTTTGCATGGCCATTTACAGATTTTGAAATTTAAAAGACATGCATATACTTATTACAAATTTTCATTGGACTATTTTCAATTGAATAATTTTTTACTATAAATCATTAATCAAATATGAAACCATAAAGGGATTGTTGAAACCCTTTTTTATACTAGTATTTTAAAGCTTAAGATAATAAAAAAGGTCTTGCAGACAATAAAGAAGATAGAATATAGTGCCCCTACACAATTCCAACTAATTCCATCATATATATTAAGATACATGAAAACTTGCATTGAAGTGGGCTTGGAAATTTTTATATGGTTTCAAGACATAACCAAAGCTATAGAAGCAAGAAGCAAGAAGCAAAGTGTGTATTCACTCCTTTAACAATCTGCTCTACCTTTTTATGGACTATGTAACTCAACATATTTTGACATTGTTCATGTTTATGCCAGTTGATAAATCCAAATCACCTCCAAAAGAAATTTTATTGGCCATTTGAATTATTCCAAGTGTAGTGGTAGAATAATTGGTACATATTTGGCTTATTGAAAATAAAGTTCAGGGACATTAAATAAAGTTTAGGGACATTAAAATTTTAACTACTATAAATTCCAACAAAAACAAACTTTAATACATATTTCCAGGCTTTATTTAAGAGAATATGCTCAACATGAAGATTTGGCTTATTTGACACAGTTCAAATGTTTCATGGTTCCTAACAGGGAGCCAAAGGAATATTGTATCATGAAACATGATTGGATTTTTATTGTTTATGAGAAAATTTGTGTGACATCTTCATTATTATGACTCTTAAGGAACTTAATAAGGGAGTCATCTATCCTGACGCAAAAAGCGACATGTTCAATGGTGAAAATGACATAAAGACAGGCATTTCGAGGATGGCCATCCATTGGTTGTGGTTCCAAGATGACAACTTCAAACACTTTCTATCAAAAAGAGTTTGATGGACACAGACAACCCTCATTGATAGAGAAGAGCGTGCTTGCCAAAAGGAAGAATAGTTAGCTACCGAAAAAGAAAAGGCTAAACTATGTAGTTTCGAACAAAGGGTGGGAACGGTGCTCCACAGTTTATATTCAGAAACAACTCATCAGTTGTGCTTACACGACCATAGCATTTTCAAACTAGTTTTTTCCACTCGTTTCAAGTGGAACCTCTTCGACAATTTGGATATGTAACATCTATGCTGCTAATCACTACCATGATAGAACAAAACTTTGGGACTGGATGGCTAGTTCCCTACCCAAAGCATACTGGATCATTGCAAGGGATTTTAACATGATTGAATTTGAGGACGATGAATGTGGAGTTGTTAAAAATACTTGGAAAGGAAGTGAATCTTTCTTTTGGAATAACTTCAAGAGAAGATTAAACCTCTTAGATCCCGTGCATAATAAAAAAATAGCTTTTTCCTTAATAGTACAAAGACCATTGAAAAACTGTTTCAGAGTTTGCATATGGTAATTTCTATGAGGAATGCTTCTTGTCTCTATACATTATTCTTAAAAGAACAATTCATACTATGGCAAGTCAATCAAATACAATTGCATAAGAAGATTGATTATGACAATGACTATGAATTTATGGAAGACTACACTAGCTCTCCACAAATCATGCAAAACCGAATGTTTGAGTTCTACTTGCACAGGATGTTGATGGGTAATAATTTTGAATCAATGCTTAATTTGTATGTCAGAGAGGTGCAGTTGAGGGCATTTCTTTTATTTCTACAACATCAAGTTGATTTGCAAGAAAAAGATGGACAATTCTAGGTTAGTAGAAACTAGGTTTGGCCTATTAATTAGAGATGAGTACCCAAATACAATGTCCTTTACAAGTTAGTTACAAGTCTGTCATGTGAAATGTGCCTTCTCTACCAGTGCACACACTCATATATATTTGTATATGTATGTTCATATAATGTGTGTATTCCCGCATTGCAATAACAAATGCCATGCATTTTGTATATGGCTAGTGTGACTTCCAAATATATTTCATATAAAATTTGTCTTCTCTGTCAATTTATAAAGTGCATGTGCATGCGTATTATAACGATCAAGTCAATAACATGCATGTTTATGACAGGTGGGCATGCAAAACCTATTGCCCTTTCCATTCTCACCTTCGAGACCATATGAAACTTGACTTGGCGTATATGGCAATTCTACGACATCAATAACTACATTGATCACATATGTCATAAATAGAGAATGTCCCAATGTGCATTCATATACAAATAGTCAAGTGGGAATACATCAGTTGTATACAAAGATGCCAAAGCACGAGGTGTCCTAGAAGATAAAATTAAGGTTTGCACATAAAGGATCTTGAGGAGTATGACCTCAAAAGCTCCATTCTAGTTGATACAATGTATGATTCTATGTTATTAACAGCTAACATGTTCAATCAAATGAAAGATAACATATATAAGCATGTTCATAAATGTGAAATGTGTCACACAAGTTATGAAAGCAAGACAGGAGATAAGAATGTGCAAGGTGATATACATATCTAATAGACAATAAAATCTATGAATGGATTGATGATAAGAATGATGACCTCTAATTTATTGATGCTACCGATGACTACCAAACCGTCCCAACAAATGAACAACTTGAGTGGACCACTAGTCCTAGATGGGGTTTAGAACCAGTAAATAACACGAGGCGCCACATAGGATTCCTATATTCCCCTAATCACACAAGTTGTGCAGACATTACAATCCCACAAAGGTAACATGGTAACAAAAAACATGCATAAGATGTGTCATTTATCATTTTTTTTAATTCGAAGAAAGGAAATGTATTTTATGAATACGGTAGTGACAATGTTTTGGCATGTGTGATGAAGCATGCAAGATATGTCGGTGAAATTTTCCCATGGAGGTGTGATAGCCCATTGAAGTGTCAGCTTTTCCCTCTTTCGATATGAGATAAACCTAGCCATTGAGAGCAATGTATTGCACATTAATAAAAGGTTGTGTGTAGATTCAAGAAAAATATGGACCCTATCCTACTACTAATGGCCATAATGAAATAAATGACACTTGAAGATCACACTTATCAATAAGGCTATCAGCATCAATATCCTTCTCTTGAGGAAGAAATAACGGCTTTTGAGCCTATATACAAATCGGAGAACTTGCTACAAGTAAATGATGAAAAAAATAAATCGTTTTAGCCGGAAGTCCTCCATTATATGACAGATAAGAAAGAGGACCCCAAGAATAGCTCTATCCTTGAGGAAGAACATGTCGATATGCATGAGGTTGCCCTTCAACCTATGCATATTACTACAAAAGAGCAAGAAGGATATGAGGACGATAATTTTTAGGATGCGTTGCAAAAGTTGTGCTTATCCACATGCACCAAGAAATCTATTCCATCATCAAAAGACGATGAGTTGCAATAGCAACAAGTGGAGAGTGCTGCCATACCAACAACTCCAAAGGAATTGGTTCACAAGAATCACAAAGAAGATGTGGATATCATATCTTCATAAGAAAGGGAGGAGACATTTTCAAACCAATAGGATACCATCATTGCATAGAACACTAGTGAGGTCAAGGTTGATTCCTTAGACCTTGTACCATCGAGAGGATGCCCCATAAGGCATCTAGCTCTGCAACACAACAACAATTTGTCCCTGATCATTGCTTGTTTTAAAGTATTAGGGTGAATTTACTAAGGAGGAGCAAGTGTGTCTTGCTCAAAATCAAGGTTTCCCAGTGCTAGAGTGTTTCACTATTTCAGAGGGTGCACTTCTCATCCCTTGCGAAATAGAAAAACCTTCAATGTTAAGCCCATTTCACTATTTAGCAAGGTCAAAAAAGTGTGTCCTATGAAATAGCAAAAACTTGGTTAACATTAGTGAGGTCAAGGTTGATTCCTTAGACCTTGTACCATCAAGAGGATGCCCCATAAGGCATCTAGCTCTGCAACAAAACAACAATTTGTCCCTGATCATTGCTCGTTTTAAAGTATTAGGGTGAGTTTACCAAAGAGGAACAAGTGTGTCTTGCTCAAAATCAAGGTTTCCTAGAGCTGGAGAGTTTCACCATTTCAAAGGGTGCACTTTTCATCCCTTGCAAAATAGAAAAACCTTCAATGTTAAGCCCATTTCACTATTTAGCAAGGTCAAAAAATTGTGTCCTGTGAAATAGCAAAAACTTGGTTAACGTGATGTTTTTGCAACTTGTGACGTGTTGGCCCGCTTTAACTTCCCAAAATCTGCAACCTAAGCAAAAAGGAAAAAGATCTAGAGGGAAAGGTTGTGTACATGCACTTCTTGGAGATCTGAAAAAACATACCCTACTATGTACATGCATTTACAACAAAATGAAATTAAACAAAGCCACTAACTGGCTTGTCAAAGTAGTTGCCCTTCCTACAAGTTTGGTGGTCACGATTTTAAGTTGACCTTCTCTGGAGATTCAACCTCAAAGCACATGTCCCACACTTGAAGGTTGTTCCATGTTATGTAAGGTCTTCGTGGGATAACATGTCATGCATGGGCGATAACTTTGTGTCAAGAGTTTTTGGCACACATGTTGAGACATAAATTCATCTACACAAGTCCACTGGTATCCATTTAAATATTTGTTCATTGAGAATTTGGGTCTTTTCTTATAGACATCAACCTTCCAAGGCATTTGATCAAACTCCATGGTGACTCTAAGTTCAAATATCTACTGGCTTCAAGAAGACCTAGAGCTGGTATGTAAATACCATTCCTGACCTTTTGTGATTTTTAACATTTTATGTGAATTGCAACTTTTATGAAGTTCTAATCATGGACCAATTTCATAGATATAACCATTCCCCCCTATATCTCAAACTATCAATACCGGTCTCAACCTCAAGATGGCTATAGCCAATATGCTCAAAATCCTTACCATCCTCCTTCCCCTACTCCATGAGTCCTAGCAACCCCATATAAAAGGCTTGAAGATATGATGTTGGGATTCCAAAGCCAGATCAACCTGAAGTTGTATGAAAGGGGTATGAAAATGGAAATGAGGCTTCACGAACAAAGTGAGTAATTGCTGGTACATGAGAGGTAGCTTGATGAGACCAAGAGGAAGCATGAAATAGATCGAGAACTAGAAGAATATGAAGTCCTCCGTGATACAAAGCATAAGAAAGAGGACCCCAAGAATAGCTCTATGCTCGAGGAAGATCATGGCAATATTCACGAGGTTGTCTATCAACCTATTCCTACTACTGCAAGAGAGCAAGAAGGATACAATGAAGATAATTTTTGAGAGCAGTGGGTAAAGTTTTGCTTATCCATAGACAACAAGAAATATGTTCCTTCATCATAAGATCAAGAGTTGTAGCAACAACATATGGAGAGCCACATCATACCAGTAGCTTCAAAGAAGGTGGTTTAGGAGAGTCACACAGAAGATGTGGAGATCAAATCTTCACAAGAAAAGGACGAGCCACTTTTAAACCAACACAACGCCATCATTGCACAACACACTGGAGAGGTCAATGCTGATTACTTTGACCTAGTACCATCAAGAGGATTCCCCATAAGGCATCTAGCTCTGCAACAAAAGAACAAGTTTCCCCTAGTCATGCTTGTTTTAAAGTATGAGGGTGAGTTTAGCATTGAGGAGAAAGTGTGTCTTGCTCAAATTCAAGGTGTCCCAATGCTGGAGAGATTCCTCTCTTAGCACTAGGAAGGCTTTTCGAGATGCAACAGTATATCTTTCATACTTGATGACATGTTTAGCTGCCCCAAACACATGAAAGGAACATAAAACTTGTAAGAGAAACTACTTTAAAAAGCCAATTAATCACTTTGTTTGATTTCTTTTGTTGTAGATGCTTGTACATAGTAGGGTTGATATTGTAGCTTTCCAAAAAGTGTACATGCATAGTGGTTCCCTCTTGGAGTTGTCGGGAGCTTTTTCTTTTTTCCTAAGGCCATAGACCCTTTGAAGTTGCAATGATTTAGCACGTCACAACAACTACACTTTCCAACCCTTTACAAACAGAGAACCCTTAGATGTTAAGCCCGTTTCACTATTTCGCGATGGAAGAAAAATGTGCCATACGAAATAGAAAAACGTGTGTAATGTGAAGGTTGCCAACTACAGGGACACATTATCCTACTTTAACTTCACAAAATTTGCAACCTCAGCAACAAGGAAGAAGCTCCTATTAGCTACAGATGGAAGCAAATGTGCACACAAACTTCTTGGACAACTAAAAAATCTACCCTAACATGTACATGTTGGCTATTTTTGCCTCCATTTAGCCCACCACCTATAATCAATCTGAGAAATCTTCAATGGGTTGTATCCTTTATAGTGGGTTCACATGCTAAATTGCGGGTTTAACATTTCATATTAACATTGTTTCTTCTTCTACTGAATTGCTTTAAATCTGAAGACTCGCATTTTCACATTGCTTCTTTTGCCCTTTTGCGAAGATGTGACAATCGTTAGATTTGATCTCACCTTGGGAGATTCTTTTTTGCCTCTAAATCATTTGTTTCAAATAAAAGCTCATCTTGATCAATGGTTGTGTTGGAACCTTTCGTTGGGGAGATTCTTGCAGCATCTATGTCATCCATTTCAAATGGAAGATCTACATTGAAAATTCATCAGTTTTGGGGGTAAATCAAATTTGATGCAAGTCATTGAATATGTTTCAAGTTTGAGGGAATGATGTAGTTTTGGGTTTCGAACCTATTTATACCCCTCTTTGGCATTTTTCAGCTAGCTCTTTCATTCTATCTCCTTGGAGAGATGGTGTTTTGTAGCTCAAGTTCCATTTTGTGATGTAGTTTTGAGCATGTTGGCTCCTAAATAAATATGTAGCAGTTATCCTCTTTGGTCATATATCTAATTTTTCATTTGTTTTCAAAGTTGTTAGCTTTAAGTTAGTGTGATTTTTTACAAATCCTTAGCTTAAGTGTTTATGAGGCATGTGAGAGATAGTTTCAAAAAATAGGTGGCTCGATTAGATTGAGAGGAAGCAAGAGATATCCCAACAAGAGGAGGAGATAGCATATCAAGCCTATCTCCCAATAAAAGAATAAGGGGAGAAACAATGGAGACATTTTGAGAAGAAACTTGCAAGGCCAATATTTTTCCTGCTAGACAATGACATGGCCTCTGATGCAATCTGCAACACAATGTGATTAAAAAAAGACATCCAATAGTGACGAAAGCCAAAATAGAAGCGTGAAGGAAAACACAACACTAGAGAAGAATGTGATGTTTATGAATCATTCGTTGATAGCAAAATGTAGACTTCAAATTGTGGATAAAATGCACACCATGGCTTTAAGAAACATTAGAGTTTGTATCCTGAGTGATAAATGGCAAAACCCCTAGTCTCAAAAAGAATTTGTCTATCCTGACACAAAAACTGAAATGGTACATGGGTAAAAACCAACAAAAAATAATGTGTTGCTAATGAAACATTAATTCACGAAGAATTTTGTTGGAGCTCCAAACCTTATTAAAAATAGATACCTTGGTTTTAAGAATCTTTATAGTTTGAAACCCTAGAAATAAATCTCGACAACTAAGAAACCCTTCTCTCAAAAGAGGAGCTATTCGTTCTTTCAAAAACATGGCATGGTACATGAACAATAGGAAAACACGACATCAAATAAGAACAAACCCAACCACTAAGATGTTGCTCAAACTACCAATACCAATCTCAACCTCAAGATGACATAGCCAATATGCTCAAAATCCTTACCATCCTCCTTCCTCTGCTCCACAAGACCCAACATCCCCATATAAAAGGCTTGAAGATATGATACTGGGATTCCAAAACCAAATTGACTTGAAGCCACATGAAAGGGGTAGGCAAATGGACATGAGGCTTCATGAACAAAGTGAGTAGATGTTGGTACAAGATAGGTAGCTTGATGAGATTAAGAGGAAACATGAGATGGACCAAGAACTAGAAGAATATGAAGTCCTTCGTGATAGAAAGGATAATAAAGAGGACCCCATGGATAACTCTATGCTCGAGAAAGAGCATGCCAATATGCATTGGTTGTATGTCAACCTATTCGTATTACTGCAACAGAGAAAGAAGAATACAATGAAGATAATTTTCGAGATCAGTGGAAAAGTTTTGCTTATCCATAGACACCAAGAAATTTGTTCATCAAAAGATCAAGAGTTGCAGCAACAACATGTGGAGAGCCACGTCATACTAGTAGCTCCAAAGGAGGTGGTTCACAAGTGTCGCAAAGAAGATGTGGAAATCATATACAAAACATAATATAAACTAATTGTTTATATTGTTAATAAACCATACTCAGTCAAAAGTATATATAGTTGGCACCATTCTTACCCATAAATGGGGACAATGCAATTCCAGAACACTTTTTAATAACAACACAATTCATGGTAAGCAATAAAATTCAATGTAAATGGAAGTACTGATTATTATCAGCCACATAGCTACATTGTTTGCATCTGAAAAATAGTAAATTTCTGATGATTCCTACTAGACAATGACATGGCCATAGATAAAAAGACATTCCAATCTACAAAGATCCATCTATTGCATTGGTAATGAAACATTCATTCACAAAATTTTATTGGAGCTTTGCACCCTATTAAAAACAAACACCTTGGTTTTAAGAATATTTAGAGTTTGGAACCCTAGAAATAAAGCGTGACAACTAAAAAAGCCTTCTCTCAAAAGGGGAGCTATCTATTCTTTCGAAAACATGGCATGGTACATGAACAACAGAAAAACATGACATCAGAAAATGATACACATTTTATGAAACATTCTTTCATAGAGAAACACTGAATCCGATGAAAATTAAAAAGGTTACAAACCAAAGTAAAAACGGACCCGTCTATTTTGAGACAAAGCAATTACATGGTATATGGTCAACACGCAAACACGGCAGCAGAAAAGTATACTCTTTAGAAATGTTGGATCAAAGCTTATGTGGAACTGAAAACTTGGTTTTAAGAAGCTTTAGAGTTTAAAACCCTAGAAATATAGCTTGACAACCCTTTTTTTTATCATTCTATTGATTCACAGCTTAAAAGTTATGGCAAACCTAAAATCATTATTCAGTGCGTATACTTTACCTAGTTATCCTGTGTCCCCTGTTGGCCTTCTAGCTTTTGCTGTCCACCAATACCTATTGCCGTTGTCTCTCCAAATTCCCCCTAAAAACAGAGGAGCTTGAAACAAACTAGGCAACACAACATATAACATGATGGAAAATAATTAATCTCTTTCAACATCGCATTCCTGATCGTCTGCAACAAAATCATAAAAACTACACACCTGCTTCGTGTCTAGTGAGCTGCCACGTGGTTTCCCCTGACGTTTCGTTGAAAGTATGAAATTCATTGCTTGCCAACATGTCGTGGCTATTCAACTGGTTGTTAAATTTTCTTTCCGACGCATTTCCCATCAGCTGGAATCTTCTTAACCGCGCAATCTACAGTGCAATTACGGACAGTAGTCAACCATACACTGTTAAGGCTTCTGATTTCCTCTGTCCACATCCCCATCATGTGATGTACGACCTGTCTCATCATGCCACGTCATGTTGGTATGACATATATCGTTCTAGCTATGCCCCATGTCAGTTTTTGCATCTGATTAGCTTTTGCTCTTAATAAGATGCTTTAAATAAGACAATCCACTAAATAAAGAAAGCTAGTACTGCACTGTTGAGTGATAGAGACATGAGCCGCATTAAGTAAATCATGACTCAATACAATAAATTAAGAAAATTTGTCTGTAGTGTTCAGCAGCAGATATCGATATAGATAAAAAAAATTAGTAAATGTCTAATGTATGTTGTTTCTTCTGTATCTCAATTTCGAGAGCCCAAAAAAAAGACAGCTCACTTCTGTAGCCATAACACAGGTAGCACTGTTGCAATAAACAAATGTCTACTGCTTTTGTTGATTTAATTGAATTGGTACCATAATTCCGTGGAATAGTGCTACAAAAATTGTACTACTGAAATAAAAATCTCTCAAGAACCACACTAGAATTGTTCCAAATCCATAAGATTTGGTTTACATCAAGGCATTGTGAACGAAAGGAGATCCACACAAAAAAAAAGGATATTTAATTACCTAAATTAAAAAAATGGATGCTACAGCTTTGGCCATCGAAGTAAACATTGCATAGTACCAGAATA
Source organism: Cupressus sempervirens (assembly GCA_028749045.1). NCBI lineage: Eukaryota > Viridiplantae > Streptophyta > Pinopsida > Cupressales > Cupressaceae > Cupressus > Cupressus sempervirens. The sequence continues at coordinate 217,563,395 of CM053788.1, forward strand.
TGGTGGAAGTCAAATTATTGAGATAAATACAAATAGTAATGCTGTTAAAAGTATAGAAGCAAAAATTACGAGGGAGAGTTCCCCTTATTATGAACTCCGGAGGTCTGAAAATGCCTACATATTTGCTTACTTCTGAAACTTTATCCTATGCCACGATCATTGGAATATGATGCAAACATTTCTCCTAATCTACAAGTGCATTGTTGTTGATCATGCCAAGGATGGCAGATCAATTAAAACATCAGATATCAGTGATCACACAGTCATCATGTACATGGAAGATTAAGGCCACTACTTTGGCTCCAACGCAGCTATCTCCTTTACGACCTGAGCCTTGTCTTGATCAAATTGTGCATCCTCTGCAAAATCAACAAGGGAGTCCATTTAGCTAATTAACTGTTCTTATTGTACCACTTTACAGCTTATTCTGTTAAATTAAGATGAGATAGCTAACATCATTTTACATGGAACATGTAAGATAAAAAAATAAATACACAAACCTTTTTCAGTCTTGAAATCACTGAAAAAGCGAAGTAGCTTACTCCGATTGGTAATAAGAATGCTCACAATTTCAGATGGCTTATTTTGATTGGCTACAAAGACCTACACAAAAACAAAAAAAATGAGTTTCTGCAGCACCTGGAATTAAATGTGAAACCAACTGCTATTCTTGTAAACACAAGCAGTCTGTATTAAAACAACCGTTTCCTTATAATCAAAAGAAATATCAGGAACTTGAGCCAAATAACCACCCTGTAACAGTACCTTGAACACGTGGAAGGCTTCAATTTGGATGTTCTTGCTAGATTCCTGTAAGAACAAGACTATATCACTATAATTTTGTACATCAAAGGCAATATGAAAGGCAAGAACTAGGTTTTCATTTAGCATTGAAGGTAATAAATTACTACTATCCACAAGTACAAAATGGTCAGTGGAGCAGAAAATTACAAACTGCTTGCAATTTGTGGAATCTGATTGGTGCTCTACACATATTGCTAGCTATTATCAAATTAATCTCAGCAAGGTCAAAAGAGACATGACAAATTATCAAATTATTCTCAGCCGCTGTTGGAAAGATATATTAGGAATTTGTAGAATACACTTAAGGGGGAGCAGGAGTTCACATTAGACGTAGATTTAGCTATTATCAAATTATTCTCAGAAAGGTCAAATTATTCATGCAACAGTGTCCTGCCTCCTAGAATTTTAGGCAATTTGGCATACAAGAATAGATATGCATAAAGATAAATGTGCTCAAGATTATGTGTTAAAACTACAGCTACCAGAAGTCTGGAAGACAAAGGGTATTTTAAAATAAATCATAGCACAAAAAATGGCTCTACAAAGAAAGACATCAACAATTATTGATTATTTAAAGGCCAAAAGGACAGTCCCTAGAGGCTTAGTACTTCAGGGCACCAATCTCTCCTCTGTACTTAGAAAATTAATTACAATGTTAATGATGAGGCAATTGTTCACTAAATCTGACATAGTCATGATCTGAAAGTGCCCTAACGAAAGCCACTGAACAAACCCATCATTTTCTTTTGTATTGTTAAAAGTATTTCTTGGATAAGAGCAGTTAACAAGATAACAAACATTTAGAATCAAATAACAATATTTGCAGCGTCCACTTTTAATTACTCCTATAGCAGTGGGCTAAGTAAAAGAAAATAATGAACTAAGATAAACAACATTTATCAAGTATTCATGGAGATGGAATATTGTCCAGCTTAGGACAACTCTGAATCATCACACCATTAAGTACAAAGTCAAAACAAATCATACAAATGACAGGCAATTATGTGCTACACCAATGGGCAGAATGCTTTTTAAGTTCATCCTGATGCGATTTTATCTGACATTTCCAACCAGATTAAAAATGCATGTTTACCATTGAGAAAAGATTACATACCCTGAGGAGGTTCATCATGATCCGCAAATTGTCTTTTGAGCTCACATAACGCATCATAACTGAAACATTGGAACGATCCAGTAGAACATCACCAAGAAGCTGCAAGTGAAGACATGAAATATATACACGCTCTTAAAAACATCAGAAAAAAGAATGGTCATCAACATTACAAGAAAGAAATTCATGTTTATTATTGCATACCTTCACAGCTTGACGCCTTGTGATGTAATTTTCAGACTCCAGCAGTTTTGAATTATACTCAGCAAAAAACTACATTTGAAAACACATATTAGAAATTACAACAGGTAAACAGTTGCATTAATTTTATATTGAAAAACAATGTATCCCAATTTGCAAGATAATCTTAATTTTTTGTTTGACATATAAAATAACATTTAGGCCAATGATCCTTAAAACATCTCTGTAACCCTCAATGAATACTATGTTAAACTTGACTCCATTTTATCCACTTCCCACTTTTAGAGAATGTTTATAATGCATCTAACACCAATCCTGATTTCCCTGATATCCTACAGCTACCAGCTGCTGATAAATCATCATTCATTCTTCATTGCACCCCATAAGATTTGGTAAAAAAAGACATGAATAAGCAAAGCTTTCCTCTTTGCTAGAGTGAAAAATCCTTCCAAACTTAAGACTAGTGACTTCATGTTTTTATTTAAAAAGAAAACAGAATAAAATGCTTTTTATTTGTATGTCATCCGGAATTTGAAATGATACATCACCTCCTTCTGGATGCTCCTTACTGACTAAATAAATAATTACTTGTAAGTGTCGATAGATGGAATGAAATAGCATTCTATAATCCTCCTATTTGCATGTGAACATAGACTTTCTGCTTCACTTACAGTTTATCTCGGGGTAAATTCACCATTTTTTACTGCAAATGTATTTGCATCCACCAAAAATGTTTCTGGGAAGAAACAACCAGAGGGTTGGAACCAGGAAGCATTTCCAGCCAGTGGACTTCCTAGACATCCCAGTAATTTCCAGCTGCTTTCAAAAATCTAACAGCAGCCTCTGACATGCTTTCAAATTGGTTTTTGGATAAAAATGGAAAATACGAAAAACAGAAAACGAAAGCAGGAATGCAAGTTGGGTGAGCAGTGCACCAGCATAGGGCCTAAAAATTTGTGTCTTGAATCTTAAGTTTAATTTTGGTTTTGATTTTGGAGATACCCTTTCTGTAATCTCTTTTGCAAATATTATATATTTAAATTCATTTATATGAGGGTGATTGCTGGTTTAGAAAACATGATATACTAATAGTTTTAAATTCATGATATAAATGGTTAAGCTACAATAACGTGCAGAAGTTGGGGGTTTATTTCCATGTTTAAATTTTTCAACCAACATAAGAAAAATATGTAAATGCGATTACTTTTGAGGTGCATAAAAAGGATAGCTTTCACAAGGAACCGCTGATCCATATATCTTGACTATATTTGAATCGTCTGATAAAATCCATGATTCAATTTGGTTGGGAGAGTCCCGAAGTTGAGTTGAGTCACCTGTCATCTCTCAGGCTCTGTAATATCAAAGTTTCTTCATACCCAATAGTAAACCTTTAAAATGATCCTGAAAAGAAGATATTAAATTATTTACCTTATAATGCTCATTTAAGTCACTTTTATGTATCTGATCACATAATGTATCTTCAGGTGTACCTGGTGACATAATGTATCTAGTTAATTACAGTCTAGTATGTTTTCTTATTTAAAGAGCCTTCATCTTCGTTGTGGATTCTTTCTCTGCTGGAGGGTTTTTTTCTCACAAAAAATCATGGAGGGGTTTTCTGATTTTTTTCCACAAAAAAAAATGAGGGTTTTCTTATTTTTTTCACAAAAAACCAGGGTTTCTGACTTTTACTTTCTTGGGTATGCGTATGGGTACAGCCATTTTTCAAAATAGGGGAAGGGCTACTTGAGCATGTCAATTTTTTTTGATATAATGACAATGGATTTTCAGAACAAGAATAGTGATAAAGTTTGCAGATATAATGTACTGTTTTCAGTTTCAAATTTGCACCATGTTTGTAATAATAATATATGCTAAATGTTTAGATGCATAACAGAGAAGGCAGCATTTAAACATGAACAAGAAGATCATAAATCATATAACAATGACATAATGCAAATGATAAACTTTTGACTTAAGCAGTAATAAAGTTAACTGTTAATCAGTATTGTATCAAAGTTACAAATTGATTATGTAGTGAATTAAGCTTGATAAACAACAAGCTGATACACAAACAAAAATCCAAAACGAAAATCAGAAATCTTAATCAAGGTACTTAGCTATGGTGCTTTCCACTTAGTAACTGGTACATGGGTATGCGTACCCATGCAACATAGCTTCTGGATGTGTCTTGTCAACTGTTCTAGTCAGTCAGATAGTTTGTTTATTTCTTTATTTAAAGGGGATCTCATCTCCTTTGTAATTGCTCATTCAATCAATAAATTATCATTTCAGAAACTAGATTCGTCAAATAACTTGATGTGGACTAAAAATTAATTAGTTTCTTCTTAAAAGTACATAGATTTAGACTGCCTATACCTGTGGAGAGGAGATGGTTCCTGCCTGGACAACAAAGACAGATGTAGTAGAACTGGTAGAGATAAGGAACTGGGGAAAATAATGCTTTCAAAGCTGGAGACCAAAAAGAAAGATATGACAATAGCAGGAAAAAAGAAATCCATGAGGAGTTGCAATACAAGTCATTTTATGAGATGGGGTAGAATCTGAGAAATTAGAGAGGTGAAATAAGAATGACAGCAGACAAAAATTGTATATTCTGAGTACACTGCTAAGACTAAATGTGATGAAAATTCCATGCTAATAATAATGCCTGACAATGGTTGATCTAGATATTAATCCGCACAAATATTGACATAATGAATTTTAAGAGAACTGTATTATCAGAAATCATGAAATTTAAAACAAGCGAATCTCCAATTCTCTTTGATATACATTCTATCCAATATTTCAAATAGGAAACAAATAATACAACCTACTTCTGAGCAATAAGTTTGAACTTCCCCTGTGGTTTGAAGCCAGTGCTTGATGAATAATCTGAAATATGGAACAAGTGCCACCGATCATGCCAACTTCAATCCTATCTACCAGCCCTTTTGTAACCAATATCTAGTGTTTGATTGGAAGGTAACAAATCCAAGATTTGCAGTTTAAAAGATAAAACTTTCAGCTGTGATCAAAGTCTTAAATCTCACGAGTTCATGAATAATTCAAATTTGTCAATGCAGATTGTCCTCAGGACAAGCAGCCATATGCTAATCTCAAATAATAAAGGATCCTATTAGGAATGGACTTTCCTTTCAAGTTTAAAAATATAATATTAAAATGTACTTTTCTGTGAGCCCAAATCAATTCTGATTGAAGAGAAAAAATAAGTTGGCATAGAATGAGTGATTGCTACAAGGAATTAACTCAGCCTATGGCAACCACTACGAATACTACAAGTTCATACACAAAAGAGGCGTAAATGCAATAAATCTCAGAAAATGATTAATTCTGTTAAGAATGGCCTTTCCCTTGCACATGATATTACTACATTGTACTAATGTGTGACTCAAAATGAATTATTATGAGAGAGCAATTATTCATGGTAGTATGTGTTTACTAAAGAATTTAATTTAACAACCTATTTTTTTCACTTAACTCCTTAAATGTTTGGAGTAATTTATGCTGTTTGTGCAAGATAGTTGCAAGCGTTTGAATAAAGACAGCCTCAGAGATGTATTAAATATTAATGGGTCAACTATGGCAAACACTGACTCCTAAAATACCAAAGGGTGTATATATCCATTGCCATACTATTTTGCTCCCTTATATTTTCTAAGGTAAAACTCTTTCTATGGTGTACACAGACACACACCCAACTTAAGTTTAGTTGCGCTGAGGTCATTCCGCGTTGGTGAATCTGTTAGAAAGGCTTGAAACGTCGGAATACAAATAGTATATGCAGATTATTTCAGAAACTTAACATACCAATTGCATTGCAAACACAAAACCTACTTACTGTAAAAAATAAACAACCAATTCAAACTGCATACATACAAATGTTCGAGAGAGGTAAATGAAGTAAACATACCCAATCATAATTCTTATTTAGGAAATCAGCTACTGTAGCCTTATGTCTTGTCAAAAGTTCCTGCAAAACACAATGCCTACAGTAAGACATTTGATCAGCTTAGAAAAAAGACTAATTTTAGAAATGTATTAAAAAAGCTGCATCATGCAAATCATAATGTCTGCCAAGCATTGCAACATTTGAAACTCACAGACAATCAGCTTATCTAAAAATAACATATTCCCAATAACGAAAATTAACCAGGCCAGAGAAAAAAATAGAACACTAAAATTATTTCATTGCAAAATTAAGAAAAAAAAGAAAGCACAATAAATGCTCTGATAGCAATGTGAAGTCTGCATAATAGACCACTAATGTCTTTAGTTTACAACATTAATTAAGATCCTCCTTTACTTCACTCGACCAGTTTGACCCAACTCCAACGAGGGGGTTCCGTGAATAGGTTCAATAAAATATATACTAAGCTTATGTGACCATCATCCTTTCATTGTTCTAATTTAAACATAAAATGATAAATATAGCATCATGATGCCAGGCCATATTCAAAATAAATAAAATTTCATCACAGTTTTTTCAAAGTACTTATAAGCCCCAAGGAGGTTTTCATTATGCATTCATGATCCATCGAGGCATTAAACATAGATAAAGATCTCATATCACAATCACATCTTCCAATAAATCTACCTGGAGCTTGAATCTGTCTCCAGTACCATCCTGAGTCACAAATATCTAAGCAGTGGGTTGGACCAGCCCAATTTAAATTGTGGTTCCCTAAATGCCTCAACCAGAGAGTAATGCAGGACATGCCATGACAACTACTGAACCCATGAGCAATACTGGGCAAGAAATGATGATTACGTGTAAGATGCCTTTCCTACTCAGATCTTAAATTTTCAGGTTGTCTCATATGCATTTTGTCAAACAGTTGGTGTGTAAGGTCTGTTCTGAATTTTCTGTGTTCTTGAGCCAAAAAGAACACATTTTTTAACCCAGGGGTGTCCCCGTGACCCAGCCCAGCGCCAAATAACCTTAGGTGAGCTGGGGAGAGACTAATCCCCTGGGGATGCACCTACTCGCCCTCAGAACCGGTGCATCCTAAGAAACAGGCCCTCATATTCGAACCCAAGACTATGGGGAACTACCCACACATTACAAAACACAAATTTCTTGTGTAGATATTAAGTCAAACATGTGCAAACTTAAACAATTTAAACACTTATTTGAATGCAGATAAATCTACAATCACTTCACGTCCCAGTCTGATATGACGTCTCCTCTTGACAAAACACGTGAGCAGATAATAAGACAAATATTTAGACAGCAACTACAATTAGGATCTTAATTATGACTTATGGCCATCTCATCAAACATTTGACAGATGACCAGTCTATTTGTATTTAGCATTATTATTTCTCAATCAGAAATTACAAGGGAGGGATGGATATATAGAACGACTTGTCAGACATAATTTAACAGACCTCTTTCAAATACATTCAAACTACTTATGGAGCTTAAAATGCTGAGAAAGGCTAGTCACTTCTGCACCCGATTACCCCATACAAATGACTTGAATATGCAGACCCAGATCATGTGTCCTCAGTGTAGGCATGTGTGCATGGTTTCCTGGTGGCATCCAAGTGCTGCTGTGCATTTTGGTTGGATGTGGGACACCAAAATTGCTTCCAGAAAATACCTCCAGATCAGACAGGGAGATATTAACAGCCTGCAATCAGATATAAGTCTCCAAACATTACATTTTAGTCTAGTTTGATCAGTTCTCAATTATGCATACGCTGTCTTGTTTGCTAGATAATATTCAGAACCCCAACCATCCAACATGGCTCTAGTAATGCAGATAAAAAGAAGGGATTTGAAGCCTCTGATAACTGGGACGTGATTAGCTTTGGACCTTCTCTTTCTCAAAATGAATTTGCCGATAAGTCATCCAACTTTAATCAGGCCACCCACAAACATTCACTTCATATAATTGCCAAAACCTTCACAATGAAGCCCCAACAATTAATTAACCAATGACATTCTTTTATTAATAAATCCCCTGATGAAATATTAGAGAAAGCCTGCTCAATTCTGCGCAATAGACTTTATTTATCAAGAATGATTGTCACTAAATTGAGCGGCCCCCACCAAAGCAAATATAACATCCGCCTCATTAATAATATTGCCAATATTAGAGAAAGCAGTCAATATAATAAGGCAATGATATTATATTTCAAAAATAATTTACAGTATGAAAATCACCCAATGAATAGAAAATTAAATCCCCAGCAAAATAAATATTTTATTTCTGAAAAAATTCTGAATCTTTGAAAGAATCAAGAAAGAATCAATGGAAAAGAAAATAAGGATGAGAAAAGAAAATAAGTGACTCCTCAAAAACTAAAGGTTATGAAGGGTTTTAACTTTTGACCCTTTCAAAGAGTGACAATCATGAAAGGTTACATCTCTTTCAAAGGGCTGTGACTCCGAAGGGGTAGTAATTGTGAATAGTCGTGACTATTCACCTTAATACTTTAATGTCATATATTGTGTTTATGTGAGACCACAGATTCAAGTGATGCATATTCAATTACTACTGACACTGGAGCATTCTCAAAAGCCAAAGCAATGGAATTGGATGCAGATGTGGAATCTTAGAAAAAGATGTCAGTACGTTTGGTCAAGTATGAGCAGTAAATAGACCCTAATGATTCAATCTTTTTACAAGATAGAAGCTGAAGGACTCAACTGCAGCCAATGCCTTCCCCAACAAGCATCTTGCCACAAGAGTTACTATTGCTCTAAGGAAAGTTCAAGCACAGGCTCGCTGTCAGAGATGATCATACAACTGAATATCACATTAATAAGCTATGTAAGTAAACATATTTATAAGGGAGGTTATTAAGAACTTCTCATAAACATATTAATAAGGTAGGTAATTAAGAACTTCCCATAGAAAAGTGCAGGCAAATGCCTAATATAAAACATATTATATAGGAGTGTAACATGGTTTCAGGTCAGAAATTGTGTTCAAAGGATCAAGCATGGGAAACTATCAAGATTCATTGGGGACCATGCACGTCTTTCTTGTGTTCTATTCCACTAGTTGAGTTTATGCACTGTAAAGATTATAGTTGTAATTTTTGATGGGTATTGCTTTGAATAAAAAATTTGGTTCCATTCTTTGTGGTGATTGTTAAAACAGCCTGCTGAGTCAATATATTGTGTCCGCAAAACTTTACAATACCTGGCCTGCCTTTTTTGGGTGAGGACCCCCTAACACCTATTTATCTAGCAACTAGAAAAGTATAAAATTACCATGCCTATCGATAGCTGCATAATGTGAAATATAACAAGACACATCAACAGAGAATATTTTGTATATAATATACAGCAAGACTGCAAACTAAATAAGTAGAAAAATAACATATCCTCAGCACATGATATTAGACCTTGAAGGTAGCTGCTGCATCTGATGCAATGTCAAAATTTGGAAGCTGTATGTAGGTGAAGAACCTCTTCATGTTTTCAGACTCCAAAACATACCTAAAAACAAAAGAAAAAATCAGCTCATGTAAGTGCCCATTTAAAATATTTCGAGTGCATAGAACAAGTCCACACTTCAGGATGTTCAATAACTTGTAACTATTATTTCACAGCTATTTTACAGATCAATTACCTGAATCACAATATGGTTGAGCATAATGGGAAATAATTTAGAGCTTGTACATAAATCACACGAGTCCAAAATATCCATAAAATCAAGGAGCTAATCAAGGTTGCCCTCTATTTAAACTGTCCAAGAATAATGTCTTCCTACACCTAAAGTATTTTCTGACAGAAAAGTTCGGCGACAGCAATTTCAGTAAACAGGAAAAAAAAAAAATTCACAATCCATATATTTGTTGGCAAAGTTAAATTGATTGAAAGCACCACTAAAAATCTTCACAACCAGACCATAAGAACTATCAATATGGAGACGAATTTCTAACATGCATAAGAAATAGAAACATACCTTGCAATACTTTGATGCCGTATACACTCTCTCAACATTGAGCCATAGTGCAAAGCAATGTCAGTGTTCTCATATCTGTAAAGAAGTTAAAATTGATATAATGTTCTCAACATAGGAAAATACGAAAGGACAAGATGAGTTAAAATCATTGGAAAACAATTACAAATGCTTCCCTATCACATCTGACAGATACAATATAATAGAAATAATGTAAAATTATTTAAAAATCAGATAGTAAAATGCTCACAGTGAAAAAATGTGATAAAATAGGAAGATGGCATAATTTCCAATGACTTGGAACACAATTACAAATACAGCCACATATGATGGAGATAATAAAATAGAAAAAACTTAACTTCCCTCCACGTTCTGTAAAAACATTTCTCAAATACATGGTGAAGTTCTAGACTAAGAATTATATAATTGAATGCTTTACCACATACATTTACATATATCCTGAATCTCATTTATCTTTTATAGAAAACAATGGACAATGTCTTCAACCGCAAATAAAGCAATAGATATAATGCCATGAACTCCACCCTATCCGTGTTGAAACCCAATTATAAATGAAATTTGCAAGTTGAAATATCACGATAACTCAGCTTCTAAAACAGTAAAAAGGTAACAGAGGCACCCATGAAGTACGCAGGTGTATGTCAAGAAAGAAATGACAATGTCATAGGATGATAGTTCAATAGAAACTAGGCATACAAAACATACAATGTTCTAACTAATGTGTACATAATTATGAGAAAATCACAAGTTGTTAGTGTAGGAATATGCAACAGACACAAATATAATAGCGATTTCTTAAGTCTTCATTGAGTTTAGAGCTCATTTCTCCTATAGCAATCCAATCTCTCAAGTTTTCTTGTAACTTAATCACTACTATAAGATTGTCTAATGATAAGAAATGTGTTGGTTTTGGAGGATTGCTGCAAATGTACTAAGCACTGCCATGTTTTGGTATGGGTGTTTTAAGGGCAGCGATCTCTCTTTTTATATTGTGGACGATACATGGTGAGACATGTCCCTTCAAGGTACATGGACATGTCTATTCAAATTAATATTAAAAATAATTATTTAATCACACACAAACAAATATATATATATATATATATATATAAAACTTCAGTTTAGTCTCATCAGTTTATCCAATTGAAGCTACCAAACATTAGCACTCCCTCTTAGCTAGGAAGCATAAACACAAGACAGATATTACACCATTGGTAATATTAGGGGTGACAAATTTTTAGGATATCTTTAATCAGAAGATATCCACCATTTTGATATCACATTTAATATCATGAGTATAGGACTCCAAAATATTAACACATAATATTCACCAAATACTCTGAAGTTTGAGCAATGGCCTACAAAATAACAACTCATGGTATTCACCATTTTGATATCATGAGTTTTCACCTCCCGAATATCAACATGTGATATTCACCAAATACTCTAATAATGGCCACATAATATCAACATATGATATTCACCAAGTACTCAATAAAGTTTTATATCATGAGTATTGGTCTCCCAAATATCAACACTTGACATTCACCAAGTACTCAATAAGATTCAATATCACATCTGATATCATGAGCATTGGTCAACAGAATATCAACACATGATATTCACCCAAGTACTCAATAAGGTAATGACCTCCATAATATCAACATATGATATTCACCAAATAACTATTATATATCCATACAAACAACTCATAGACTGTCAAGTGAATGACATCTAACACTTGTTGATTTACAAGATATAGCTCATCATGATTTGTTTCAACATTTACATAAATGTATATCATAAGTTATTGTAAGATCATCACCTTCCAATGACTTCTGCAAATACAAGTGATAATCATTTGGAAGTCGTCACTGTCTCATGATGTACACAAAGGGTAGGCCCATTAAATCATGTAGTTAAATGCATGATACCAAAAGTTTATATGAAGTCAAAAACTCCCTCTGATTCTAATATGATCAAATAAACACATGATACCAAAAGTTTACATGAAGTCAAAAACTCCCTCTGATTTTGATATGATCAAAGTGTTTGAAATGACAGAAGTAACTAAGAGGGAAGGGTGAATCAATTACCACAAAATTAATTCCCTGTCCCTAGATGTCAAATCAAACTTCTCACTAATAATGCAATACTATCCAACTCGGGTATAACTAAGATAGTATTGTCACTCGGTTAACAAAGCAATCTTATGATTATTAATCTGTTTTAACCTTTGGTAACTTTGTTGCAGGAACTTAAAGCATAAAGCAAATAACATGAACACAGATGACACCAAGATTTAATGTGGAAACTCGATTTGGGGAAACCACCATGCAACTAGTTACAATATTTTTCACTCTTTTAAAGTGAACCTTGTTAGGAGTCAACCTTGTTAAAGTTTACAATACATACTGTTAAGTATGACCTTGTTAGAGGATTTAGATCACCCTATTAGGAGTGGCCTGGTTAGGTCTTAAAACACTTTAATCTTGAAATGTCACCTTGTTAGAGGATTTACAATATGACTATTAAGTCACCTCTGTTAAGAGATTTCTTTACTACTACAATGGTTAGAAGGTAACAACAACTTGACCTTATTTATGAAGCAACTATCTTTGCAAATTTAGATCTCTGTTCTGGCTTGACTTCTGGATCCTTATTGATCAAATGTTCTTTGCAGCTTATCTTCCACACTTAATGACATATATATATATATATATATATATATATATATATATATATATATATATATATATATATATATATATATATATATATATGTTTTGAACCATGGAGAAATATAATCTTTATAAATCCTCTTAATGAGCGATGACCATCTTCAAGTTGGCATTCATCTTTTAAATACTTGAATTTCTAAAACATTCTTGAAACCGATGTTCTTGTTTTAACTAATTTCAAGGCCAAGCACTATCCCTATTTTTCCTTCCTTGCCTATTCTCTCTCTACCTCGTACCATATTACCACTCATCATCTAGATTCATATGTCATACTAGAGGAGCTCGAATGAGATTTGATTTTCCATCTTTCTGAACAGGTTATGTTTTCTTATGCATGAATCAAGGATTTGTGTTATTGTATGTTAAACTATTTCATTATGTATGGCCAACATGGATGCAATACCTGCGTAGATATCTTTTACTAGGAGGCCAAAATCTATGGCCCAGCCCAACCTCTGTGATGCACCAAACCATGCCTTAATATCATGTAAATCTTTTTATGTTATGAAAACCCTATACGATAAGAGTAGAGAACTATTAACATGCGAATGTACTTTGTACTCCGGTTTTGTAAAAGCTTATAATGAGACCGTGTGTAAGAATCTCAAGAATTGATGAACTCCAAGGACTCACCAAGGCAAAGAAGCCTTAGATAATGGTTGAAGAGCAGTAGTTCCTTGCAAGATGAATACAATATGATCAGAATTTCTATGATTGAAAATATTCTCAAACACAACTTTTAAAAGAGTCATCTCATGATTGTCCAAGTATACTCAGTTGTCAAGTAGAGTGGTGAAATTAAGTACCAAGATGCTCAATGGCTGGGCAAGGTGTTTCCATGTCAATTTCGGGTAGGAAGGGTCTTTCTTAGATGAGATTATGTCGGGATATATTAAGGGTCCGCGGTTGGGTGGTTAAGCCCCTAACAATGTTTCCCCTCTACACCAGATGCCAAGATATGCACAAGAAAAACATAAGGTATGTATTCAACATCTGTTGGTAATAGGTATTTTACATTTACGATACTTGAAATTACAAGTTGAAGATATGTTAGATTGATTTATATCATTGAATTAGTTAATTCCTTCAATAAAATCAGTTTTCCTCGTCCATGAAAATGGTAACCGATTAGATCAGTTGATCTTCCATTTTGAACATGAAATGTTTGTGAAGGCATGAGATAGGCTTGTCTTATGGTTGTTATTTCTGTTTTTCATTTATGTGAATAATGATTATGAATGTATCTTCTAACTATATGTTATTACCATAGTTAACAAAAGAAAGAAAAGGGATGATACAATAGTAATTGATGCCCTAAATGGTATTTGTTGTCATGATATATTGGCATTTGATGCCCTAAATGGTATTTGTCATTATGATATAGTGGTATAACCATTTGTGCATCAAGTGGTATATGTGGATTAATCTAGGTTTTGCAGATGTTGCCCTAGGCGGATTCCGGTTTCAGAATTTAGGGTATGTAAAACTCAAATCCTTTATTTAGATTTAGTGATGATGCTATCAACTATTGTTAGTTATGAAATTTTCATTTAACTAATTGTAACCATTAGTCTCATTCACATGAACATGACTATTATAATTGTCTTCTCATAGATATGGATTAGTAACTGTATTTTTATGTTATGCTAGTTGTTAGTAGCTTTAGTAGGATAACCCTATGAGATCAAAGAGAAATTAATTAAGCAAATATATATATATATATATATATATATATATATATGTTTTCAATTATATTAATCATATTGTTGAATAGACTATGTTATGCTAGCTGTTAGTTAAGACCCAGAAAAATGTTGATGTCTCCATAGCTTTAGTAGGATAAACCTATGAGATCAAAGAGAAATTAATTAAGTATATATATATATATATATATATATATATATATATATATATATATATATATATAAGTTTTCAATTATATTAATCATATTGTAGAATAGACATGCATGGGACATGTCTCTTCTCTTAGTTTATTCCTCATAAAAATACAAGGATGCTACCATTTGGAAAAAAACATACCAAACATCATGGTAGTGTTTAATACATTTGCAGCAGATTCTAAAAACTTAGATGGTATCAAAGCACGACTGTGAATGTATGGAAGAGAAGAATTGATCTCAGATTGTATACCACAGATGTCATTGGAATTAGCAAGCTATGTAGGTCAATTTTTGATTGTTGACTCAAAATCTCTACAACACTTCTTGCGAGCTAAATGTAGCCAAGCCAGTGCTTAATTGTGATGTTGAGCCAATTTTTGAAAATGTTCAGTGAGGGGAAGGTCAATGTCACTTTCTTTTTATTATTCTTGGCAAGCAATTTCTGATCACTTTATTAAATTAATCATATTTTTATGTTATGCTAGTTGTTAGTTAAGACCCAGAAAAATGTTGATGTTTTGGTAGCTTTAGTAGGATAAACCTATGAGATCAAAGAGAAATTAATTAAGCAGATATACATATATATATGTATGTATGTATGTATGTATGTATACATACATACATACATACATACATACATATATATATGTATGTATAGATATATATGTATGTATAGATACATATGTATGTATACAGACATATGTATATATATATATATATATAAGTTTTCAATTCTATTAATCATATTGTTGAATAGACATGCATGGGACATGTCTCTTCTCTTGGTTTATTCCTCATAAAAATACAAGTACGCTGCCATTTGGAAAACCCATACCAAATATCATGGCAGTGTTTAATACATTTGCAGCAGATCCTAAAAACTTAGATGGTATCAAAGCACGATTGCGAATGTATGGAAGAGAAGAACTGATCTCAGATTGTATACCACAGATGTCATTGGAATTAGCAAGATATGTGGGGCAATTTCTGATTGTTGACTCGAAATCTCTACAACACTTCTTGCAGGTTAAATGTAGCCGAGTCAGTGCTTAATTGTGATGTCGAGCCAATTTTTGAAAATGCTCAATGAGGGGAAGGTCAATGTCACTTTCTTTTTATTATTCTTGGCAAGCAATTTCTGATCACATTCCAATATTAGATCATTGTTTGTAATGTCTCCATGCATTGGAATTTCAAGGTTAGATGTCCTTCAATCTGTATCTAATATGGCTCCAGCTCATAGACATTGTCAAGCTAGAGATATTGTGCATATTCAACCCATGTTCTGTCTGATGTCTACAGAAGGCCACTCGGGGAATGTTGCAGAATAGGTATCGTTGTTGGCTCAATTACTGATGGTGAATCACCAAGGATGCAATATCATCATCGTGATGCGGGGTAATATCTAAGAGCTCCAATGTTTCAAGGCCATCGACTTGAAGCAAAGAAGAATTAAGTATCTATGTGGAAGAGACCGGGAAATAGAAGCAGTAAATGTCAAGAAGAATACTTGGCATCCCATCGGGTAATGTAAGACATGTGAACATTAAGGTCTGCAACAAGCATGATTGGCCCTGTCAGATTAACATAGAATACCTCCAAGGAGACCCACATGGAGAAGCCGTACAACAACACCATTATCAATTCCTGATAATCCTTAGTCAAAACAAATACTGGAATGGGCTAAAATTTTATGGAATAAATCAGAACCTTACATGTCTGGATAATAGGTGGCTCAAAAGCAAAAGTCGGTCCTTTTCACCTCGTAGAAATTCTAGAGATATGACATTGATTACAAGTATATGTCGTTATTGGACCAAATAATGTGGAGAGAATGTAGGTTTATGTTGGTTTGGTTGAGGAATATCACAGTTGTTATCATCATGATTTTCAAAACATGAAGATCGTGTAATTTACTAATGCTCTGACATTTTTATCAATCTGATTAGAGACGAGACAAACAAGAGAGTACATAGAAACTATTGAATTTTTGTTTATTTGTATGCTGATCTGAACTCAGAAATATGGATACTTGAAGGTAACGGGCCTTACATAAGGATTTAAGGCAGAAAATACCTACACATTAAATTAAACGAAATTGAGAATAAGAAATATACAATTCATTCATATATTGGAAGGAATTTTCAAATATTTAAATTGGCATTCATCATAAGATAAAAGGGAAGACACATTAAGTGCTTGCCACTTGTCGACGAGAAATCTCATAGCATTGCATTGAGGTAATTTATGTGATATAGTATTCAAAGTTTTATTCACATTATAGTGAGATATATTATCTAAATTTCTGATATCAATATATGGAAAATTACACACACACACACATATACATATATACATATACATATATATACATATACATATATGAAATAATGATTAATCTATTGTTTTAAAATTATAATAAACTCATGGAATACGTAATTAAAATATTGTTTCAAATCATATTTACTTATGGATTTAAATAACAATGGAGATAAAGATAATACAAATGAATATAATAATGAAGTATTATGTTATCTTATTTCTATTATTGAAAATATCTTATGAATAATTATCTATTATCTATCTCATATTGGTATTTCCATAATTACTATAAGAGTTATTTGCTTTGATCTTTTCGTTTGAGAATGTTCTTACAAGAAAAAGGAGATTGATATCAAATTCTGAGGGAGTTGGACACTTCTTCAAAGCTAAAAGAGCTTAAAAGATTGATGTTCAAGCGAGTTTGACGCATTTGTCTAAAGGAGTAACTAGAGAATATGATTCAGTCAACCTTGAGTAATCTCAGTCATATTGATTCAGAGGGAGTAAACCATGTTGAGATGGATTCTCCGGTGATCAATTGTAGTAGTCAAGAGGACTCTGCTTCCTCGCGAGTATGTGATTTTAATGGGTCTACCCCCTGTCTACATCATGAGGAAGTGATGACTTCTAGATGATCATCACTTGTATGTGGAGAAGTTGTTGTAAGGTGGCAATCTTACAATAACTTGTATTATGAGAGCAAACAATGAGTATATGGTGAATGTCTTGCATCTCAACATTCTAGGAGGCCATTACTCAAAGAGTACTTGGTGAATATCATTGATATTCTAGGAGACCAATACTCTTGATATCAGATGTGATATCAAACCTTATTTTGAGTACTTGGTGAATATCATTGATATTCACGGAGGCCAATACTCTTGATATCAGATGTGATATCAAACAATTTTTTATTTATTTGAGTAATTGGTGAATATCATGTATTCTGGAAGACCAATACTCTTGATATCAGATGTGATAACAAAAACTTTTGAGTACTTGGTGAATATTGAATATCGATATTTTGGGAGACCAAGACTCATGATTTCAAGTGTAATATCAAAATGGTGGATATCTTGTGATCAAAGATATCATAAAATTTTCCATACCTAATATAACCAATGTAGTACATGTCGTGTTTATCCTCCCTAGCTAAGAGCGAGTGTTGATGTTTTGGTAGCTTTAGTAGGATAAACCTATGAGATCAAAGAGAAATTAATTAAAATGATATATATATATATATAAGTTTTCAAATATATTAATCATATTGTTGAATAGACATGCATGGGACATGTCTCCTCTCTTGGTTTATTCCTCATATAAATACAAGGAAGCTACCATTTGGAAAACATTTATAAAATATCAAGGCAGTGTTAATACATTTGCAGCAAATCCTAAAAACTTACAAAAAGGGGGTGTTACACATGGAGTGCCCATCATACAATGACATCCATTCTAGTTATGTGGATATTTTAAAAGCGGACAATCCAAGTAACTTATTTGAAGAAACGGAGCTAAACAGAACAACAAATCTAGTGATCAAAATTCACTGTTGAAGATCAGATTTAAAGAGGAAGTTACAAATTGGTTAAGGTTTTGGCACCCAATTCTCGGGTGTGTGCGATTTAGAGGGTTCCATAAGATTCTCTGGCTTCACGGATGTTATTAAAAATTAAAATCATTCAATCATTCATACGACATGTTAGTGTATTCTTTGAGCTGTTCTACTTGATCCTTAGACATGGTGTTGCACCTATATATTTTAACTTATACCTATTGCCAATGTTTTCTTCTGACAGCCCTACAATAAGAGTCTATTTGTTGGTATGCAGCATCCAAGGTGAAAAATATAGTGCATGCCATTTCATTTATAAAACTAAATTCTAAAGTGTTAAACTGAGGTAATTGGAGTTTTAAAGGTATTACACTTCATGCAAGACACCCACTAACTGGTATCAATGGTATTTAGGATTATAATAGCTTGTTTTGTCAAAAATTTAACTCAATGAATAAACATGGCTACCAAAAACTTTATTGCTAATGCTGTGAGAGCCTCTATTCGCCCAATCCAACATCTGGCCAAGCTGAACAATCAAACTTTCTTCCGACGACCTCTAATCTTGCTTTTAAACTATGATGTGATTTCAAATCAAATAATATTCTAATATTTTGACATTGCTTACCCTGATGATTCAGAGTCATAAACCCCTCATCCGATTTCACTATAAGAGACAAAATTTGTTTCCCAAAGAATTCAAAAAGCTTCTTAAGGGAGGTTTCTTATCACTCACATGATTGATCAGAGAATTCAGACCAGAATAAGAAATTTGAAATGACTTCATAGTTGAAGTTTGAAATTTGAGGACCTTTGAATGGCTAAAACGACAAAACCTACTTCAACTTATTGCCAAAATGTTATATTACAAAACCAAATCCCTTCCAACTCAAAATGATTAATCTGATCCGTATAAACCAGAAACAAACTGCAATAAATTGCAATTTTGAACACTAAATAGAATGCCAATTATATAACTGATGTCTTTCATGTGTACTATCAGCTGCATACAATTTTATCTTACAAAAACAAGAAGTTGTACAAACCTTGAACATACTTACACTGTGAAAAACATACTCACCCCAAGACCAGAATGTCCATAAGATCTTTATTAGCTTCTAAATAATTACAAGCAATAAGCCGTGATTGAACTTGTTGCCGCTGCAAATTTGCCACAACCTGAGTTGCATCTTTGCGTGCCTGTCAGAAAAAAAAAACAAATCCTTGTCTCAAGGAAATGTAATAACATTGAAAGCTACAAATTTTATATAACAAAACAATAAGTTTTTTTTTCCAGGATATTTCCTTTTTCCAATTTCAAACTTTTAGCATTTACATTATAATACTTTCAAATTTCCAACCATCTATTTTAGTGCAAAAACTACACCCAAACATTCAAAACAAGATGACCTTAGTAGAATAATAAAGATGTTGAGCCCCTTAATCATACCTCCAGATTCAGTTTTGGAAGACACACAATAAAAAGTCTTAAAGTATTATCTTTGAAAAACTCTTGAGTCAGCTGAGCACAGGCTTCTGGCACTGGCTCTGCATCGCCATTCCCGTAGAGAACTGATTTCATTTCTCGAATATTTTTAGCCAGTTCTGCCATCTGTAGAAAAAAATAAGTTAACTTGATGTAACAGGCCAAGGGAAAGTCCAAAGAAAAAGATGTTCCCTTGAAAGTGCAGACAAGGAAAATAAGAGCCAACAATGGGATAAATTATTCAAACAATCAATGGCTCCACAGAACATATCTCAAATTCACAAGTAATTATTCAAGTTGACACATAAAAAGCTTCTTTTTTAAGTTTAAATAACATATGATTGCATCAAGACAACAAATGATGTATATTACTATGAGTTATATAAAACTATTGGGAGATGGCTATAATATCAAAAAACAATTATCCTTTAAAATCATGCAATAACAGTTAGCTCCACCATATAAGAGAGAATTAATTAAGTTTTTAGAGTTTATATGACACATCAAACAACCAAAGATATAAACTAGAAAAAAAGTGTGCCGACCCATAAATAATTAGATAGGAACAACACAAAATCAGATATTAATTGGCATAGCTGAGAAGCAAATTCATGTTCCGAAATTTAGTATGCAAATGCAATAGATTGAAGCCATCCTTTGATAGCTTTGTTGTATGTGAATATTCACTTTTTGCATATGCAAGACAGATTATATAGAAGGATGAATTAGCAATTTTACCAAACCTTTCTGTCTATTTTCTTGGCACTAAGTCTTCTAGGCCATTTTTGACCTTATGGAAGTCAAAAGTCCTCTATTCTATTCTATTCTAAGATCAAACAATAATGGTTCTATTTGATATTTTAACATAAAATAATATATGTTTTGATCAAACAATAATGGTTCTATTTGATATTTTAACATAAAATAATATATGTTTTGATCAAACAATAATGGTTCTATTTGATATTTTAACATAAAATAATATATGTTTTGATCAAACAATAATGGTTCTATTTGATATTTTCAATATAAAATCACAGATGTTTTGTCTCACACAGAGTATCAACTAATAGTGATCTAAATGTTTTGCAAAGTTTTTTCCTCAATTATTTTCCTATGCAATGCTTATACACAAATATTGAGCAGTAGTCTGCCAAACATTGTACCATCACTCCAAAAGATTTAATGATATAATTAAGGAACCAACACTACTTGTTTCCAAATGAACTGGATGTAGTGCCTCTCCCATTTGATTTCTGTAAGTCAACCTAATGGATGCAACCTTGATGATCTTTCTTTATGAGTGGTCTACACCCTTTTGGGTGATTAGATTTATGTTATTGTATCAGTTGGATTGATTATGCTTATGGCTGATTTATGAGATTATGATGCGTTAGATGGTTTCACCGAGGTTTGTGCCAATGGATATTAGGATTGATGTTGTATCATGATGTTGTTTCGTGATTACCCTGAGATGTGTGCAGAGATTGCACTGTGTATTATTATCCTCCTACACTTGACTAGGTTCTTGTAGCAGTGGTTAGTCATGTATTTGACCTTATTCACTTCTGTGTTTTAAGTGCATATTTATGTTGTTTAACAACCATTATTAAATGCTTAAATAATTAGAAATGAATTGTCCATGTTGGATTCATTGGTTATGTGCTATAGATATTTACCTTGTTTATTTTGGTAATTTATGCAAAATGGGCTATTCAAATGAAATTAGTTAGATGCTTTAATTACGTGATTTCACGTAATTCTTGCTTTGGCTATTATTATTGTGCATCTACACTTGATTGTGTTCATTTATTGTGTAGGACTTATATCCCCGATAGTGGCACATGGAGTTATTGATCAAACCTTTCACTTTGAGCCAATATCGTCCCTATATGGGCGATGTATCTTTATGGTTATTTTAATCCTCTAGTAATTGGTAAATCCATATTCATAATGCATTATGTGATTAGACCCGTCAGCAAATCTGTGCATTTAGGATTCCGCAATGGTCATGGAAAAGACTAAATTATATGTTATTTAATGGGTTACAAGGGTTTAATTATTGGATTTAATCTTTATTTTATTGTTGGCTAATTTGTCGTAGTTGGATTCCAATTCAATTGGAATCACTTAATTTAATTTGGGTTAAGGGGGCCAATTAGATTATTTAATTGAAATAATCTAATTAATATGTCACTTTGCAAAAGTGCATATATTGGCCAAAAAAAGTGAGTTTATTCTCATGTCTTACTTTGTTATTTCATGGTTTTGGAGAAAATTCCTCCACATCCTCTTGTGAGAAATTAGTGTTTTTCTCATTGTGGGAGTTTGGCTCGGCAGATCATTGCAAGGTTAGTCTCATTGGATTTGTATCATGATTGCTCCGCTTTGCTGATGGTTTCATTTGATTCAGCGTCCTCGTTATTTTACGGTGGAATTTCTCATTTTGCCCTCTTGGCTGCAAGGTAGGGCTTTTTGGTTTTAATGGTTTTACTTCGTTTCAGTTTTTGTTTCATGTTGCTAAATGTTAGGGAGTGGAGAACTAGTGTTCCCCACCGTTTTTACGCATTCATATCACCCGGTTGGATGGGGGTGAGCATTTCTATTTCGTAGGAGATTAGAAATGCGAGTTTAGGCACTGTTGTGCTGCTGGATTTCCGTGAAGTGTTTAGGTCCTTGATTTTATTTGAAAAGTGTCATGTTGGGTAGATCTGATCATCGATTCTATCGAATTCCAAGATGTTTTAGTTTTGGGTGTTTTGGCCTTGTCTCATTTTGCGTGTCATTACGGTTTTTGCTCATTTCTTTGTTTGGCTTATTTAGAGTTCCATTGCCTTAACGATAATCGTGGAATCAGAATGGTTATAGGACATTCTGGAGTATTTTATTTCCCAATCCAAACTCATGTTTCCATAGTGGATTTTGTGGATTTGTCTTTTGCCAGATTTTCCAGATTGGGAATCTGAGCCTTTTTGGGGAATTTTATTTGACCCTTGGTCTTGTGACCCTATTCTTGAATTGAGGTTTCAGTTTCATTGTTATCCGAGAACTTTGAGTTTCGATCTTTTTGTTTTTGTCTCGGTTTGTGTGCCACCCATATTTTGTTGGGATTTTGGCATGGTTTCCTTGGATGGTGGAAATTGATTGTATTCCATGTGTCCTTGCATGTTATGTTTCCCCTTCATGGACAATGGGATTCGTGTAGAATCCATACTCTTGGATTTAGGTCGATTGAGTGAGTTCATGATGCTCGGTGATTTATTGTTCATTGGAATTTGAGTAGAATCTATACTCTTGAATATAGGCCAGTTGAGTGATTTTGTTATACTTGTGTTTTATATGTTTCTCATCTAGCCCTTGTTATTTATGATCATTACGCAGTTGGTGTGCCCCCACACAAGCACGTGAGAATGCACTTGAAGGGTTCTTGCGAGACCCGAGCTCCTAATTGCTTGTTGATTGAGTTATGTTCATTGGGGTTGGGTTGGGAAACTACATTGCCTACGAGCACTCATCGTGTGATAAGCATAGGTGTGTAGGGTGGACTGGTGGAGGAGATTCTCTCATTACACCGGGTCATGTTCCTAGCGAGGTATACGTGAAGAAGTTTCTAATAAGCAATAACTAAATGAATTCATGGGTAATTAACTAAGATGAGAAAATACTACGTGCCTATACGACTCCTCCAAAGGTATGTGCTCGTCGGTTTATCCGAGAGCCTAATTGTTTGCACGGCTCATCTGGGGACATAGCATGTTGGCCTCCCGAGGGAGTCCCAAGGGGAAAGGTTTCATACGATGTTGAGCTTGGAAGTCCCAAGCAATCTCCTCTTCACTAGAATCCCTACATAGTAGACACATAAAGTGTTTGACCAAGATCTGTTGTATTGCATTGTCTCATGCTTTTGCTTTTAGTCCTTTGTACTGTTTGGCATGAATGTTAGCCATGGATGGATGATTGTCTTATGTGATTGTGGTCAAGTCATTTATCTCCATGAGCACGACAAGAGTGGGCCTACGGGTACCACGTGGTTGGAAGGCGTAGCTACCTATGCCATTGCTGGGGACCAATGTACAAAGATGGTCTATTTCCAATTTGAGGCCGATGTTGGATATTAACTTAGTACTTTGGTGTATCCGGAGTATGTTTCCTTGTGATTTATGTTTTACTTTGGATGCATTTGATATCATGTTTAGATGATAGTAGTTGTTATTTGATGCATTCCTTATTATGATGTTGTATCTTATGGTTTAGATGAGATTCCTTACTATTGCTTTGGATAGTGTTGCTATTGATAGATTAGCATGATTGGTTGTACTTTTCTCTTATGTTGTTATTGATAGTATTGGTAAAAATGATCTCATAATACAACTCAACTATCTTGTTGAAAATTTGAGATTCATGCTCGGGGGATGGCTAGGGCCTCTAAGGTCTCATGATGCTATTATGGATGGACGGAAATGAGCACGATTGTTTTTAGTTTGGCTTCATTGTTGGTGCTTTCCTTCTTGTGATTTTGATTTATGCACGTGTTTGTTCATTGCGATGTTGCTTTTTGCATGATTACATTGGATGTTATGGAATAGATGTTGTCAATTAGATGTTAGATGTATTTAATCTCTTTATGCTCTCGAGTGATCATTTCTTAATTTACGTGGATCCGGTACTCCTCGACATGGTGGTTTCATGTATTTATGCATTTTTCTTCTTGCCTCGATGTTGCGTTGTTGGCATTCCTCGCATGGGAAAGGCAGTTTTTTCGCGTGAGAATGTATTGTCTTGCGCAGCTATACATTCTCCCTTGTGCGAGAATACGTTCCTTCGTGCGAGAGTACGTTCCCTCACGCGAGCATCTACTCTCTCACGCGCAATAATGCATGCCAAACGAAGTCTCACACAGCATGAGGCGAAGTCTCACGTGGCATGATGCATAGCCCCGTGCACGGTAATGCAAAGCCTCACACGAAGCAATGCATATCCTCACGTGCAACAGGAAAGTTCCAAAGTTGGTTCTATCTACCCTTTTGGGTGTTGCACCTTTCCATATCAAAACAAATCAGTTACAAGGTGTATAAAATATATCATTTAAGTATAAGTTGAACTTAAGATATCTTTTAATATATGTGACGATCCATTTGAGATAGGTTCCAGACCTCTCCGAGTTAAGATAAAGATTCTAGGAAATTTTAGGGCTTCAATAATTCAGACTTAGCCAAATTTCAAGGCTTCAGGATTTCAGTCTTAGTCAGATTTCAGGGGTTAGCATGTCTTTCAGCATGGTGTCCAATAGATGAGTGGTTGTAAATTGGAGCCCTCGTGTTGTGGATGACCATTGTCGGTCTCTGCTTGTAATTCTTGCTTATGATATGATGAGTGGAAATGGACTTAATTGTATAACCATGCTAGGAGCTTTTACTTTGGGTTTGAAAGAGAACATCCCCTTAGTATATTCTCATGATTCTTGTGATCTTTGGTTTGTGAGTTGCAGTAGTGCTTGGAGATCTTTGAAAGTGGTTGTAAGATTTTCGTTGGTGTCGGTGAACATGTGAGTTTAGCCGTGTTCCCTATTCTTATCACCTTGTTTAGATGTTTCATTCTTGCACTTGGTTACTTTATGTTGTTCAGTAACTTTTCTTAAGAAAAAAATTATTCAGTGCATGTTTTATCCTTGTGTTCCAAGGATCTCCGGGAGGGGCATTACACTGGAGGTTTAATCTAAACAAAACATCAAGGCATGACTTACCTAACAAGTGGCCCTACATGAGGTATATTCTTTCTACAAACATGTAAGATACGGCTTAAAAGGCACTCAACTCCCCCATATTATACCAGAAGAATCAACAGCAATAACTACATGCTGACAACATTAAATTTCATTATAGTTCAATACCAAGATCATCCTGGGTTTCAAATCTCGTTCTAACCCCAGTTTAGATTCAGCTGGGATCTGGCAATAACTTGGTTATTTTGCCTGGGTATATCTAAGACATACCTGGGCAAAGAGAAGCCATTCCAGGTCTGGGTGCACTCTGGGCATACTCAGGAAAAGCTCACAGTGTTCCAGAGAAATGCAATTTTAATTTTTTAAACAAAAGAAACAAATTAACGACAAAGAGCAGTTTTTTGAATAGTGCTTGGTTCAAAAGAGGTAAAATAACAATAAAACTAAATGCCCCTCAAACCTGCATACCCACATTACTTGCATAGTCAAACTGCCTTCTCAGAAGTACCAACCAGATATCCGTCTACTTCCTTCAATGCATTTGCTTTAAAATCTGCCATGGAAAATCACTTTCGTGTCCTTCAAAATTCCAAAGGGCTGCTCTTTGTTATGTTTACCTTATACAGTATTTCTTTTTCTGGCTGTCACTTTGGGCAGCACATTGCTACCCACTCTGATTTGGAAAAGTACAATATTTAAAAAATGATTTTGGCTACACTGGATGGAAAAGCTGAAATTTTTTCTCCTGAACTTTTCCACTTCAATTCTATTTATACTTTTGGTTTGCTGACTCAATCTACTATGATAGAAACTGCAATTTTGATAAATTAGCATTACATTATCAATTATCAGCTATCTTCTCAACTCTGTAGCTTTTGTTAAATTTATGGTTGTCGTTGAATGTAGTATATGTTTATGTGTATTCTACACATATATACATGTACATATTGTAAAGCCTCTAAACCAGCATTACAGAACCGAGAAAATGTCAAAAAACAGCTGATCATAAATCCAAATCAGCAACAAAGCCATTTGTAGGAAAGCTCATCAGTTTACTCAACAATTAAATGATTTAGGGATGCAAAATAAGTTATATAACAGACACGATAGAATCGAAATTTCAGTCTAGTATCAATGCACAATCAAGAAAGTAAAATAAAGAAAACAAAACTCGTCGTGGACACATCACACTTATAATAATGTTTTCAAAATAATACAGACATTAATAGAGTATCTTCTTGTAAAGAATGCAGCAGACAACACGCCAATAGCAGGCCCTCCATTACTAAACTAACAAAAAGCAAAGTGAGTGGTGGAAAAGTCCAAATAAGGCAAGATTGAATTGCAAGGGGATCCAATCAGACATCACTCTTTCCAAACATAGAAACCGTACACAGCTTACACTAGCAAAATTCAATAAAGACTGAAGTATATCGATAATTAGTTTGAATTGGTTTTGGTAAATTAAACTGAAACACTATAATAAAAAAGATTCACATAGTTTGTACCTTCAAACTGATAATCGACTCTTGATATTTACTGACCAGAAACTTAAAGAAAAAAAAATGTTTGACCGTATCCAGAGACTATAACTAAGACACAAGAAAAGATCCTGTGTAGACAAAGATGAAATACAAAAGGAGCAAGTAAGCACAGAACGTTTGCAAACAGGAGAGTGAGAAAGAGCCCGATTTCAAAGATGCATCGACATTCCAGTATAAACCGGTGCATGTCAAATTTAATCAACTTCGTTGCTTGATAAATTCTCAAGTGAAATGAATAGAATCTAAGATAAAACCTTAGATATAATCCGAAGAAGAACCCAAACTTCGTTTCCAACATTTATCGACAAGTATTTACTAGGTGGAATCCTAACAACCTCTTCAAGAAAACTTTTATCCCATTTCAATGAGCAGCACAAAATTGGCTGAATTATCAACAAATGATGAAGCTGATCGAGGCCTTTGAAAGCAATAATTGTACTTTTAGAAAAGGGGAAGCGCATAACTGATCGACTTCACAAAGCCAAAAGGCCACGCTTTACAAAGAGAGCAAAAGAACAAAACCTAGTCTGCAAGAATGCAGATGAGATCGAAACCACGTACTTAAAATTTTAATTTATAAGATTAAATTTATGAAATTGCAAAGGCGCCATTTTATAAATAAAGCTCTCACCTTTTCTTCTCGCTTGGCATCTCGAACAGGCGATTCGAGATAGCATAAAAGCTCGCGAGTGATCTTAACGATGTCGACAGGAGTCCGAGGTTTGGACTTGAATAAACCCTTCATCTTTATCCTCAGAAAAAGGGGCACAGATTATAAAGCCGGAAGAACAAAGAGGTTCAATTATATTACGCAAAGACTGCGTCAAGTTCTAGAGCGAGCAGGAGTAGCAAGACAACAGTAAAAAAACAAGGCAGAGAAATCGGGTGCCGCTGGCAGAAGAGGAAGTGAGGGCCATGGGAGGAAGCTTCAGAATCAGAGATCGAACCCCGGCGGGTACGACTCTGTAGCGTCAAACGCATCAAGTCAACAAGACCCCACAGTGAATTACACTTGTCCGGTCCTGCCACACAACCAAAGTTGCACCAATTTAAGCCTGGCGATCACAGCATCAAAAATATGTGTGGCTGGAAGGTGCAGGTCGGCCGTGGAACAAATTGAGGGATTGCAGGGGACCCAAATTCGATTCTGATGACGATGATTTCCTCCGAAAAGGTTGAAACTTTCCAAAATTGGGAGATTGAATCGAGAGTAAGTAAATAATCACGTCCAATTTCAATGGTGTTCTCCTGTGTCCTGACACAGACCTGTCTAGTACTCGTGGACGGCACGGATGTCCCATGCGCCCCAGATCCACGGCTCCCGTGCACCCTCTCAGCCTCCACCTGTCGGTGATTTTCAGTTAGTTACCGGCTACATAGGGAAAGTTAAGTTTAGGTAGTTGCCCGTTAGATTGGCATATTGCCTTCTTTTATCGGATATCTTATCCTTTTTTTTTGGCCATCACTTTTGGATTGCATATCCTCTACGGTTTGCTGTGCTTTTGGCTTACAAGTTGTAGCAAATGTATACAATTATTATTATTATTTATTTTATTTTATATTCTATATTTTATATTTTATTCTATTTTAGTCTAATATCTATATGTATCAACAAGTGCCACATAGTTGTAGTCATAATTTAATTAATATTTTGAATTTTTTAATTTATTTTAGATGGAACTTTTGAAATATTTTATTTATTTCGATTAGAAAAAGTTTAAACTAAATGATTTCTTCACTTTAACATGGACACAAAGAAGATGAATGGAGCTTAACATAAACTAGTGCTATAGTTGTACAACACACTTATCATTTATTCGAGTATTAGTTTTCACTCTTTGTGCATGAGGATTCATCTTGTTTTGCTAAAAATGGAAAGTATGGAGTTGGCCTTCATGGTTGATGTCCCAAATGTTGATTTGGATGGTATTTTATTATTTCACAAATGCTCCAATTAGACAAGCGGTTCACTGGCATAATTGAACCCTGCTCAATGTAGAGTAATTGTATTTTGTTTTGGGTATGCCTGGTATGATCTGTCCTGGGACTCTTGCTCAATGCAAAGTAATTGTATTGTGTTGTAAGTATGCCTGGTATGATCTATCAGCGTTTAGCACTTTGTACTTTGGCAAGGATTCAGTTGCTAGTTCTTTCTATGATGAGCCCTTGAACTAGTTTATTAATAAATAATATATATAAGTGCTATGTCACTTTTTGATTTAAAAAATATATATTTAATATATTTAAAATTTAAAATCTAATTTAAATAAATTTATTTTTTTATAAACAAACTAATGCAAATTAAGTATAAAGAATAAGTACATGTTTACTACTTAATATTTTCATTTTTTTCTATCAAACTTTAAAAATATTTGATTTATTTAATTAAGAATTTTTTTAAAATCAAATTGTCTCTTCACTTTAACATTAAAGTAAATGAAAAATAATCCCTGATATTAAATCAAATAAATAGTAAGTATTTTTTTTCCAACAATTTAAATTGAAATTGTAATTGTTTAAAAAAAAAATGCAAACTGAGTATAAAGAATAAGCACATGTCTTTGCATGGAACTTTTGAAATATCTCATTTCTTTAAATTCAACATAAGTTTAAACCAAAATGATTGTTCACTTGAATATTAAACATAATCTTAATATTAAAATCAAATAAGATACTAATGATAACATATTAAAAACTAATAATAAAGTAAAAATGGCGAGCAGAACCAAAAAATTGAAAAATGCAAAAAATGCAAAATATTCACATACAGCCAGGCAACATTCCTACAGATTCACAAAATCGAAAAGACAAGGGCATTTGTACCCAAGCAAATCAACTGTCCTTGGTCTGAGAGGCCCTAAAGTGTAGGAATATGTAAATGATTCTAGATATGCAGGTACATCTGCGGTTAAAACCTCAAATAATTTTGCCGAACTGGGAGGTTGACAATACTCAGGGTCAATGCCCTAAGTGGGATTCCATTTGCCATCCTGTCGAACTCCTGGGAAAAGCTATGCCAGTGATTCACTCTACAACTAGCCTAGACAAGTAAATCTTTGTCTTCAACTCAACAAAATATGCCAGCTTGAACCTGAATCCCGTTTATACTAGGCAAAAGGATTTCACTTTCTACCCATCAGTAGATTTTCCATCTCATTTGAAGGATTCCCCACCTTTGAAATCTCCTTTCACCTACATCCCTCCACATCGTAGGGAGCCTCTCACTCATTAATTGAGTTCTTTTTTCCCTAATTCCACTCATCGCACCCCAGAAGATCATGAAGACAAGATCCTCATCATCAACAATCAAGACAATGAAGAATGCTAGCAAGAATGTCAAGAGGTTGGTTTATTCGCCCTTTGGAATGGCCCTAAAACAAAGCTACACAATCTAATTAATTGGTTGGAGGACTTTTGTGGCTACTAGGTAAGTATTTCGCATTACTCTGATAAATTAGTTTTTATTCATTACTATGATGAAGATGTGAAAAAAGAGTTTCTTATGGTATCTGAATGTATTTTTAAGGATCATGTGATCAAGTTTTTTAACTGGATTCCAAATTGTAGAGAGGATAATTTAGATTTAACTATTCCAACATGGTTTGTCATTAATTCAATCCCTCTAGAGCTAAATCAAATAGGTGTTATTAAAAGAATTGGCAGATCATTAAGAGAATTGATTGGTTTGGATGCGTCATTTGAAAAATGCAATAATATAAAACTTCTAATCAAATGTAAAACTAACAAGAGAAATCTTAAACCAATAAAGTAATCACAAATAGATCAACATACAACTTAAATTTTCAAAAACATGAGGGTAAGATTACAGAGATAATCAGACTTGATGATGAGTGGAAGTCTTCCTTCAGAATTTTGGGAAGAACATCAGATCTCAACAACTCTCTTTCCATGATCAGAATAAGGCACCTGAGTATGTTGCAGGAAGAGTATGAATCTAAGGAAAATGCATTAAAAAACATAAAAGATTTACCAGATAGCTCAAAGGAAGATAGGCCAAATAAGGAGGAAATAGGAAAGAGTAACAGCCCCGCACTCCGAAAAAATGGAGGTCAGCAGGAAAGAACTAGTATATCAGCAAAGAATAAAAATGGGAGTCTTCAGCTGGATATGATCAATACAATAGACAGATGAAAGGATAAATTGTCCCCCTCAAAATTGCCAAAATAGGTAAACAACTTCAACATGGAAAAGTTATCCAAATCAAATAACAGATCCAAGTTACAGAGCATAATTGTCGACAGCAAAAAAATAGAGAAAGAAAGAAGCCATAAGGGCAGAAAGTGAACAAAAGATATTATCAGAATTCAATTTGGAGGGTAACAAGACCGTAGCTAATTCTCAAAGGAGTATGGATGATATGGAACAATCATCCTTATTTGAAGTTCCAACAAAGAAAGAAAGCAAAATAGATGAAAGCCACTCTAAGTCTCAAAAGCAGCAGTGTGTAGAACCATCTCTGGAAAAATTAATTTCAAACAAAGAGTTTCCAAAGCAGTTAACCAAATTATAGCAGACTCCCTCTCCAAAAAGAGAATATTTGAAAAACAGGGTCAAAACAAGTATATCAAAAGTATGCAAGTCAAAAGACATACCTATTCAAGACTTTTAGGATTTTTTGAATCAAAAAGTGGATAGGAATGAAGACTTAGAAACAGATATGCTAAAGGAGGAGGAGAAAGATAATATAGAGTGGCTTTCAAAAGAACTGATCCGAGTATTGGATTTTGATAACGAAGATAGCAATAACATATCTCAAAAAGAAGAACTTTTGCAAAAAAATTTACAATTGGGAGGAGACAATTACACTTTTAAAGATCTTAGAAGGGATCTATTATCCTTTGAAGAAGAAAATAAGACAACCAAGAATACAGTGACAGACAATAGAATTCATGAAGATGAAGATAGAGTGACTATGGTGCACCAATGCTTAACAGCACAAATACTTCAAGAGCTAGAAACTAATGAAAAGGAGATTGAGGGGAGCAATAAATCTGAAACTGTTAAGAGTGCACAGGAAAACTTGGAACAACTGGGCATAATAAAGAATCTAGAAGGAGTCAGATTTCCTAATTGTGGCAAGATGACATCTAAAAGAGGTAGAAAATCTCTTAAGGAACTCAAAGAAGCAGATGGTAAAGCTCGGGAACAACAAAAAATTAGCCAACTTTTCAACAAAGGGAAGGGGAAGAGCCTTCCCACGGAACCATAAAGATTACTACATCGAATGGTAGGGGTCTAAACGCACCTAGAAAAAAAAGAATTCTAAAACAAAATTTAAATAAATTTGACTTAGAAATTATACTATTACAAGAAACCAAGCTGAATAAGATAGAAGGAATTAGCTTAGGAAAAAAGCTAGGAAATTGGAGTTGTATTCTGCATGAATTTGTAGGTGCATTTGGGGGTTTAGGGTTCATTTGGAATCGTAGGAAAATCACTTTAGATTTATTAAATTCAAAGAATAACTGGATTAGTGGTTTAGTCAATAGTGTGAAATCAAATCTCAAGTTTATTCTACTTAATATTTACGGGCCAGTAAGTAATATAGAGAAAAAAGCAATGGAAGAAATCAACCAATGCATGGAAGATTTCCATAACATCCCAATAATTCTAGGAGGAGATTTCAATTCTATATTAAATTTGAATGAAAAAACTAGGGGAGTTCAATAGATCTCTCAATCCATGAAAGATTATAAAATATGGTGTGAATTTCATAACTTAATTAATATTCCATGCAGAAATGGGATTTTTACATGGAATAACAAATGGAAGGATTTTGCGTATATTGCTGAGAAATTATATAGGTTTTTCATCAAAGGAGATTTAGAAGTAAATAATCTAAATATTTAGTCCTCAATTCTTTCAATTGCTGGTTCTGATAATTTCCCTATCAGGTTGTAACTCTTCAAACTCACAAAGCCACTAGAAATTCATTAAAATGCAAAAAAATGTGGTTTTTGGATTCTAGCTTTCTAGAAAATACTAAAGAATGGTGGTCACAAGGTGATATTGAAGGGTCGAAAATGTTTATTTTTGTATCTAAAATGAAGATGCTCAAAGAAAAGATTCTCAAATGGAACAAAGAACACTTCAATAACATTTTCAAATAAAAATTAGAAATCAAAGACAAATTAAAAGAATTAAATTTAGAAGTTATTAAGAATGGTATGAACAATGATAGTTATAAGTTAGAAAAAGAACTGCTAGCTAAACAAGAAGAAATTCTGACCAAGGAAGAAATTTTTTGCAGACAAAAATCTCAAGAAAGGTGGTTAGAGGAGGGAGATTGGAATACTAAATATTTTCATAACTTGACTCTTTATAACAGAGCTAAAACTAAAATAACTAGTATTAGAAACCGTGAGGGTATAGCGACAGATAAACCCATTGAAATTGCAGAAATTTTTGTGGATCACTTTCGAAAACATAAAATAAACTTGAAGGGTCAAACAGAGTAGCGCAAGATGACTTGCTTGAAGTAATTCCTAAATTGGTCACCCCAGAAGATAATAAAGTTTTAAATAAACCGATTTTGTTAGAAGAAGTAAGGAATGTAGTATTTAACATGAATCCAAAGAAATCTCCTAGTCCAGATGGATTCCAGGCCTTTTTTTACTAGAAATGTTGGGATATTATTGGTATAGATCTTTGGGAGGCGATTGAAGCTTCGAGGAGGGGTGGCTCTCTGTTGTCTAAAATTAATCGCTCCTTTCTTACCCTGATTCCCAAGAAGCTAGAGCCTGAGACCCCAGGAGATTTCAGGCCTATTATGTTATGTAATACCATTTATAAAATTTTCTCTAAAATATTAGCTAACAGACTTAAATTAATTCTTCCAAAAATCATTTCTGAGGAACAAGTAGGTTTCGTCCTGGGTAGATCCATTTTGGATGGCATTATAATCATTCAGGAGACAATTCATTCGACCCTTAAGAATAAAGAGGCTTGTATGTTTATGAAGCTAGACATCCAAAAAACCTATGATATAGTTGACTGGTGATTTCTTTGCAAAACCTTAGAAGCCTTTGGTTTCTCCTGTCAATGGATTAATATTATTTTCAAATGTATCTTAACTACCAAAATTTCTATTCTTATTGCCGAAGGGTTTTTTGGAGATTTCAAGGGGAATAAGGCAAGGAGATCCATTATCCCCATTTTTATATATCATTATGGCAGAAGCCTTTGGGAGAGCAATAACGAGAGCATATAATAATAAATAAATTAAAGGTGTTACTGTTACTAGAAATATTCCTAACATTACTCATCAACAATATGTAGATGATAGTTTGGGCAGGAAGAAAAATTTGAATTATGCACGATCTACGCTAGGAGTGCGATCTCTGTCAGCTGGAGATTCCTCTGACTCTAGCGATGCTGAGGATGGCAGGACTTTGGAGGACTCGAGAGGGGGTGGGACTTTAGAGGACTCAAGTGGAGGGCCCAATTTGGTCAAAAAGTGGTCGAGCTTGTTTGGCGTACACCCCACTGGAAAATCTATCTTTCCACCAGTTAGGGATATTTTAGCGAGGGATAAAGGTAAGTTCTCCATCAAAATCCTTGACCAGATTATTGAAAAAAACATTTTGAGTATGGATTCGACTTTGGCTGGGAGATTTATTGGGGCTAGATCCAACATTGATGATGTGAGGGGCTTTGTTCATAAGAAATGGAGCTTGAAAGGTCAAGTTAATATTTCAGCGATGGCTAAAGGGTGTCTCTCTTTTTGCTTTTCTTGTGAGGAGGATAAGTAGAATATCCTTTGCAGTAGCCCTTGGGTGATGGGGAGGCATACTTTGATTCTACAGAAATGGACTTCCAACCTTTACTCTTTGGATGATTCTATTATTCGAGCCCCAGTTTGGGTTCATTTACTTGGTCTTCCCCTTGAGTTATGGGTGGAAGGTGTTTTTTAGGGCATTGCTAGTACCTTTGGGGAGCTCCTTTCTTTAGATCTAGTGATGATTTCTCAAAAAAGGATGAACTATGCCAGATTTTGTGTTGGAGTTTCACAAGGGGTGGATATGCTTGAATCTATCTCTTTAAAATCCAAACTAGGGATATAGGATCAACATATTGAATTCAAATCTATCCCCTTTGTTTGCTTTCATTGCAAAAAAGTTGGGCACTGGGCCAAGAAATGTCCCTCTTTAAAAGTCAAGTCCAAAAAGGCTAAGAAAGTGTGGGTGTGAAAGGACCAGAATAGGGTTGTTGAAACTTTGAAGGGTGTTGGGGTGGTTTCAGGCGAGACTACTTCTTTATAGGAGCATAATCAACATAAGGGTTCAGAGACTGCAAAGAATGATGGGGTGGTTTTAGGTGAGAATGTCTCTTCGAAGGAACATTCTAATGGCTTAAATAATATTGTAGGTAGTGGTGTGTCTAAGGATGTGAGGGCTCCTCTTTAGTTGCAACAAGTAAGTATAGATTGTGATGTGGGGGCTGCTTAACCTAGATTGGATTCTTCTTTGGAGAAGGAGAGAGGTATGGAGGCTTATGCTCAGAATAGGCAAGAGATCTCTAATAGGGATAGTTTGATGCTAACCCTAACTGATAAGGATATCATTCCCAAGGATGGGAAGGGTAATACTCGAGATGGGGTCCATATGGAGACTGTGGTGCCTAAGGGGCCTTTAGCCAAGGTGACTTTGTTGGAAGGAAACTTTGTTAGAGGTGAAGTTTAGGACCTTATTACTATTTCTCATGATGAGAAAGCAATGTGGGAAGAGGAGGGCTCTATTGCCGACTGGATTCTAGTTGGTAAACAAGCCAAAGGTAGAAATAAAGGAGGGAAAAAAGAGGAGGAGTCTACCAAGAACATTAAGAAAGGACCCAAGGCAAAAGACGAGATTCTAAAGGGTAGATCTAGTGGCCATTCTGCTACACCTCTTGGGGCTATCCTCAAGAATGGGGATGTTGGTTCTTCCCCTTCTCTGGTGGGAAGACCTTCCAACTTGCAGAAAAGAACAGCTCAGACCAATAGGAGCATTGCTGATGGTAGTCAGAGAACCATTCTTGAAGCAAAAAATTTCCATAAACTATGAAGATAATCTCGTGGAATATTTGAGGGTTAAATAACCCTCATAAACATGATATTTTGAAAAACACGATTAGGGACAATAGGCTGGATATTTTTGTTATTCAAGGAACTAAGATGTTGAAGGATAAGGTGGAATGTCTTCCAATTTTTAAGGGTGGAAGGATTATTGGAAATGATTTTAAGGGAGCCTCAGGTGGTATGGTTGTTTTTTGGACAAATAGATGGATTCAAGGGGAGATTATCTCACAAAACATAAACATGATGAATGTTAGATTCATAAACTCTAAAGATGACTTTAGCTGGGTCCTTACTAATGTCTATGCCCCCAACTCCAAATGGGGAATAAAGGCATTGTGGGAAGAAATCTCTAATCAAAGAAAACTTTTTGTTGATGAGAATTGGATTGTGATGGGGGACTTCAATACTCCGCTAAAAGAAAATGAAAAATGAGGAGGCGGCCAGACTAATTTGGACAATAGATTAGATCTAATGGATTTCATTGATCATCATCTTCTTCATGATATTGAATTGCATGGGGTTGAGTACACTTGGACTAATAGAAGATCTGGAAAGGATCTTATTTAGGTCAGGTTGGATCGTGCTCTCATTAGTAATGACTAGCTCCTAAAGTACAAATGTACTCTTAGTGCCCAAGTCCGGGTGGGATCAGATCATTACCCAATTTTTATGATTTCTGAAAAACTTAATTTTCATAAGAATTTCCCCTTTAGGTTTGAGAAAATATGGACTATCCATTTGGACCTGGAGACTCTCATAAAGGAGTGGTGGGGTATCAATGTGGAAGGTACAACTATGTTTAGAGTTGTGGCAAAACTAAAGAATGTCAAGAAGAATATTAAGAAATGGAATAAACATACCTTTGGCAACATTTTTGAGAACAAAAAAAAGATTTTGGAGGAACTTAAATACATACAAGATAGGATTTAGACTGAGGGTTATGAGGTTGTTTCTAGGGAAGAGGAAAGTGGCAAATTGGTTAAACTTCATGACATAATTTCTACGAAGGAAATTTTTTGGAGACAATGCTCTAGAAAGGTCTTTTTGAAGGATGGAGACCATAATACTAAGTACTTTCATGTGACTACTCTCAAGCATAGGATGGCCAACAAAATTTCCAGACTCTATATAGTTGAGCGACTAACTGAGAATGAAGAGACTATCAAAAGGGAGGCAGTGAATTTTTTTTAAAATTTACTGCAAGGTACGAATCTGGACTTCGAGAAGTAGGATATGTTCCTTGAGTGCATCCCTTCCTATGTTTCTATGGATCATAATTTGTTTCTTTCCTTTATTCCATCTTCGGATGAGATTTCTAAGGCTATCTTTTCTTTTGAAGGAGATAAAGCCCCTGGTCCTGATGGATTCCCATTCCCGTTCTTTCATAAGTACTGGCATATCATTGGTACTGATATTTGTAATGGTGTGAAGGAATTTTTTGGGTCCAGGAATATCCTTAAGGAGTTGAATGGAACCTTTCTTACTCTTATTCCAAAGAAACTAGGTGCAGATAGTATGGATTTTTTCAGGCCTATCAGTCTATTTAATTCTTTTTATAAGATTATTTCTAAGGTTCTCACCCTTAGAATTTTGTCTCTTCTACCCTTCATTATTTCTAGACAACAAAATGGGTTTGTTCCTGGTAGGTAGATTATGGACTCCATTATTACAGTACATGAAAATATTCATTCTCTTTCGGTGTCTAAAAAGGAAGGTTTTTTTCTCAAGCTTGATCTCTCTAAAGCTTATGATAGAGTTGACTGGCATTTTCTTCTCTGTGTTCTTGAAGCATTCGGCTTTAATAAGAGATTTCAGGATCTTATGTTTATGCTGGTGTCGTTGGCATCCTTCTCGGTGTTGGTGAATGGTTCTCCCACTTCTTTCTTTAAGGTATCCAAGGGCCTTAGACAAGGAGACCTAATTTCTCCTATTCTTTTTATCATCTTGGCTGAATGTTTGGGGAGATTTGTGGATAATATGGTACTTAAAGGGGACTTTGTGGGCCTTAATCCTTCCTCATCTGCTCTAGTGTGTTCTCACCAACAATTTGTTGATGACTCAATTATTATGGGAGAGGCTTCGATGAGGAATGCTAGGAATATTAAGAAGGCTTTGGTGGACTATGGGAATGCTACAGGTCAAATTATTAATTGGAATAAAAGTCTAATTTATTTTATCAATGTTAGTGAAGCCAGAAAAACTAAGATTAAAAAGATTATTGGCTACGAGATTGGTTCTTTGCTCAATTCTTATTTGGGACTACCTTTGGGGTTATCCCCTTTTGGAACTCGTTGATTCATACAATCCACTCAAAACTTGTTGATTGGAAAGGATTTCTTCTTAGTCAGGCAGGTAAGGTTGTTGTTTTGAAGTCTATTTTGCAAATTGTCCCGCTTTATGCTTTGAGTATTTTCAAAATTTGTACAAAATATGCTCTTGCTATAGAGAAGATTCAAAAAACTTTCTTGTGGATGGGTACAAATAATAAAAAAAACTCCCTTTGATTGCTTGGGAAAAATTTTGTATGCCTTGAAAGAAGGGTGGGCTTGGCTTGCGAAGGGTCACATCAATGAATGATTTCTTAGTGGAAAAACTTTTATGGAGATGGCAAAAAGAGTCAGGGGAATGGAAGAATATATGGACTGATAAATATAACAAGGATAACCTTGACTTTAATCATTTCCTTAATAGTAATGTGGATCAAGAAGGGTCTTTGATTTGGAAGAATGCTTAGAAACTCAAAAATATTATTAGAAAAGGGGTAAAATGGAAGGTAGGTAATGGTAGGAGAGTTATGTTTTGGGAAGACATTTGGATCTTGGATTACCCACTATGTGATGACCCAAGATGGAACAGGTATATGGAGCATTGTAAGACTCAGATTGGAACTCTTGTGGCGGATTATTGGGAAGAGAGTAAATGGATGGATTTCAATAGAGTGGACCCCAATTTGAGTGAACTTAGTAAGTGCCTAAATGCATTCTTCTTAAATCAAAATGAGGATAAACTGATTGGAAAACTGAACCTAGTGGTGTGTTTTCTATAGCTTCTGCCTATGATGATTCCTTTGTTGATTATGATGAACTATGTTGGGCTAAGGCTTGGGTGAAAGGTATGACACCCAAAGTCAATAT
Organism: Cupressus sempervirens; assembly: GCA_028749045.1. Classification (NCBI taxonomy): domain Eukaryota; kingdom Viridiplantae; phylum Streptophyta; class Pinopsida; order Cupressales; family Cupressaceae; genus Cupressus; species Cupressus sempervirens. Next base: position 217,602,956 of record CM053788.1, read on the forward strand.
TTTCTTTTGGATCCTTTTGTAGAATAAAGTATTGACTTTGGATAATCTTAAAAAGAGAGGATTTATCATTTCTAATAGATGTGTTCTTTGTAAGAATGATGGGGAATCTGTTGACCACATCACTTTGCATTGTCCTTTTACTAAGAAGATTTGGGATAAAATTTGCAGTTTATTGAATGTTGAATGGGTATTTCCATCCACTATTTAGCTATTCTTTACTAGTTGGAAGGCCCCCTCAAAGAATACTTTGATTGCTAAACTATGGGATTTCATCCTTCCATATTTGGGATGGGGTATTTGGAAGGAGTGCAATGATAGGATCTCCAGAGATGTGGGGTCTAGTCCTAATCAGGTTTTCCATAAGATAAAGATCCTTATAATTGAGAATATTAAAGCTATTGGTTCTGAACAACAACCGGGTAATGAGTGGAAAGTTTTGGTTCTTCATAATTGGAATCTGAAAAGTTTGTGTATGGGTATTCAAAGACCTAATCCCAGGGAATATGCAAGATGGGATTGTCCTCCTGAGAATTGGTTTAAGATAAACTTTGATGGGGCTTCGAAAGGAAACCCAAGAAAAATAGCGTGTGGTATTGTGATAAGGAATTCAAATGGTGATAATATGGGAAGTATGGCTATCCCAATCAAAAATCAAACAAATCATGTTGCTGAAGCCTCTACTACTCGTCATGGTCTTATTTTTGCTAAGAAAATGAATATGAAAAAAATTTGGGTGGAAGGGGACTCACTAAATATTATTAATTGCCTTAATAAAATTTCTATACCTTCATGGACAATTAGTAATATTATCTATGAGGCTATTCACATTATAAAATCCTTTGATTCTTGTGTTACAACTCATAATTTTAGAGAAGCTAATTGTACTGCAGACTGGGCAGCGAATGTGGCATGCTTTAGTGATCATATTATCATTTGGGAACATTATGATCCTTTTCCTCTGGATGGTTGCTAATTCTTTCATCATGATAAATGGAGGTCTTTGCAAAAAAAACTTTAAATATGATTTTTTCAGTACCGTGTAATTATGTGGGGATATGTGGCTGCAGGCATTGGGTCATGATTTTCAGTGATATGAGCATTTACTCGCACGAATTCTAGGTTAGTTTTGCCATTTTGCTCTTCATTTTTTGTGAGACTCTTATTTTTAGCTTCATTTGGGGGTTTTAGAGGAAGACAAAATATGATTTTGGTGATAGGAAAATGGGAGGTAAGAGGAAAAGGGTGGAACCAGTTAGTTGTTTGGAGTGGATGAAGAAGGAGGAGGTGTGGGATATTCTGAGGCGTGGTAATTTTATTGGGTATATGGAGCAGCTTAATGGTAATAACCCGATCATTACATAACAGTTCATAAAAATCTAGAAGGAGTGGTTAGTTATGGTGGGTAATCAGTGTATCAAAGTCACTGAAGATGTGATTACTGAGGCCATAGGCTTGGAGTTGGACGGTATTAATTTCTATAAGGAGTGAAAACTTTCAGATGGAGCAATTCAGAAATTTGCGGAGTCTGAGCACGAGAAGAGTTGTCTGGTCAAAATAGGTAATTCCTATATCAATCCGACCTCTATTTCTTACCCATGGCATTTTGTGTTGTTTGTGATTATGAAATACCTAACTCTTGATGGGAGATTTATGAAATGTTATGGGTACCATTTCATGCTGGCCAACCACTTTAGGTACAATGTTAAAATTAATTTTCCTTACTATTTAAGGTAGTCCCTTAGCATATCTATCCAAGTTATTCAGAAATACCTGAATGACGAACATGTCTACCACGAGGGTCTTATGGTTCTCATCATGAATGTCTTAAAGTCTAAGAAGATCGTAAAGCCTAGAGGCTCTCTGAAGGCTGCTGATATAGAAGGTAGCATTCCAGAGAAGGGTTGTGATTTTGAAACCCAGGATAAAGCCAGGGGGGTGAGGAGAATTTAAACAAGGGCTTTGGGGGTAGTTCAAAGAAGAAGAAAAAAGTGATTGTTGACTCTGATTCAGACAAGGAAAGTGATTTTATGGAGGATTTGGTGAGGGATTATAAAAAGAAAAGTGGGAGTAAGGGTAAGAGGATTAAGGACATTACTGATGTGAGGGTTTCTCCCTCTTCGAATGATGAACCCTTGGCCCGTAGGATGGAGAGGAAGAGATATCCCTCAAGATGTTAGGAAAAGAAAGTTAGGCATAATGGGGAGGCAAATAATGAGGAGTCTGATGAACAAGGGCTACATCTTGATTTGTTGATAGGTCTGAAGGTTTGCTAGGGTCTATGAAAGGGTTGTATGGTAACTCTGGCATAATACTAAAGGAGATTGAGGCTATGAAAAAATAAATGCAGATGTTTGGAAGGGATATGCAAGCACTTTCGAAAGAGGTAGAGCAAGCCAACAAAGTGGCTCATGGTGAATGCACACTTGGACAACATATTGATAGACTATAGGAGGTGATAGGGAATGCATAACAAGTCAAAAACCTCATGCAGAAGATCCCATAGCTAGAGGCAAAGAATAGAGTGATGGACAAAGAGTTTAATACCAACCAGGGGAAGATCTCAAAATGGAAGCCAAGATGAGCTATTTGGAAAAAGTGTTTAAACAGATTGTTGAGAATGTGAGCACTTTGTTGAAGAAAGTGGAGAATAAGAAAGGTTAGGACTACCCTAAGGTTGTTGAGATTCAAGGTCCTAGCAAGCGTACTAGGGCTCACTCAAAGAAGACTGAGGACATGAGCAAAATAGATGAGGTCAAGGTCATGGCTGAAAATATGCACATCGTTGCGGACTAGGTGCTTGACTTGATCAAGTCTTCTTAGCTAGCGTTTTGTTGTTTCTTTTGCTGTCTTTTTCAGCAGTCCTTTGAGTGACCTCTTGGATGTATTTTTTGGAGGTTTGTTTCATGTTTGCTCTATATAGCTCTCTCTATAGATTTCTTCTTTGTTTCTCTCTTGACTTTTTGTAAAAGGTTTTGGGTCCTTTAAAACCTATTTTTACTTAATCAAAACAATATGCAGATGACACGATCTTGCCAAGAGAAAGCACTCAGAAGGAGGCAACTAATTTGAAGACAATTATCAAGTGATACATGAAAGCCTCTTGTCAAAAAGTGAATGACAGTAAATCGAAAATATTTTTCATCAATACAGAAGCCAAGGTGGAAAATCAAATATTTTAGATTATGGGATACAACAAAGGTTCTTTCTCATGCAAGTATCTTGGTATTGAGTTAGAGAAGGTTATAAAATTAGGTAAGGTTTGGAATAACACACTAAAAAAAGTGGAAGCAAGGATTGGAAGCTGGAAAGATAGATGGATCACGAAAGTAGGTAACAACATTAAGATAAGTTCAGTTTTATCAGCTATTCTCACTTATTCACTCTCTTGTCTTCCTCTTCCTAAACATCCCCATCACAAGTTCGAGGTCAAACTTATAAATTTTTTATGGAATGATTGTGAGGAATCCAAAAAATTTGGCCCTCATTAAATGGGACAATATTTGTAAACCCAAGGAGTACAATGGGTTAGGCATCAAGAATCTTCTATGGAAAAATGAAGTGTTAGGGGCTAGACTGATTTGGCATCTATATATGGAAAGAGAGCAAAAATGGGCCAAGATTATGTATAATAAGTATCGTAATATAGAAGACCCTAGCTCAATTTTCAGAATGAAGATTCTTCCCAAGGGATCAAACAGCTAGAATTTCATGGTTAAGTGTCACCATCTTGTAAGAAAATATCTTACTTGGGATGTTGGCAAGGGTGAAGATGTGCTTTTTTGGGAAGACTCGTGGGATGGACATCCACCAATAGACAACAATCCTATCCTAGTCAATCTTAAAGAAAAACTAATCAGTCATTGGGGTAGGAAAGTTAGTGAATACAAAACTAAGATTAATACTAAAAATCAATCTTCGTGGATTTGGAAACCCTTGGAATAAATAGATCTGGACAATGATGAGATCAAGGCATATAAAAAGATCATTTCCACAAGGAAAGTCAAACAGATTGAGAGGAAGGACAAACTCATCTAGGCGGCATCAAATGATGGTGAATATAGTGTTAAAAATGGTTATAAAGCTTTGATCAACTCAAAGAGATGGGAAGAAGTAGAAATCCCTCTTATTATTTGTTGGGATCCCACTTGTCTGCCAAAAGCTAGCTTTTTCTTATGGTTAGCATTTCAAAACAAGATTCTGATGGTTGATAGGCTTAGTAAAATAGGTATTGCAGGACCGTCAAGATGTGTTCTCTGCAAACATGACTACGAAAATGTAGACCATCTTCTCTATAAAAGTCCTTATTCTTGAGTATGTTGGGAATGGCTCACTCAAAAATTAGGTTGGCTCTCTCCTTTTTTTGAAAATCTTATGGATTTTCTTATTGGATGGCCTTCTTATCTTTGTAAGGGCATCTATAGTAAACTCTAGAATATTATTCCCTCTATACTTATGTGGGATATCTAGAAAGAAAGGAACAAAAGGATTTTTTGTGATAGTGAGATGAAAGAAGAAGAGCTAATTCTAAAAATTGAAGCTAGCATAGTGGAAACTGTTAATTCCCATATTAGGAAATCAAGAATGGAAGAAGGTTCCTTTTCTTTTTGGGATGGTCTAATCAAAAACACATTTCCCAATCTGATTAATCCCCCACCTGTTTACTTAAAGAAAAATAAGGAGGCAAGGAGAAATTGTAAATGGTCTCCCCCTTTGATGGGTTGAGTGAAGCTTAATTTTGATGGAGTAGCTAGAGGTAATCCAGGGGTAGCAGGAATTGGTTGCATCATCAATAATGACTCAGGCAAGTGGTTAGCCAAAAAAGCTATGGCCATTGATCCTACTTCTAACAACCTGGCTGAGCTCATAGCATTGGAGGAAGGACTAAAAATATGCCATCATTTAGGTGTACCTAAACTCATAATTGAGGGTGATTCTCAAATCATTTTAAATGCATTAAGGAATAGATCAAGTCCAAATTGGGTTCTCAACTCGAAGCTTGAAGAAGTCATCCACTTGCTTGATAGGTTTGAGGAAACTAGGATATGTCATATATATAGAGAAGGTAATAAAAAGGTGGACTTTTTAGCTAATATAGTGGCGAATGGTGCCAATTTTCTAGAATTCAGACAAGGAATTTAAATTTATAGTCTCTCTCTTTTTCTTTTTCTATATAATAAAGCTCTTATTTTATGTAGTCATTCTTGGTATTAAGTAATAGGTATATATAGGGAAGTTAAATTAGGTTAAACATATGTTTAGATAGGTTATGGGATATAAATCCTTATATCACACCTTGCATAATAGACAAGTGGTGAAGTAACTTAGTAATTAAGGGATTCATAATTGATATGCTATAGTTTTAGAGTCAATTAAGGTTTGTGGGGTGACATCATTAGGCTTTATGGCGGATAGCGCTCCCTCTAGTTATAATTTATTAGACGTCTAAGTATAGGGTAGGGTAATCACAAGTTAAGTCTTTTGATTATAGCCTATCCATTAATCAAGGCATGGTGAAGGACAATTTTTCCTTGAGTTCAAGCTTTCCAGGAACTTCTAGAGTATTCAACAATCAGAACCATTCTTTTAATCATAGTACTCAGTCACTATTAGGCGGTGTTGTTGAAATTGAAAATGGACACTAACATTTGTATTTTCCACACCTCTGAAGCCCAAACCATGACATTTCATGGAAACATCAAACCAAAAAGGTGGAATAGAATCCTTAGGGAAATTGATGGCATGACCAATATTGCTATCAGTAGAGTGATTGGAGAAGGAATTTTTAAGTATGAATATACTTGGTGGATCAATAGTGATGTTATAGGCATTTTTATAGGATGTATGGCAAAAGTTGGTTTCAAGAAATGGGCTATGATACGATTATGCCTAAACCCTTTTGACTCAACTTGGTGCAGAGGTATTGTGGAAGCAATTATGAGTCTGGATGAAGATATGTGTGTGCCTTTCCCTGAGATGTATATGGAGCATCCCTCGGGGAGTCTTATTATAGCTAACATTCCCAGACGTCCAACCCTAATTATCAGGGACAGGATTGCTTTCAACATGGAGTGGCCCAAGATAGAATATTGTTTCCATTTTCTCATGGGCTGAAGAAAGATCATGGTTGAGGTTGGTCATGATTGGCTGGTCAACTATCTTAGCCTATATAAGGCTTACATCCATCCTGGTGTGGATTTTGACAATCTAGATAGATTGGATTTCTACACCCCTAATATTGAAAAAACTAGTAGAGAGAAATCTACTTTCGAGTTTCCACCATTCTTTAAGGATGAAAACTTGAATGACGTTGTTGAAGTCATAATGATTTATTGGAAAAAGTAAGAGATGGCATGAAGATGCTAGGATCAAGTTTTGGTTTGCTCAGTGCAAGTATGTTGACTGGTTCGTGCAACATTGTCCTCCTCAGATACAAAGTTTTGAGGCTTTACGTGATTTTTGTTTATATACCATATAGTCTTAGTAGTAGCCTTTGCTAATTCTAGGCTTAATTAGTCTTTTCTAGGTCTTTCTAGGGTTAGGGTTGTTATTAACATCAGAACATGATATTGATACAGATCAAGCATCTAGTTTTTATGATTTTCTCCTCTGTATATAGGGTTATGTTTTTAGACATATCTGCATATTTGGTCTATGCCTAATAAGATTTTAGGCATTATTCTATATTTTGGTAAAGGACATATTTCTGTAAACTTTTAGCATATCAAGTTATGAGACATAATATTTAATATGATTTGTTTAAAAATATTGTATGTTTTGTCTAGTTTCTACTATTCTGCAACCTTGATTCCTTCTCATATTTTTCATCTGTATGGTTATTTCCATCTGTTCCTTGTAGGGTTTGATTTCCTATGTTAATTGGGAAGGGTTTGATGGGTTTCTTAGAATCCTCTTCAGTTCATGGCCAAAGCTCAAAGGGGTAGATGGATGATTAGTATTAATTATCTCAATTTATGACTCTTTTGATAATTATTATGTGCAAAATTATCAAAGATGTCTTCAAAGCAGTTTTTTACCTACTCCGTTGACTTGAGCTTTTGCCTTTTTCACATGTATGTTGTATCTTATTGCAGATTTGGAGTAGTATTCTTAAATATAGAACGAAAGATCTTTGAGGTTTTTTGAATTCCTTCTTAGTATTTAATAATTTTTAGGATTATTAGCTTCTACTTCAAAGCATACTTTCTACTTTTAGGCCGTTACAGCTAGACTTGATGGGTTTGGTTTTAGACTCCTCGTTAGATACTTAAACACCTTGGTGTATGGTGCTAAGTTTAGAGGAGCTGTGTGATGCCAAGCAATTATTTTTAGTTCATGCTACTTCAGGTATGTTGATTTTTTTGGTAATTATGTGATGATACTCACAATTTTTTGGCAAATAGTGACTGAGTTCATGACAGTTGCTCAATAAGATAGATTCTTGAGCTTCGATCTGTATATCATGGATTAGAAATGAGATTCTTGTGCTTCGATCTGTATATCATGGATTAGAAATGAGTTTTTTTTAGAACCAATATATTAAAGTTTAGTATCATCTTCAAATTCAAGGCTCTAGGCTTTTCTAAATTCTATCCATCAATGATCTCGAACTCTTAAATAATTAGTAAAGGTATGATGACGTTCACCATGACAAAGGGATTGCTTTAAAGACTAGGAATTTTTAGAATCCTTTGGTTAATTTTCCAAGGTTTTCATAGTCTAAGAATGATGTTGGAAGTTTTTTTCACTAACCATGTTGTTTTCCAAGTCATGAAGGATGGATAGGTGCTCTCGTTGGTTTGGGAGGAATGTAAAGTGCAATGGCAAGACTAGCTCTTTTTTATCCAAGCACAATTTTTTTTTCAAACGTTCCTGACAATTGTAATGATCAACTCTCTAATATTGTCTATTGTTATAACAAAATATGATGTAATATTACTGGGGTATGCCCATTTTACGATGTAATAATAAAGGAAGTTAGTCCTAGGCTAGACTGGAGGTTTTCTTCTTCGTTATTTCCTACCAGTGCCTATTTGAATGGATAAACACTATTGTAAATCATTAATTTATATTAATAAATATATTCAAGGCCTTGGCCATTTATCAATAATAAAAAAGACATATTAAAAACTAATAACACTTTGCAACATAGCATCAAGTAGACCTTTACTGAGTTTGAAATGGCCACAACTCTGTTAGGTGAGAATCTGGAAGGAGGAAACTTAGCAGTAGGGACTGATCTTGGAGGGATAGGGAATCAAAAAGTGGGGATTTTGACAGGTTCTGCAGGATTTGAAGGAACATTGGAAGAAAAAGACAAACTTATGATTTCCTGTTCCACAAGCTGTGGGGATGGGAATGTTCTTTCTATTCCCCTACTTGTCTGTCATATGCTTAAAAGGGACCTAGTGCAAGAAAAGAATTTCTCAGAGAATGTGGATGAGAATGCAAATGTTTGTAGGATAGAGGACTAGATGAAGGAGAAGTTGCTAGATGATTAAAGGAAGCGGTCTTCTTTGTTTGGGAGAAGACCTGGAGGAAAGTCATCTTTCCCTTCAATTACATGAAATCTTACTTGGAGAAAGGTGAGTTTCAAATCTTTATTCTAGATTTGATTATTGATTTCTCTGTCACAATTATGGATTGTACTCCAGTTGGGAATTTTTTGGGGGCAAGGTATGATATTGATGCATTAAGAAGCATGATCAAAAGAAAATGGGTTATCTGTGGTCAAGTTGACATAGCACTTATGATGAATAGTTTCTTTTCCTTTATTTTTACTTATAAGGAAGATTTGAACATGGTGCTTTGTGGTGGACCTTAGTCATTTGGTAATAGTACTCTTACAACCAAAAAATGGGAGCCAAATATGGATCTATATGATGCCTTCTTCCTTACTACTCTAGTATGGGTAAGACTTCTTGGTTTACCCTTGGAGTTCTGGCATGAAGATATTTTCAAAGGAATAGCTAGTTCTTTTGGTGAACTTGTTGCTATTGACAATGTCACGACTTCAAAATCAAAACTTCAGTGTGCCTGAATCTATGTGAAAGTTGCTCATTTGAAGAACCTTCCCGAGAAGGTGGAATTGATTTCAAAACTTGGTAAAAGGATGCAAGAGATAATCTTTGAAGATCTTCCAAATGCTTGTTTTGTTTGTAAAAAATAGGGTCATTGGGTGAAAAAATTCCCTTTCAAAAGCAAGAATCAACCTAAGTTGGCCAATGTGGAGAAAAAGAAAGAAGTAAAGATCTAGAAAAAGGTATGGAAACCTAAAGCAATACCTAAGAAGGTGATTGAGGATAAAGATATCATTGAAAATTAGGATTCAAGTAAGCAAATAGATCTAGAAAAGATCTCTAGTGTGCAGAGTAAAGAGAATATTGTAGATCCTATGAATCAATTGGTTATCTATCAGAAAAATGAATTAGAATGGGAAGATTTAGAAGAATTAGAAGAGATAGAGGAAGGTGAAATACTTGAGGAAAGGAGTCAATCTTTGGCATTAGAGGCAACATAGATTGTTGAACTTGAGATTCAAGAGTCTCCCCTTTGTCAAGAGGTTATTTCCTTTAAGAATATCCTTGAATCCAAAGAAATGGATGGGAATTTTGAAAAGAAGGAACTTAAACAAAAGTAGACTCAAAGAATGAAAACAAAGAAGATAGGTAATACCATTTCTAAAGGAGTGGAGACAAAAACATAGTAAATTGGAGTTGTTTCCACAATTGAAGCTGAATGTTGGTACTCCAGAGAAACCTGTAAGGAAAAAATCTAAAAAAACCAGAGAAAGTGAAAGTTTACAGAATATTGTTGATGGGAAACAAGCGACTATTCTGGATTCTACCCCTAAAAAATTATGATGAATATTATAACTTAGAATATTAGGGGGTTGAATAGTATTCATAAATTAGATATTGTTCAAAATTTTGTTAGAGAGCACAAACCAGATATTTTAATGCTCCAAGAAACCAAAATGGATAAATAGAAAGCTGAAAAGCTTAAATCTTTTAATAGTTACTGCATAATGGCTAGTAGCTCAGAAGGACCATCAGGGGGAACAATGATTATGTGGAGGCAATCTTTGTTTTCAAGTACCTTGTTGAATGGTAATAAAAAATTATGGTGATCAAAATTAAGAGTATTGCTTAGAATAAAAAAGTTGTGGGCTACTCTTTCTTACATAAAGAGTAATAATTACTATGGTAGATGGATTTTTTTGGGGGATTTTAATGTTTCACTTTATGAGCATGAAAAAAAGGGGGAAATGCTAGTCAGATGGATGGTAGGCTAGATTTTATGGATTTTATTAACAAGGAAGGCTTAATGGATTTAGGTCTTCATGGTATTGAGTTCACTTGGAGTAACAAAAGGAGAGGTGATGAATGTATCCAAGCTTGTTTGGATAGAGTTCTTATATCCCTAGATTGGATTAAAGATTTTGTGTGTAATCTTAAGGATATTCAAAAGATTGGTTCTGACCACTTTCCTCTAATTTTTACTATTGAGACTATCCATAATAGAAAGGATTTTCCTTTTAGATTTGAAAAAATGTGGTTGCTGCATCCACAGTTTAAAGACTGGTTGGCTGAATGGTGGAACATTAATATTAAAGGAAATGCTCTTTTTTGGGTGGCTTCTAAACTTAGAGATCGTCTACAAAATTAGCTTCACAACATTGATACAAAAACCAAAAGATAATAAGATCTTATGAAGAAAGGACAATTCAACTCTATCATAGGCTTTAGCAATACCAACTTTTATAATAAAGCCCCGATTATTAGAAAGAGATAAAGAATGGATATTCTCATGGACAAATATAATAGAATTAAGGATTTTTTCTACCAGGAACAAACCCATTCTATTGCTCAAAAATAAGAGAAGGCAACAGAAGCAACAACCTCAAAGTCAGGACTTCATAAATAATTTTATAAAAGAATTATAAAGACTGATAGGCCTGAATTGATCTGGAGAATCAACACCAACTTTTTTTGGAATAAGGCATAAGAAAGTAGAATTAATTTCCTTCAACATCCTTTTTGCCCCAAAAAATTCTTTAACAACATCACATACATCTTTCCCAACCAGATTCCATTCCTTCTGAAAAAACAACATAGGAAAACCATCCAACCTTGGTGATTTATCCCCATGTAATGAGAAAATAGCCTTATAAATTTCCTCTTCCTTAGGGATAGAACACAACATTCTATTTTTCTCTTCAGTAACCAAAGAAGGAATAACATCCAATAACTCTTCATGATGAGTCAAGTCAATATTAGGATCTGAAGACATCAAAGAAGAGAAAAAGGAGACCATTTCCTCTGAGATTTCCTTTTCCTCAGTTAACTTTGTGCTACCTTTATTAAGACTTGAAATACGAGTTTTAGCTCTATGTTTTAAAGTAGATAAATGAAAAAATTTAGTGTTCCTGTCACCTTCATCCAGCCAAATAGATTTGGATCTTTGCCTCTAGTTAATTTCCTCTTTAGTAGCAATATCATGATACTCCACCATCTTATTTTCTTCCATCACTAAATCCAAAGAGTACCCTTCTCTCTAAATCCTATCTTGGACTAATTGTGAATCCTCTTTAATTTTAGATTTGTTATAAAAAAATGTTACCAAAACATCTTTTATTCCAAATTTTAACTTTCTTTTTGACATTACTATGATTTTTGTTCTAGTTAATGGATGTTCCTCAGAGTTCTTTGAACCCACTAGGGGGTTGAGACAAGGAGATCCTTTATCTCCTATCATCTTCACTATTATGGTTGATTACTTAGGTAGATATATTGGGAAGTTGGTTTTTTCTAGGGGAAATCAAAGGTTTGCGACACTCTTCTCATCCTCTTATTTGTTCCCATGAACAATTTGTGGACGATACAATTTTTTTTGGGAAAAGCTGAGGTTAGGGAAGCAAGACTTCTCAAAAAGGCCCTTAACCTCTATTCTTATGCATCATGTCAACTGATCAACTAGAATAAGAGTTCCTTGTATTTTATCAATACCCTTGTTTCCAAAGAGAGTAAGATTGCCAAAATTCTTGGTTGCTCCATAGGGGCTTTTCCTTGTATTTATCTAGGTCTCCCTTTGGGGCCTAATCCCTTAGATTCTTTTTGGGAAGATCTTATTAAAAAATTCAACAAGAAATTGGCTGGATGGAAAGGTAATTTATTGAGTTAAGTTGGTAAAATTATTCTTCTTAAGGCTTGTCTCCAAAGTATTCCTACATATTCTTTGAGTCTCTCTAGGATTCCAACTAAATATGTTGATTATTGACAAAATCCAAAGGAACTTCCTCTGGTCTAGTTTTGAGGATAAGAAGAGAATGGCTTTAATTGCTTGGGATCAAATTTGTAAGCCTAAAATGGATGATGGTTTGGGGATCAGGTCTGTTAGAAGTATGAATAAAGCTCTTCTTGCTTAGCAGGGTTGGAGAGTTTATCATGACAACAAGCAGTGGAGTACCATCTAGAAACATAAATACCTCTTTAATGCTCCTTCTTTGTCTGATTTTCTTTCTTATCCTAATGTTTTATCTCCTTTTGCTATATGGGGAGCTATGTAAGGAGCTAAAAATATTTTAATCAAAAGTTGTTTTTGGAAAGTGGGTAATGGCAAAAGATCAGGTTCTAGGATGATGTATGGATTCTGAATCATCCTCTGATTGAGGATTATGAGGATAGAACTCTTATTGATAGATGTAAACAAAATTTTGGTATTCTTGTGGAGAATTATTGGATTAATAATGAATGGGTTAACCTTGTTGAAAGTAATAAGGCTTTTTATAGTATTCAATTAATCTTAAATGCCTTTAGCCTTTATCCTCATATTGAAGATAAAATGGTTTGGGGTTTTGAATCAAGAGGTTGTTTTAAAGTCTCCTCTAGTTTTAGAATTGAGGAAAAGGGATTTAGACCTTTATGGACTACAACTTGGATTTAAGGTCTTATTCCTAAAATAAACATTTTTTCTAGATCTTGCTTCAAAACAAAATTTTAACTTTGGACAATTTGCAAAAAAGAGGAGTTAATGTGGTTAACAAATGTAGCCTATGTAAAGAGGACTCTGAAGATAGAAATCATCTTTTCTAAAATTGTAGTTATAGCCAAAAAGTGTGGAGTTACATCGTTAACTACTAGAATTAAGATTTGGTACAACATAATAATATTGATCAATGCTTCCAGAGTTGGACATGTCCGTCTAAGGAGGCTAACATTGGTTTTCTATGGAAAATTACTCTTCCTCATCTCTGGTGGGGAATCTAGAAAGAAAGAAATAATATAATTTTTAGAGTCAAAGAAATTCTTGAGTGAGTTCTTGGTCATAATATAATTAGAGCAATCAAGGAAAACTTTAGTTTTCATAGAAAACTAAGTGATGATTTCCAAATCAATAATCCTATGTAGACTAAAGGCTATAAAATCAAAATTGATGATCAAGGCATAATGTTAAATGAGAATCTCCTCCTATGGGTTGGATTAAAGGTAACTTTGACAGTGTTGCTAAAGGCAATCCTCACAAAGCTGGTTGTGGAGGGGTTTTGAGGGACCATACTAGTAGAATTGTTGATGTTATTGCCATCCCTATTGGGATTTCTACTAGCCATAAATCTAAAGTAGTGACAACGATGTATACTAATGAGGTTGGCTGTGGAAACTAGTTATTAGAATCTTTGGATGGAAGGAGATTCACTTAACATTATTAATATGCTCAATAACAAGAATTCGGTTACTTGGACTATTGAAGGAAGTATTATGGAAATCAAAAGCCTTATTAACAAATTTGATAATGTTATATTCTCCCATATTTTTTTAAAGGGTAATTTAGTTGCCGATTGGATTGCCAACCAAGCTATTTATTGGGAAAGCAAGTTGAGGTGGTATGCTAACCTATGCAAGGATGTGGAACTAATGGTAGTTGTTAATTATGATAGGACACATGCCAGAGAAGGAAAGATTTCCTAAGATTGTAAAATTAATTAGGAAGAGTAGTGGGTTTACAGATGACAGTTTGAGATTCCCTAGGAACTACCTTTGCGCTATAAAGACTTATGTTTGGCACATAAGGTTATCAGCTCCTCGATAATCTTCAATACTTTATTACCTTTTCTGGTTTTTGCTACTCTAGTGTTTTACAGAGAAAATTAGGTTTTCGAGATGGGTGGGAAACCAAGAAAGCAAGAGTCGACCAATTGCAGGGTATGCAAGGCTAAGGCCTCTGTGTGGGAGATTTTGCAGAAAGGTAAAGTGGCAACCTACATTAAGAGACTCCATTGCTATAATACCCACATTATGGAATCTTTCTTCAAAAACTAGTTTGAAGATAGGGTTACTTTGCATGGGGTCATGGTGAAATTGATTGAAGAATTTATTGCTAAGATTATAGGGCTTCCTATGGAAGGGATCAAATTCAACAAGGAGACTAGTATATCCAATGCGACATTCAAGAAATTTCCAAAGATGGAAATTGAAGAGAAGAATTTGGCAAAAAATGGGGACTTCTACAAACTAAATCAAATTAAAGTTATCTAGAGGGATGTAATGTCTTATATCCATGAGTATTTTATTCTTGATGGTAGGGCCAAGAGAGTCCATAAATTTCACTTTATTTTCCTAAATCATTTTAGGCATAAAGATATGATTTCCTTTCTATTTTTTCTGAAATACTCTTTGCTTCTAAGCCTTTATTATAGGAAGAAAGAGTCCCATCCTGTTCTTCATGAGGGTTTAATTTTACTTATTGAAAACTTTTGTAAAAGTAAGGTTATAAAGCCCTCTCTAGTTCTTGAGAAAAGGAAAGGGTATAGTAGTAAGCCCCACTCTAAGAGAATTAAGGTGGAAGAAGGGGCTAGTGTTAGCAAGAAGGTTTTCAAATGGGAGAGAGCTAAGAAACATGTTGAGGAAAATGCTGAATCTGAGAATTCAGACAATGATGAGAAAAAAAAAAGGGGGATCTTAATTCTAACCTAGATGGTTACTATGGGAGTAAAGGGGTGTCTACTGGTAAAGACAATGTAGAGGGAAGTAAGAATAGAAATATAGACTCAAATGTTGGGTTAGAAGCCCTCAAGGAGGATGATGATAAATAGAGTGATCACCCTTCTCATAATACCAGTGAGGAGAAAATGGAGGATACTAAACTTTCCTTTCTTCACACTGCTAAGCTTAAAGTGGAGACTTCTCTTTAAAGTGATTCTTGGTTGTATAATGAAATAATGGTTCTCAAGAAGAAAATGGGGGGTACATAGAAACAATTGGATGTTGAATGTGCTAGGAGAACCCAAATGGAAGTGCAAATTGGTAACATCCCTGATAAGCTTAAAAAATATGAGTAGGAACTTCATCACCGTATAAAGGCAAGTGGTCAAAAAATGGAATAGGTCACTTCCAGTCTATGTGTCACAGCGACCAATCTGAGTAAGAATAGTAATGAGGAGATATTGTCTCCTAGTAATGCAAGGATGGGGAGTCTAGGTGGGCCTAGTATGAGAACCAAGTAGAGCACAAGGAAAAGGGTTACTGAGGCTCTTGAGGCTCCGATTCTTTCTCTAGTTGACATTATTTGGAGTACTACAGAAGTAGGTAAAGAGGTGGTGAACATTATCAAAGAGCTGTTGTAGGTGTTGGTTGTGGAGCGTGTGTGTTGATTGGTTGTCTGAGTAGATTTTTTGGTTTTTCTTTTTTGCTTTCCAACTTGTAAACTCTAGGTTCTAGGTCCTTGTAAAACCTGTTTGTTTTTTATGGTTTAAACTTTTGGTTTTAGGTCCTTGTAAAACTTAGTGGCGCTTTAATGTTTATCTTTAGTTTTTTGTAAAGGGTTTTAGGTCCCTTCAAAACTTGCTTTTATCGTAATCTAAAATGATAACATATTAAAAATATCAAATTTAAAGTCTAACTAAAATATATTGTAATCCTTATAAGCAAACCAATACAAATTGAGTATTGATTAAATAATAAGTCTATGTTTACCTTAAAATTGTTTTTTCAAATTGATTGTGTAATTTGTTTGATATTTTTAGCATCCTAAAATATTGCCTAACTAGGGTAGTGTTTCCTCAAAATTATTAGAAATTTAAAATGTGCATGTATATTTTAGAAAAATCAAAACTAAAAAAATTATAGAAAACATTTACATCTAATTGGTTGAAATAAAAAATATTAATCACTAGTTAAACACATGATTACAATTAGTATAGCCTATGGTAAATACTAAGGGTTCATTGAGCACTCCTTGTCTATTTTAGGAAGTAGAAAGAAATAAATAGAAAATACAAGTTTCTATTTTATAGTTTATTTATTAATGTGAAGGTTAATTCAATGGTTTTAGTATTGGGAACTATTTCAATCATCTATTTTTTGTTGAATTTGATACAATCGTCAATGAGGAATAACAAGATAATTGCAACAATCATGTTGGTGTACAACAACAAGATAGTTGTAGAAGACCACTATGTCCTAGCCTACAGTTTAAGCACAAATAGATTTGAACCTAACCTAATCTATATCACATTTGTCTTCCCTTATTCTGGGCAAAGATTCCAACACTCGGTTTATAACCAAAATTACTATAGTTCTTGCACTTGTGTTATTTCTTCTTGTTGTTATAGGGGTTTTTTGGTGGAAGAGAAACATGTCTAGAGACAATATAGAAGAATGGGAAATGGAGTATTGGTCTTACATATTTGAGCACAATGACTTGTGTATTGCAACTGAAGGCTTTCAAAATGAACAAGCTTTTTATTGTGGATGGTTCAGTTGGGTTTACAAGGGAGTCCTCCCTACTCATGACCTCAAAGTTAATGTAAATTCCATCTTAAAAGAAGAAAATAGAGCCTTGGGCATGATGGAGCTTTAAATTTTTGTCTCCACTAGTGATGTTGAAAGAAAATCATAATTGATGTCAAAGATTTATAGAGTAGCAAATTACCATTTACCAAGTTAGTGGTTTGTATTTTTTATCAATATCCATACTATGGAAAGTCGTTAAAAACTATCAGACTAAGGAGGTATCTGCAATCAAGTATGTTGTTTAGTTTCAAAGATAAAGTTTAATATGTTTTAGTCAGGGAAGTTACTGCAAAATAAGGCTATACTATATTAACTTACAAGGATCACTAAAAATACCAAAAGTCTATATCATGAAACTTGTCGGAGAAAATTGACATTTGAAATTTTGAATATATTGTTGAAGATGATCATGAAAGTGACATAGAGAAAATGCGATTGACATACAATAGCAATAATAAATTAATGAGGATTCAAGATTTGTACAACATGTAAATTCCAGATGATATGCATAGTAGTTCATAAAGGCACCAAAAGACCTATAGAGAATTCATGCAATAGAGCATACATTTAGATACATCAGTAATGAATCTTGTGAGGGTTTACATTAGATAGTAATAACACATGCATCAATCAATAATGTTTAAGCTTGGGCCTAGTCATAAATGGAAGGAGTTTTTCTGAAAGCATAAATAATTGACAAGGGAATTTGAGGTCAATTACATGAGTCACTGATGTTGGAAAATCAGACATTATGATTCCATTATACAAGCTACAGATATCTACCAGACTCAACATCCCCCTTTATACAATTGTTTGTATCTTTAGATGTGCATAGGAATGAATCAGTTTGAAGTGAGGGAGGTGCCTTGTTATAATATCACAGACCTTCATGCATTATCAAATGATGGTTTTGAAGGACTTTTCCACATTAAGCAATCTTTATTGAGCAAGTTTAATGTTGTTGTTATTGGGAGGAAAGAACATAAGTTTCCAGTGGTTCTTTAGTGAAAGCTAGGAGTGAATTCCACTATATATGGCCCAGCTTTTGAATTGAGAGAATATATTAGCTACTTTATGAATAAAAGTAAATGGTTATCAACATCAAAATTCTTACATGGTGAAAAAAGTGACAAAGGATGGTAGGATTTTGGAATGAATATGTTTTGGCTTGGAGTCGTAGTTGGGGCCTCATTTGTTTTGTTAATTCTGAAGATGACTTTGAAGAGAGAACATTGGCACTATTTCAAAGGATTATTGGATCTTCCAGGAGAAATAGGCCGAAAATTGGGAAAATATATGGAGGAAGTCGAAGCATAAAATCCTTTACGATAGAAGCAGATGTGTGCAATACCTTGAGTCAAAATTGCTTCTCTTTGCATCAAACAACGGCCACAAGATTCTCTAGTAAGTAGTTCCTATTAGATGTTTACTTGTATACGTACTTACATTACTTTGTATGTATTTTGGTAGGCCTTGTATGATGGAGTATGTGTTGGGGATAGAAGCAAAAGGATTGGCATCAAAGTATTACACACGACAAAGCCTGCAAATGTTTTACCATCTTAAAGAGAGGGGCACTCAAAGCATCTAAAGATGGCATTGATCATTTGTGTAAAGCGTATGTCTATATTCATATGGAAGAGGTAGTGTTATGTGTCGATATAGAGTATGAGATGCACGTATCATATGAAACATATTATAGCCATCACTTTAGACTCCAGATTATAAAACACATAATATAACTACCGCTTATACCAAAAATAAAATTATATCAAAATTTGGTATTAGTTATTTGTTATGAAGAGGTGCAGTGCTTGGAAAAGCAACTGACACCTTCAGTCTTTATAAATATATGGTGGAGAATCAAACATGGAACCATTGAATTTATTTTTTTATCAAAAAGATATTATTTGCACTCCTAAGACATACATATTTTTACAATTCCTTTGCTGGAAGAAGTGGAATTTGATCTAAGCTCCAGGACATTGAAATTATTGGACATGTTTTCAATATTGTGTAACATAAAATCGTGTTGAGTGCAGCATCTATGATTGAATGTCTTCAACACAAATTTTTCCGTAGTATAATCAGTAAGGTTTTATTTGATTTTAGAGTTAAATATTATATACTTCGTCCTTTATGATCTTTTATTTTCCTCTTAATAATTTATTGTTGGGATAAGTGGATTAAATTATTAGTTATTGTTTAAGCCTAATAAATACAAATATTGTGAAATATTAAAGTTGTTTCCACATTTGTATCTATTTTGTCCTTTTAAAGGTTAAAACACTATAGACTGGTTTTAATATGCATTAGACGAAATAATTTGATGCATCCCAATAATTAAATTGTTCATAGATTTAATATTATAATATCATAAAGTTGTATGTGAAAACTTATAAATCTAACTCTATCACCTGTCTAAATTTCAACACTAATCTTTAATCGCTCATTTTATCTATTTGTTTATTGGCAATATTTTTAATCTTTTTGCATTAAGGGTTTAATATCTATTTGTTTTAGTAATTCATTTTAATATTATTTCAGCATTCACAACTCTATTAAAGTAATCAAATTTTGAAGAATAATATTCACCAGTCGCATTCCAAAAACTTTCCTTAAAATCTTGCCACTTGAGGAAATTGTCTTTGCATTATAATCTATTCACTATAAAACAACTTGGACCCAAGTTTTGCTATCTAGGATCAAGTGTACATGCCTTGGTTTTGCAGAGTGAAAAATGCAGAGGATTTAAATCTATTTGATTGATCCTGTCAAGTTGGCCAAAATCAATTAGATATCCTAGCATTGAGCAAGCAAGGCTCATAGGTTTCTAATCAATGATTTTGATAACCAACAAATTGGCAACTCTACTGGGGACAAAGTTACAAGTAAGCCTTGCATACTTACTCCATCATACCAGTGTAGAGATTCATTTGAGCACAATTTTGTTGTAAGTTTTCAGATTTTGTCTTTTATAAGCATTTGACCAAATCGTGAATATATTATTAAGTTTGCTTTTATTATTCTCATTTGTTGTTTTATAATTTTCAGATTTTGTAAATTAGTTTTCTTATCAGCATTTAAGCATAAATTTCTTCCCGAGGTTAAAATTTTTGATTGTGTTTGAAGCTATAATTCTCACTTAATTTGAAGTTTTCTCCATTTTACATAAATTTTTGAAAGCAACTAAGTCTAAAGTTTTATTGTTATTTTTAGAAAATCATTCTCAAGTTATTGTTAGCATTAACTCTACTGGATAAACACCTAGACATTTATTTCTATCTTTTTAAAAGAAAGTGGTGACTCTATTGTATTTCATTAATATATTTTATTGAAGAGCATTTGTTTGCTTTTGAGGTGTATGTGGGGAAGAAGGTCTATGAATCCAAGACCTAAAAGGCTTGAGCAACTAACTTTTAAGAAAAAACCAAGAAAGAAGAAAGTTAAAAATAAAAAATAAAAAATGCTTTACACAGGACATAAAAGTTTTCACGAAAGGACCAACAAGCAAAATGAAAGAGACAACTCAAGTCATAATAGTCTTGAAAAGGATGATGAAAACTGTAATCCATTTTTTCACATTCCTAGGGTAGACAAAGAGTCAGATTGTGAGATAACTCATGTTGAGGACAATAAAGAGCATGAGCAGATAATGCAATGGGATATGATTATAAAGAAAATGGACAAAACAACAAATGGTAATAGTGTAATATTAGCCAAAACATTAAAAATGTAGCTAGATGATATCCTTGAAAAAATAGGGATATCAAAGGATCTTATTGCTTCCCCACTTAGAAAAGCTTGTAATGAAGATAAGTCAGGCTGGTCTAGAGAAGAAAGGTTTGATCAGATGCAAAATGAAGTAAATACATCATCAAAGTACAACCCACCTAATAGAAATAATCTAGAATCACAAGTTGCCACTAGCCATGTTAATCCATTATATGAGAAAAAAAAGGATAAGAATCAAAATAACAATTTTAATAGGCATTTCAACAATAACCAATGGGCCTGGAATGTTGGGCAACATACCAAAGGAGTTTCACAAAATAATGGAAACATTGGACAACCTTATGGTGTGGATCAAAATAATAACAATTAGAACATCCAAGGTTATATGGTTCAGAATCAAGGCATTAGGAATCAAGCAATAAGGCAGTCTATGAAAATTGAGAGATATAGATAGCTTGATTTCAATGGGATTAGAGGATATCCAAATCTAATATCTAATGATTTAAGGAATGCTATTTTGAAATTTTTAGGAAGTGGGACAGAATCTGCTGAGTGGCATGTGATTAATTTGAAAACTGTTATTGAAGATTTTGAGGAGGATCATGAGGATGTATTCATGAAACTTTTCATGCAATCATTAACTGAAGATGTTGTAGAGTGGTATAGAAGTTTGTTAGATGGATCCATTTCTGGATGGTGCGATTTTGCTAATCAATTTATTAAGCAATTTGGTGATCATAATGACACATCTTTTGCATCACATGAATTAACAAACATTAAGAAGAACACAAATGAATTAGTATCAGAATTTAATAAGAGATTTAACAAAGTTCTAAATAGGATCCCTAGAGAGACTAGACCAGTGGATTCATTTCTAATTGATTTCTACTTAAGTGCATTTGATAGTAAAACTCATTATGAGATAAGATCTCAAAGACCCTCTTCATTTCCGCAAGCTTTCAAAGTTGCTATGACAATTGAAAATGATAGGAAAGCAGCAAGTAGAATCAACAAAAGGGATGACCCAAAATTATATAATCCTAAAAACCCTAAGGATGAATTAAAAGAGATCATGGACATGCTCAAAGATATAAATGTTAAACAAAATAGAAATGAAAGACCATAATTCCACATAAATGATAGGGTGAGACTTTAGGACATGCCATACAATACAAATTGGAAGGATGGGAAACTAGAAAGACCAAATTATGTTAAGGACACCCTTTATCCTTTAAAGAAAATCAACATTGTTGATGATGGGCCATGGTGTGATGTATATAGGCTGCCCCATGATCCTAAATATTGCATTGTTGCACAATCTATTTTCGAGGAGGAAAATCAGGAAGGTGAAGAAAAACCTATGGTTAATGCCATATCATTAGAACCATTATGGGGTAGAGATGAAGACGATTCTATAGATGAGGACAAATTTTTTTATCATCATTGTAGGGGTTTTAATCAGCAACGTTGTATCCAATAGGTGTTTTTAAATGTGGAGGATATACCTATTTTACGCAAATTGACAGTAGAAGAAAGGAAGGCTTATACTATTGCAGTTGTAGAACATGCTAAACACACATATGAAAGAAGAAATAAAGACAACAATGTTGATCAAGGTAATCTGACTGATATATTTGCAAAGAGTCAATAACAAGTTGAAACATCTAGAAAAATTGGTAATCAAGCTTAGGCTAAGCAAAAAGAAAATAATTAGTCTTCTAAGCTAACCAAACAGTCGATCACGCACAAGAATGGTAAGCAAATATCTGACTGTCATAATTTTATGAATCATGCATTATCTCAGTTGAAAATTATTATTCCTCTAATGGAAATGATGATTTTTTTTTATTACAGGGATGAAACTTTGAAGATATTATCTAGTGCATAGAGGATATTAGTAATAAAACTAATGCAAGAAATAATGAAGAACCACCTAATCTGTATCTAGGAACAATTGAATAAAAATTCAAATCAAGTAGACCCATTTTATTTAACATTACTGATAAAGAATTGTATGATTGATTCTGGCACAATAGTTAATATCATGTCTATTGATGTAATGAAAGAAATAGGTCTCAAAGTTGATACTCCTTTTGGTAATGCTATGCTATGGATAATAGATCTGTTCTAGTAGTTGGAATTATTAAAAATGTTGAATTTTGTTTTCCATCATTTCTAGATATATCATATAGGATTGACATCACTGTAGTTGAGATATTAGCAAGTTATGGCATGTTGTTATCTAGACAATGGTCAAATTTGGTTGGTGGTCATGTACAACTAGATTTGTCATATGCTACTATACCAGTAGGGGGCAAAGAAATCATAATTGAGAGGGAAGCCCAGTTGTATTACCTAGTTGAGGATTATATTCCATATTCTGAAGTCAACTTTTTCCATTCTAACATGGATAACTTCTAGGTAAGTATAACTAAACCTACTTCTAAAATCATCAATCCAAATTCAATACATGCAAAAGAAGATTGTAATAACATTTGGAAAATATTCTTTGATGGTGCTTGTAGTAAGGAGAGAAATGGGACCAGTCTTGTATTTATTTCACCATTAGGTAAAATGTTTAATTTTTCTTTCCTATTAAATTTTGAGTGTACTAACAATATTGCTGAATATGAGGCTTTGATTATTGGTCTCAATATTGCTAAGGCTTATGGGATTAAATTAATCACTATTTTAGGGGACTCGAATTTGATTGTTTCCCAAATTAGGCATAAATTTTCAACTAGGAGGCCAAGGTTAAAACAATATCATAATTATGTGTGGGATTTGTTAGAATTTTTTGATGCTTTTTCTATAAAAAGGATTGACAGTTCAACTAACTACTTGGCTAATACAATGGCCAACCTTGCTATTAGACAAATTGATCTTCCATTTGATGAGGTCATTCAATTAGAAATGAAAAACAGACCTTCAATACCAGATAACATACAAAATTGGCAAGTCTTTGAAGATGACAAATATATTATTAGGTTTTTAACTTGTCAGGAGGATTATGAAAATTAGTTAATTGATTGGAATAGATGTGTGGAAGAAGAGGATGGCAAGGAAATGCTATTTGGAAAAGAAATAGTGCAATTAAAAACAAACAAAATACCTAAGTGTTTAGTAGCCTTAGAACGAACCTTTGATGAAAGAGAAAGTGAAAAACCTAGCAAATTCACTAAAATCCAAATGATATTGAGGAAATAAACTTAGGAACTGAAAATTCTCCCAAAAATGTTTATACAGGGAAGAAGTTGTCATCCAAGATTAGGGCTGACTTGATTTCTTTGTTAAGGAAGTATGAACATGTTTTTGCTTGGAGTTATGATGAACATAAAGCTTATAAGGAAGACTTGTTTCAACATGAGATACCTTTAGAACTTGATGCTAAACCTTTTAGGTAGATACAACACCCAATAAATCCAACTCTAGCCCCAAAAATGAAAGATGAACTCATTAAGTTAAGAGATGCTAGAATCATTAAACCTATTACGCACTCTACATGGGTTTCAAATTTAGTGCCAGTGAGAAAGAAGAATGGCGATATACGATTATGTATAGATTTCAAAAATTTGAACATATCTTCTCTAAAGGATAATTACACATTACCTAATATGGAGATCTTATTGCAAAAGGTAACTAGTAATGAACTATTATCCATGATGGACAAATTTTTGGGCTATAATCAAGTTAAAGAGTCCAAACAATATAAGACTGCTTTCACAACTCCTTGGGGTACTTACATGTATGCTAGGATGCCTTTTGGGTTAAAAAATGTGGGAGCCACTTTTTAAAGAGCAATGGATGTTGCTTTTGATGGATTAATTGATTTAATTATGGTACTTTATTAGGATGACCTCACTGCCTATTCGAAAAGAGCAGAAGATCATCATAAACATTTTGAGAAAATTTTCATAAGAGCTCTTGAATTTGAAATTTCCTTAAACCCTAAAAAATTTCATTTTGGAGTCACTTAATTATGATATAAATGAAAAGAAGGCTTATGCTCTTGTTAAAGTAGTTAAATCTTTTCGACCTTATTTAGTTGGAGCTAAAGTCATTGCTTATGTGCCTAATGTTGCCATTAAGGATATATTTAGACAATCTGAAACTACCGGAAGATGATGTCATTGGATAAATCAAGTCTAGGAATTTAATATAGATATTCAAATTAAAAAATTACTTAGAGGGTAGGGATTGGCTAGACTTATGGCAGAATCAAATTTGGAGGCTATATAGGTAAATCAGATTAATGACGATCATACTAAGGTTAGTACTGAAAGATGCCCTTGGTATACTGATATAGTTTACTATTTGTAGCATACAAAATGTAGAAATGATCTAAGTGACAATAAAAAAAGAACTATTAAATTACAGGCCGCTAAGTATGTCCTAATTCAGGGAGATCTATACTGGAAAAATCAAGATGGAATTTTGCTTTTCTATTTGGATATTGCTCAATCTATAGTTATTCTTACGGAGATGCATGAAGGAGTTTGCGGTAGTCATTTTTCAGCTAGGACCATAGCACATAAAATATTACGAGTAGGTTATTATTGGCCTCAACTTTTTAAGGATTATTATTCTTATGTGCGAAAATGTGAGGCTTGTCAAAAATTCTCAAGTTAAAATATGATGGTGCCCTTCCTTTAAGGACATTACAAGCGAAGGAACCTTTCCAAATGTGGGGAATTGATTTTATCAGGGAAATTAGTGATAAGTCGAGCAACAGGCATAGTTGAATTTTAGTGGCTATTGATTACTTTACCTATTGGGTAGAGGCTATACCCACTTGATAGTCTATGAATAAAGTAGTAATTAAATTTCTTACTGAGAACATCTTAACTAGATTCAGAGTTCCTCAAAATATTATAGCAGATAATGGTATGTGTTTTAGATCTAATGAGTTTGCTGATTTTTGTAGGAAATATGGAATAACTGTATCATACTCATCTCCATATCATCCCCAAGGCAATGGACAAGTTGAGTCTAATAACACAAACATCTTGAAGATTATCAGAAGGATGTTGGATAGTAACAAATGCACTTGGGACTCAAATCTAAATTCAACATTATGGGCATACAGAATAATGGTGAAAAAGTCTACCGGTTTCTCTCCTTTTAACCTAGTTTATGAAAAAGAAGAAAAGCTTCTTTTAAATAATTTACTGCTTGTTTACAAATTTGTTATTGAGGAATAATTAGAAGATATCAATTTCATGGAGAATAGATTAAATGCACTAATTGAGCTTGATGAGGTAAGAAGACTAGCGCAGGAACATAATATTAATAAGTAGCAAGAAGTTAAATTTCTTCATGACAAAATAACTTTAAACTAATCTTTTAAGGTAGGAGATTGGGTTTTGAAATGGAACACAAAGGATCAAGACAAAGGAAAACATGGTAAGTTCAAAGCTTTATGGTTAGGACCTTTTATTATCCTTGAAAAGGCTAGAGAACACTCTTATAATTTGTAGGATATAGATGGTCGCATATAGGATTTTTCGGTCCATGGATAGTACCTTAAGCCATTTTTTCAATGAGCATAAAAGGGGAGTTCTTCTGTTCCCTATTTTATTTTATTTTTATTTCTTTAAATTTTTGTTTATACTATTTTGTGAACTTGCTACTCCCTATGTTTTGACAGGTTTTCTGCTCCAGAGATAGCTAAGATGCTCACTATGCCCAAAAGGGACAGATGTCCCCAATGAGAGCCACTGATGGAGCTTTAAAATTCTACCTGGACTAGTGATTTTGGAAGAACATCATAATTGATGTCAAAGATTTATAGAGTAGAAAATCACAATTTACCAAGTTAGTGATCTGTATTTTTTTTATCAATATTCATATTGTGGAAAGTCTTTACAAACCATTAGACTAAGGAGGTATTTGCAATCAAGTATGTTGTTTAGTTTCAAAGACAAAGTTTAATATGTTTTAGTCAGGGAAGTGACTGCAAAATAAGGGTATACAATAGTAACTTACAAGGATCACTAAAAATATTGTAAGGGATTACGGATTGTAATAAGGTTGTAATCACTGGATTGTAATAAGATCGGACTTGCTGTTTGGTGGACGTAGCCCAGGGATTGGGTGAACCAGGTTAAATCTTGGTGCCTTGTGTTCATTTCTGTGTGTTCTATTATTTTCTGTTATTGGTTATATTTGCATGTAGTTTTTAATTTCTGTCCGTGGTTTATCCTAACAAGTGGTATCAGAGCAAGGTTGTCTTTCAGTTATCCTCTGCAGGAAAGTCTCACGGTTAAGTGGGAGTCTCACAGTTGAGTGGGAGCGATGGCAGATGAGGGTAAGTTGAGGGTTGACAGGTTTAATGGGCAGAACTTCAAGTTATGGAAGATGCAAATGGAAGACTATTTATATCAGAAGGATTTATGGAAGCCGTTGGAAGGAAAAGCCAAGAATTAGGGAACTATGTCAGAGGCTGAATGGGATCTTTTGGATAGAAAGGCACTCGGAAGCATTCGGTTATGCTTGGCACCATCAGTGGCATTTAATATTACAAAAGCAAAGAAGACAGAAGATTTGATGAAAACCCTAGCGACACTATATGAAAAGCCCTCCGCTTCAAATAAGGTATTTCTCATGAAGCGTTTATTTAATATGAAAATGGCAGAAGGTGGATCTGTTGCAGATCATTTAAATGAGTTTAATACTATTACTAGTCAATTATCTTCTGTGGGTATCAATTTTGATGAAGAAATTAGGGCTCTCTTGATTTTGTGTTCTTTGCCTGAAAGCTGGAATGGCTTGGTAATGGCGGTGAGTAATTCTGTTCTTGGATCTAGTACCCTAAAATATGATGATGTGATTGGTGTTATTTTAAGTGAGGAAACTCGTAGAAAATCCTCAGGTGGATCTACATCAGGAAGTGCTTTAAATGCACAAAGCAAGGGTAGAACAACTGAAAGAGGAAGTAACTCTGGAAATCATGAGAAATCAAGAGGAAAGTCAAAGGGGAGGAGGTCTCAATCGAGAGGACCAAATGATTGCTAGTACTGTGGGAAACCAGGGCACAAAAAGAAAGATTGCTGGAATCGAAAGAAAAATGAAGGAGATAAATCAGATGGAGACAAGGAGGCAAATGTGGTAAGTAACAAATCCAAAGAGGATGCTTTGCTTCTGTCTTTAGAGAGTGTTGATGATTCATGGGTTTTAGATTCTGGTGCTTCATTTCATGCTACACCTCATAGAGGTTATTTCATTGATTATGTCCAAGGGGATTTTGGGCTTGTTTATTTGGGGGATAATGAACCCTGTCAAATTGTTGGAAAGGGAAAAATTAAGATTAAGTTGCAGAATGGGAATCATTGGCTACTACATGAGGTAAGACATGTTCCAAAGCTGAGTAGGAATTTAATTTTAGCAGGGCAACTCGGTGATGAGGGTTGTGTAGTTACTTTTAATGATAAAAATTGGAAGGTTTCAAAAGGTTCCCTTGTAGTAGCAAAAGGTGTGAAAGTAGGCACCTTATATCTTTGTACAGGTCATATTGTTCCTTCTACTTTGATTGTTTCAGAGAAAAATGAATGTTCAGGAACAATTACTGCAGTTGAGCAGGGAGAACAAATAGCTGTTGTAGATTCTAATACAGCGCTGTGGCACAATAGACTTGGGCACATGAGTGAGAAAGGTATGAAAGTAATTCATTCAAGGAAAGTTTTACCAGGTCTAAAATGTGTGAATATGGATTTCTGTGAAAGTTGTGTGTATGGAAAACAAAAGATAGTGAGTTTTGTAAAGACAGGGAAGGAAAACAAAAAGGAGAAATTAGAGCTTGTGCATACAGATGTATGGGGACCAGCTCAGGTATCTTCCCTTGGTGGCTCTCATTATTATGTTACATTTATTGATGATGCAACTAGAAAAGTATGGGTTTATTTCCTTAGACAAAAATCTGATGTATTTCAAACTTTTAAGAAATGGAAATGCTTGGTTGAAAATGAGACTGGTAAGAAATTAAAATGTCTCAGATCTGATAATGGTGGTGAGTATTGCAGTCATGAATTTGAAGATTATTGCTCCACTAATGGTATTCTTAGACAAAAAACTATTCCAAGGACTCCACAAGAAAATGGAGTGGCTGAATGCATGAACAGGACTATAATGGAGCGCGCAAGGAGCATGAGGTTGCATGCTGGGTTGCCCTTACACATGTGGGCGGAGGCTGTCAATACTACAGTATATTTGATTAATAGAGGTCCCTCTACTCCTTTGGGCTGTGGTATTCCAGAGGAAGCATGGACTGGTAAGAAGGTGAGTTATTCTTTTCTCAAGACCTTCGGTTGTGAAGCTTTTGCTCATATAGACTCTGAAAATAGAACCAAGCTAGAAGCTAAATCAAAGAAATGTGTCTTTGTTGGATATGGCATTAATGAATTTGGTTATAGGCTTTGGGATTTTGAAAATCTTAAAATTATTAGAAGTCGGAATGTCATATTCAATGAGAAAGTGTTGTACAAAGATCTGTTGCAGCAACATGAGAAGAAAGAAGATGATTATGTAGTGCTGGATGATACTCCAAAAGCTGATGTTCTAGCCATTCCTCATGATGTGCAACAACTGCAACAACAAATACCACACACACCAGTGAATGTTAGACGGTCAACAAGGCAAATTAGACCTCCACAAAGGTTTTCTCCCTCTTTGTATTCTATTTTACTTACTGATGCTGGTGAACCTGAAAGTTATGATGAAGTTGTGCAGGTGGATACTAAGATTCAGTGGGAGTCTGCAATGAAAGATGAAATGGACTCTTTGCTAAAAATTAAGACATGGGATTTGTGCAAGTTGCCTGCAGATAAAAAGGCTTTACAGAATAAATGGGTTTACAGGTTGAAAGAAGAGGAAGGAGGTAAGAAAAGATTTAAGGCCAGGTTAGTTGTAAAAGGATTTGCACAGAAAAAGGGAATTGATTTTGATGAGATATTTTCTCCTGTTGTTAAAATGACTTCTATTCGTACTGTTTTAAGTCTTGTGGCTACTGAAGATTTGCATTTAGAGCAGATGGATGTTAAAACAACCTTTCTTCATGTTGATTTGGATGAATAAATATATATGGCTCAGCCACAGGGTTTTGAGGTCAAAGGTAAGGAGAACTTAGTGTGCAAATTGAAGAAAAGTTTATATGGCTTGAAGCAAGCACCTCGGCAATGGTATCTGAAATTTGACAGTTTTATGCATGAGCATGGATATAATAGGTGTCATTCATATTACTGTGTTTATTTTAAGAGGTTGGATGATGATAGCTACATTATTTTATGTTTATATGTTGATGATATGCTTGTAGCTGGGTCTAACATGGATCATATTAAGGGGCTGAAATGCCAATTAGCACATGCATTTTCTATGAAGGATTTGGGGGCAGCAAAAAAAATCCTTGGTATGAAGATTTGCAGAGATAGTAAGAATAGAACATTGACGCTATCTCAAGCTGATTATGTTGAGAAGGTGTTGCAACGTTTCTCTATGAAGAATGCTAAAGCTGTCAGCACACCTTTACCTGGTCATTTGAAATTGACTAAGGAGATGTGTCCCAAGACACAGGAAGAGGAGGATAAGATGTCCAAGGTACCCTATGCTTCAGCTATAGGAAGTTTGTTGTATGCTATGGTATGCACTAGGCTAGATATTGCACATGCAGTGGGAGTCGTTAGCAGGTATATGAGTCATCCAGGATTTGAGCATTGGAATACTGTCAAGTGGATTCTCAAATATTTGAGAGGAACATCCAATAAGTGTTTACACTTTGGGGGCTCTACTACTAATTTACAGGGCTATGTTGACTCAGATTTGGCTGGGGATATTGATACCAGGCGGAGTACTACAGGTTATGTCTTTACTGTTGGTGGGGCAGCCGTGAGCTGGGTTTCTAGGTTACAGAAGATTAATGCTCTCTCCACTATAGAGGTAGAGTATGTTGCTGCTACAGAGGTAGCCAAGGAGATGATATGGCTTCAGTTCTTCTTGGAAGAATTGGGACATCCTCAGAAGGATAATTATTTGTTCACAGATAGTCAGAGTGCCATTCATCTTGCTAAGAATTCAGCTTTGCATTCTAAGACCAAACACATACAGTTGCGGTACCATTTCATTCGGTCAGTTTTGGAGGATGGACAGTTAAAGCTGGAGAAGATACATACCAATGACAATCCAACAGATATGTTGACAAAGGTTGTAACAAGGGAGAAGTTGAACTCCTCTTCAGTTTCGGTTGGTCTTTTAGACTGAACATGAATAAAAGAACAGTAGAGTCCAGGATGGTTTGATCTAGTGGGAGCCCCATGTGGTCGGGTATTGCTATAGGATCAGTCTCCAAGTGGGAGATTGTTGTTTAGTGTGGAGCCTGATCAGTCCCCAAGTGGGAGATTGTTAGATTGTGGTGACTGATCAGGAAAGTACTGTACATACTTCATAAATAGTGGGGTTCGAATTTTTTTTTTTTTTTTGGAAGTAGCCGACATGGTAGCCGACATATTATGGCCGATATATGGCCGACATGTTATAACCCTAAAGTGGTTTAATACTTGTATAAAAGGGTTTAGGGTTGGGTATTTTTTCATTATGTTGTGATGTGAAATTGCTTCTTGTGGTGGTATTGAGCTGTAAGGGATTACAGATTGTAATCAGCTTGTAATAAGATCGAACTTGCTATTTGGTGGACGTAGCCCAGGGATTGGGTGAACCACGTTAAATCTTGGTGCCTTGTGTTCATTTTTGTGTGATCTATTATTTTCTGTTATTGGTTATATTTGCATGTAGTTTTTATTTCTGTCTGTGGTTTATCCTAACACAAAAGACCTATAGAGAATTCATGAAACAGAGCAAACAATTAGATACATTAGTAATGAATCCTATGAGGGTTTGTATCAGATAACAATAACACATGCATCAATAAAAAATGTTTAAGCCTGGGCCTAGTCATAAATGGAAGGAGTTTTTCTGAAAGCATAAATAGTTGGCAAGGGAATTTGAGGTCAATTACATGAGTCACTGAGATTGGGAAATCAGACATTATGATTCCATTATAAAAGCTACAGGCATCTACCAGACTCAGCATCACCCTTTATACATTTGTTTGTATCTTTAGATGTACATAGGAATAAATCAATTTGAAGTGAGGGAGGCACCTTCTTATAATATCACAAACCTTCATGTATCATCAAAAATGATGGTTTTGAAGGGTTTTTCCACATTAAGCAATCTTTATCAAGCAAGTTTAATATTGCTATTACTAGGAGGAAAGAACATAAGTCTCCAATAGTTCTCTAGCGGAAGCTAGGAGCGAATTCCACTATGTATGGCCTAGCTTTTGAATTGAGAGAATATATTTGCTACTTTATGAATAAAAGTAAATGGTTATCAACATCGAAATTCTTACATGGTGAAAAAAGTGACACAACATGGTAGGATTTTGGAATGAATATGTTTTGGCTTGGAGTCATAGTTGGGGCCTTATTTGTTTTGTTAATTTTGGAGATGACTTTGAAGAGAGAACACCAACACTATTTCAAAGGATTATTGGATTTTCCAGGAGGAACCGGCCAAAATTGGGAAAATATATGGTGGAAGTTGAAGCATAAAATCCTTTACGGTAGAAGTAGACATGTACAATACCTTGAGTCAAAATTGCTTCTCTTTGCATCAAATGATGGCCACAAGATTTTTTGATAATTAGTTCCATTAGATGTTTACTTGTATACATACTTACATTTCTTTGTATGTGTTTTTGTAGGCATCGTATGATGGAGTATGCGATGGGAATAGAAGCAAAGGGATTGACATCAAAGCATTACACATGACAAATCTTGCAAATGTTTTATCATCTACAAGGGAGGGGCACTCAAAGTGTCTAAAGATGACATTGATCATTCACATAAAGCATATGTCTATAGGCATATGGAAGAGATAACGTTATGTGCAGATACGAAGTATGAGATGCACGTATCATATGAACCATATTATAGCCACCACTTTAGATTCCAGATTATGAAGTGCATAATATAACTGCTGCTTGTACCAAAAATAAAATTATATCAAATTTTTTTATTAGTTATTTGTTATGAAGAGGTGTGGTGCTTGGAAAAGAAATCGACACCCTTCAGTCTTTATAAATATATGGTGGAGAATCAAACATGGGACCATTGAAATTTTTTTTAATCAAAAAGATATTATCCGCACTCCTAAGACATATAGATTTTTACAATTCCTTTGTTGGAAGAAGTGGAATTTGATCTAAGTTCTAGGACATTGAAATTATTGAGCATGTTTTCAATATTGTGTAATGTAAA
The DNA here is from genome assembly GCA_028749045.1 of Cupressus sempervirens. Taxonomy (NCBI): domain Eukaryota; kingdom Viridiplantae; phylum Streptophyta; class Pinopsida; order Cupressales; family Cupressaceae; genus Cupressus; species Cupressus sempervirens. Next base: position 217,635,786 of record CM053788.1, read on the forward strand.
ATCATGTTGAGAGGAGTATCTATGATTGAATGTCTTCAACACAGATTTTTCCACAGTATAATCAGTATGGTTTTTTTTGGTTTTAGAGTTAAATATTATATACTTTGTCCTTTATGATATTTTGTTTTCCTCTTAATAATTTATTGTTGGGATAAGTGGATTAAATTATTAGTTTTTGTTTATGCCTAATAAATACAAATATTGTGAAATATTAAAGTTGTTTCCATATTTGTATTATTTTGTCCTTTTAAAGGTTAAAACATTATAGATTGGTTTTAATATGCATAAGATGAAATAATTTGACGCATCCCAATAATTAAATTGTTCATAGATTTAATATTATAATATCATAAAGTTGTATGTGAAAACTTATAAATCTGACTCTATCGCCTGTTTGGATTTCAACATTGATCTTTAATCACTCATTTTCTCTATTTGTTTGCTGGCAATATTTTTGATCTTTTCACGTTAAGGGTTTGATATCTATTTGTTTTAGTAATTCATTTTAATCTTATTTCAGCATTCACAACTCTATTAAAGTAATCAAATTTTGAAGAATAATATTCAGCAGTCGCACTCCAGAAACTTTCCTTAAAATCTTGCCACTTGAGGAAATTGTATTTGCATTATAATCTATTTTCTATAAAACATCTTGGATCCAAGTTTTGCTATCCAGGATCAGGTGTACAGGCCTTGGTTTTGTAGAGCCAAAAACACAGAGGATTTAAATCAATTTGATTAATCTTGTCAAGTTGGCCAAAATTGATTAGATATCCCAGCATCGAGCAGGCAAGGCTCATAGGTTTCTAATCAACAATTTTGATAACCAACAGGTTGCTTACAACACCAGAGTCTTGTCAAATTAGAGGCTACTATAGGAGGGGAAAAAAATTATTTATAGTGTATGACTACATGGCAAATGGGAGCCTACACAAGAATATTTTAAACAAGACAAAGAACAAATTTTGTATCTTCAATAAGGGTGGGAGAAGATTTTAGTGCATAGAGACATCAAATCCAACAATGTTAATTTACTTTCTAGTGCATCTTCTTATAGCTTGGCAAATGACAACAAACAAAATCATAATAACAAGTGTAGGACAAGTACTCCCTATTGAGAAAGCTCATTATTGTAATTTATTTGTACTTATCTATAGTTTTATTTTTTTGGTTCAAAAATAGTTAAATCCCTAGGAAAATTAGTGCTAACCAATTTGAAATTAAAAATTAATATACATAAATATATTTTTAAAATAAAGTCCACAGACTTTAGAAAATTGAATTGTTTATAAATTAAAAATTAATGAACACAAACTAATTCAAAAATATTAGTCCCCTTCCTCTATATAAACATAGACTGATAAATGAGTTGGGGAAAGATGTAATATCCATATTTTAAAGATGGAATTAATAATAATAAAGATTGTATATTAAGATTAAATCATTAATAAAATATAATTATATAATCAAATAACAAAAATATATATAATTATGATTATGGCTATAAAACTAAATGGTATATATGGTATATAGTCATAAGAGAACTAAAACTACTTTCAATATGATGAGTGACATGTTAGAAATGTTTAGAATAACTGGGGGGGGTGTGTGGGGTGTGAATCAGTTACTCAAGGTCCTTATGTACCATTTTAACACTAAAACATTGATAGAGACACAACCAAAGACCAGAACGAACACACAGGGAAAGGGAAATCTTATTATCAATGAAAATGCCCTATGGGCTTACAATAGTATGATTCTAGAGAAACAAATCCTCCACACAGTACCTTCTCTCTAACTCCACCGAGAACTGCCCTTATAGTGCCAGAAATGTTCTTAAATAAGCCCCAAATGGTTTAGGGTTAGGAATACATTCTAGAATATGCTAGTTGTCATCTGCCGCAAAAACAAAAGGTTCCAAAAATCACATTAGAAGTCGGTGTAAAATTAGAAGAATCCAGAAATGGTAGTCCAACTTTTGGGAGGTATAACTTTTGAATTGTAACTTTGATTGACAAATTGTTTACATTTTTGAAAAGCTCTCGAAGCGCTCTACAACCCTATGAACATCTTTACTTGTCCCCCATTTTTTGGCCCTGTATAAGGCTGTTTAGTGCCCCGAATCTTACTTTGAAGCACTCTTAGGAGGTCTCTAGGAAAATTAAAACTGCAATAACTTTCTAACCGTAAAGCCTTTTGACCTAATTCTTTTTTTGGAGCGCTTTAAATTAAAATATAATCATCCCTCCAAATTACATCCTCTAACTCATCATAATTTTGGCTCAATTACAAAATAACTCATTTACACGTATCCCAAGGTGCTTAAAAACTAATAAGACTCTAACCCATAAAACTAATAGTGGAACTATGAGAGTTGGAACCTTTATTTGACCCAAATGGGTATCCATAAATGAAAACACATGAAACATAAACTATCTCTAAACATTTTTTTTTGGGTGATACAGGATTGCCCTTACACCACTAGATGCTCCTACATCAGTCACCTAGGGCAGAATGAAAAGTAACCCTGTCACTTTATGGAAGAGGAAAACCCAAATGGGAAATCTCCATAGTTGATATCCAAGTTGATTCCTCTATTGGCCATCCTTTCCACTTCACCAGGTACTCTTCATACTGCCTATTTCTGGTACTCTTGCCCACACGACTATCCATAATCTCTTCTATCTCCTCCTTTTGAGAAGTAGGAATTGGACATGGCTCTAGCATCAACCCCTCATCTGCACCATCATCATGATATTCTGTTAAGTCTGCAATGTTGAAGATAGGAGAAATGTGAATTCCATGTGGCAACTCCACCTCATATGCATTTCTCGAGTCATGTTTCTTCAAAATTTTGCAGGGGCCAAATTTCTTCATCTTCAGCTTGTTGTAAGTACCCACTGGAAACCATTCCTTTCGTAAGTGTACCATAACCAGATCCCCTAGTTGGAATTCCTTATGTCTCCTCCTTTTATCTACCCTAGCTTTATACTGTTGATTCATCTTGGTAATGTGTGCATGGACCTCCTAATGTAGGCTCTTGACATGTTCAACAAATTCTTCTACCTCGGCACTTGTCCTCTCCCCTTGCTCCATTTTCCTTAATTCTGGTGCAGTGCTTGGGTTACTCCCATACACAATTTGGAATGGGGATCTACCAATACTCCTATTTACAGAATTATTGTAAGCAAATTCTGCCTATGGTAGAATCAAATCCCATCCCTTAGGCTTATCTCCCACTAAACACCTCAGCAAATTACCCAGATTTCTATTTACCACTTCTGTCTATCCATTAGTTTGCGAATGATTATAGAACTAAACTTCAATTCTATACTCAACTTCTTCCATAAACTCCTCCAGAAATACCCCACAAATTTATTATCTTTGTTGAAAACAATACTCTTTGGAAGACCATGTAGTCTCACCACCTCTTTGAAAAACAAATATGCAATATGTACAACATCATGTGTCTTGTTGCATGGAATGAAATGTGCCATCTTGGAGAACCTATCAACCACCACAAATAATGAGTCATTACCCCTTTGTGTCCTCCACAATCCAAGAACAAAATCCATACTTATGTCCTCCCATGGTTTTGATGGAATAGGCACTGGTTGATAGAGTTGAGTATTGTGACTAAATCCTTTGGCTACTTGACATACTTGACAACTCTGTATAAACTTCTTCACATCCTATGACATTTGAGGCCAAAAATAATGTTCTCTAAGAATGGAAATGGTCGTACCTTGACCAAAATGTCCTGCCATCCCCCCACTGTGCTTTTTTTTGATCAATTTTTCCCTCATGGAGCTCATTGGAATACACAATTGATTGCCCTTGAACAACATACCATCCTAAATCAAATAATCTAGCCACCTAGTTCTATCTATAGTAATAGGTTCTTTACAAGCCTTCCATGCTTTAGCAAAATCAAGATCCTCAAGGTACAGATTCTTGAGTTCATCAAACCCAACCTCTTCAACTTGCATTACTGCCGACAACGATTGTCTCCTACTCAATGCATATGCAACCCTATTAGACCTTCCACTTCTATGTTTCAACACAAATATATAGCTCTCCATGAACTTTACCCACTTCAAATGTCTCGGGTTCAATTTACCTTGGCTATTTAGGTACTGCAATGCCTGGTGATCAGTATACAAGACAAATTCTTTTGGCAACAAATAATGCCTCCATTTCTTTAAGGCTTGAAAGATTGCATAGAACTCCTGATCATAAACATAATACTTCTTCTTTGCATCATTCAAATTTTCACTAAAATATGCAATAGGCTTACCTTCTTGGCTTAATACAACCCCTATAGCATTGCCACTAGCATCACAATCTACCTAGAACACTTTACTGAAATTAGGAAGTGCCAACACAGGTTGTTCTGTCACCTTTTTTTTCAATAGTTCAAAACTCCTTGTAGCTGCTATGGTCCACTTGAACTCTTTCCTATCCCCCCTTATTGTTTCAGTTAGGGGTGTATATATGCCACTGAAATTCTTAATGAACTTCCTATAAAAACTAACCAGACCATGAAATGATCTCACCTTAGTAGCAAACCTTGGAGTAGGCCATTCCAAGATGGCTTTTACCTTCTCTGGATCCATTTTGAGAGCTTCAGATGATACAACAAATCCCAAGTAGACTAACTCTTTTTTTATAAAGCTACACTTCTTTAGATTAATCAACATTTTCTCTTCCCTCAACCTTTCAAGGACTTTACAAATGTGCAATAAATTTTCATCCAAAGCCTTGCTGAAAATTAAAATATCATCCAAATAGACAATAAGAAATTTTCCAAGAATTTCTTTAGTACCTCATTCATAAGCTGCATGAAGGTGCTTGGTGCGTTGGTCAGTCCAAAGGGCATGACTAACCACTCATATAGACCCTCCTTGGTCTTGAATGTAGTCTTCCACTCATCTCCCTCTCGTATCCATATCTGGTGATAGCCACTCTTGAGATCTATCTTTGTGAAGTATTGAGCTCCACTCAAGCAGTCCATAAGATCATCCATTCTTGCCAAAGGGAATCGATACTTGATGGTTATTCTATTTATAGCTCAAGAGTCTGTGCACATTCTCCACTCTCCATCCTTCTTTGGTGCTAGTACTACAAGTACTACACATGGACTCAAGCTCTCTCGAATCAAACCCTTCCTCAATAGCTCTTGAACTTGTCTATTTAGCTCCTTAGTTTTAGTAGGAGTCATCCTATGAGCAGCCTTGTTAGGAAAACTAGCTCCAGGGATTAAATCTATCTGATGACTAATTTGCTTTACTGGTGGCAACCCTTCTAGAACATTACCAGAGGTGACATCTTCATACTCACCTAATAGGCCTGAAACTTTAGGTGGAATTTCACTACTACCTTCCTTATCTTTTCTAGGAATCAAAGCATAACACATGCGTTGATGTTTCATACCATCCAAAAAATTTCTTCCATCAACAAGACATATCCTAGCACTACTGCATACCTTTTCACCTTCCTTTAGCAAGGGCTTCAGTTTGTGGCAAACTCCATCCTTTGTCAGAGTATGTATTTGCATGACCATCATGTACAACATGTCTATCAAATTGCCATGGTCTTCCCAACAATAAATGGTAGACATCCATTGGAATAATGTCACAGAGAACTTCATCATGGTAACTCCCAATCTTGAACTTTACTAGACATTGTTCACTAACCAGGACCTTATGATCATCCCTCATCCAAGAAATCTGATAGGGTTGGGGGTGTTTCTCCCTCTTCAGCTTTAGGTTAGAGACCATCTCTTTAGACACCAAGTTGTCAGTATTTCCACCATCAATGATCACATCACAACACTTATCCCCGCACTTGCACCTAGTACGAAACAAATTCCTTTGTCCAAGTTCCATCTCAGCACTTAGTAAGACCCTTTCATTTATAAGAACCTCTCCTCTTTTTGCATCCTCTGAATGTGATGACTATGCATCCTCATCTACATGAGCAACCCTTGCTTGACCATTAGCTCTCCTATATGTCCTTCCTTGTCATTGAGGGCATTCAAAGGCATGATGACATTCTTCATTGCAGTGGAAATAGGTACCTTGAAAGCCTCCTCTTCCTGATCCTTGTCGACATCCTCTACCTCTTTCCCTCTGATCTCCAAAGTTTTGATCACAGGAGTGGTTGAAACCCTCATTCCTCTGGTTCTTACTAGTACCCACATCTTCATTTTTCTTTTGGGTCTCATTTTGGCCTCCAAATGACCTACTATTGCCCCTTCCTCCTTGATCGCACCCTCTTTGCCTTCCTTCAAACCTTTTATTTAGCTTCTCTTCAACTCGCAAGGCAAACTGGTATGCCTCTTCAATGCTTGTCATTCTAACTAGACTTAACTCCTCCTGAATGCTAGGTCATAACCCACTGAGGTAACGTGCAACCTTCTCCTTATTTGCTTCTGCATGCCCTACCCTAATAAGAAGTTGATAAAATTCCTCCATATATTCCTAGACAAATTTTCCTACTTGCTTTAATCCTTGCATTTTCTTGAACAAATCAAGCTCATAATCAACAAGAATGAACTGCTTCTTTATTTTGTCCACCATGCGATCCCATCTTGTGATTTTCTCCTTTCCTCTTCTATTTCTTTCTAGTTGAATCTCTTGCCAGCAGATTTTGGCATGGCCTTTCATTCTGGCCTTCACAAACTTAACCCTATCTAGATCTCTAATATCCTCATACTCAAAATACTCCTCTAGTTCATTAATCTAGTTGATCAACTCATCTGAGTTTAGATTTCTTGAAAAAATATCCACATCAATTTTAGGTCTTTTTCCAAGCTTATAAATGGCCCTAAAAAACCTCTCTTCTGCCTAATTTAGGACTTCCTCATCACCTTCCCCTTCCTGTCCAATATTTTCTTCTTCTTCATTTTCTTCCTCACTTTTGTTGCCTGTCGCAACATTCAGTCCTCTACGGACCTCCTCCTGCAATGCTTGAACTTGTCTCTGGAGGGCTCTAACCTTGGGACTAACAACTCCAGCCCTTCCACCACATTCCCTCCATGGATGCATCGTCTTGTCTCAAACCCACAACCACATAGTCCTAGTACAAACTAACTCACAGTCGGTGCTCTATCTACACACTCAGGAAAACTTGCTCTGATACCACTTGATAGAGACACAACCAAAGATTGGAATGAACGCACAAGAAAAGGGAAATCTTATTATCAATGAAAATGCCCTATGGGCTTACAATAGTATGATTCTAGAGAAACAAATCCTTCCTACAATACCTTCTCTCTAACTCCACCGAGAACTGCCCTTACAGTGCCATAAATGTTCTTAAATAAGTCCCAAATGGTTTAGGGTTAGGAATACATTCTAGAATATGCTAGTTGGCATCTACTACCAAAACATAAGGTTCCAGGAATCACATTAGAAGTCGGCATAAAATTAGAAGAATCCAGAAATGGTAGTCCAACTTCTGGGAGGCATAACTTTTGAACTGTAACTCTGATTGACGAACCATTTACATTTCTAGAAATCTCTTGAATCTAAGTTTGAAGCACTCTTAGGAGGTCTCCAAGAAAATTAAAACTGCAATAACTTTCTTATCGTAAAGCTTTTTGACATGATTCTTTTTCTAGAGTGCTTTAAATTAAAAATATAATCATCCCTCCAACTTACACCCTCTAACTCATCATAATTTTGGATCAATTACAAAATAGCTCATTTTTTGCATTTACACATATCCCAAGGTGCTTAAAAACTAATAAAACTCTAACCTAGAAAAATAATAGTGGAATTGTGAGAGTTGGAACCTTTATTTGACCCAAATGGGTATCCAAAAATGAAATCACATTAAACAGAAACTATCTCTAAGAATTTTTTTTTTTGGTGATACAGGATTGCCCTTACACCACTGGATGCTCCTGCATCAAACATAAACACTTAAATTGTTCTACTTATCCTATTGTTGCTTGGTCTCTATTATAAACATAAAATTACTGTCTCAAACATAACTTTCTTTTCTTAATGAGAATATTATCAAATGCAAAACACATAAAGCATTCAACTTTGTTTTGACACTAGGGTTTAATGTGAAAACTCAATTTGGGAAAAACCACTAGCAGCATGTCACTACTTTTCACTCTTTCAAAGTGAGCCCTATTAGGAGCCAACCCTATTAAAGGTTTACAAAATACATTGTTAAATGTGATCTTGTTAAAGGATTTAATCACCCTATTAGGAGTGGCCTTGTTAGAAGACTTTGATCATTCCATTTAGAATGTCACCTAATTAAAGGATTTACACAAATTGTTAAGTCTTCAAATGGATGTTGGGTCAATCTCTGTTAAAAGGATTTCAATACAAAATATTTTCAATGACTAGAAAGAAAATTGTAGGCTTGATTTGTGTGATTACAACTCACTTTGCAAGATTAGATCTTTGTTTAGTCCTTGTACTAGAATTTGCTGATAAGCTCTCCATTGTCATCTCTGTTTCTAATTCGCTTGGCAACCCTTCAAGAAATCAACCTTCTCACTTCACCAAAACTTAAGCAATCTACTTAGATTCACTTATCAATATCAACATCTATGCAAGTTATCTCCTTGAGCTTTACATTCACTAACACACTTTTATGTTCATTCTTGTCTGCTTCTGATCCATTTCTGCCTGTATGCCTTTTCTCATATGCATCATACAACTTCACATACTTTCTTCACACATAACACCATTTTTTTGGCTCTTTACCTCTTAAAATATGCAATTCTTGCTTTAATATTTTCCACAACCGCCATAGATCTTGGGGTTTAAGATCAGGTTCAACATGATTCATTATATATGTCCATCTTCTTGATCATCTTTTAGAAACTTCTCTGGAATTTGTATGTTAGGACTTTACCTAATCCTCTCCTTGAATTTAATAATTCAACTCATAAATCTTATCTACAATGTGGTTTACATATTGCAAGAAATCAACTATGTTAGCTTGATCTCACGATTTCCTAAAATTCATTCTAAAAATTGTTACTTGACAATCTCCAAATCTTGGCACTCAGTCATCATTGAATTACTCGGTCACTGTAAATATTTTGGCTCAACATCAACAAACTTGCTTGGTCGATACTAATTCTTAGTCAACGCTAGATTTTCTCGGCACTAATTATGGCTCGGTTGACAAAAGAATCACTCAACATTCCTTAGCCTTTTTTCTCTATTGCTCGACTTAGCTTAGCTTTCTTGATATAAATAATCACTTTGCTTTGTAAAAGTCTATCTAATCAAATTTCCATTGTAACTTCCTTCTCATAACTCAACCTTTCCTCTAGGTGTTATTGTTATGATCAATTTCTCAAATCCTCTTCATCAATCAAACTAGATATGACATTTAGATTAGGTAGCAATATGTCTTATCAATAGATTTGACATCAATGACAAAACAAAAATTGTTCCAATTGTAAGTTTCCAACAATCTCCCTCTTTGGCATTGATGGAAACATCTCAAACATCTCAATACTAGTGATAGTTTAGTAAACTTGGTTACCATACAATCCAAAAGATTCATTACTAGCATTATGATTTCTGCTTTTCTAATTATCTCTCATTCAAACAATAGATGTCCTTTTGTACATTCTCCCTCTTTGTAAATTCTTTTAGTATCTCCTTCTTTGACAACAATATTTGTATATTCTTTCTCTTTGTAGTATCTTATCTCTTATCTCCCTCTTTCAATTTTCTCTCCCTCTTTGATAACAATGCCAAAGACACAAGATTTTTGAGCCACAAACTCTTCATACATCTCAACTATGTAGATTTTACATGTCTAGATGATTTCTGTCATCTGTTTATGACTCATCTATTATGTTGTACTTGACTATGCCACCTTAGACATTTACCAAAGTAGAGTTGTATTGCATCAATGTGTAAGATATTTTGATTAGCACATTTGATGCAATGCACTTTTCCTCCTTAAGTAGCTTTTTTTAGGTGAATCACCCCTAATTTACCTCTAAGATATTCATGAGCATCATTAGGTAAGGCTTTTGTGAATATTTCAGAAATTTGTTCTTTGGTGTGCACACATTCTAGCTTCACTTCTTTGTCTTGAACTAATTCTCTCAAGTAGTGATACTTGATAGCAATGTGCTTTGTCTTAGTGTGCATCACTATATTCTTTGAAATGTTAATAGCACTTGTTGTTATCATAGTAGATAACCACTGGATCTATAATTTCTTCTTTCATACCTTTCAATAATTGCTTAGTCAACATTATATTTGAACAATTCATTGCAACTACCTTGTACTTAGCTTCAATTGTTGATTGGGAAATACAATTATGCTTCTTACTTGCCCATGACACCAATCTCTTTCCTAGAAAGAATGCACCTTCACTAGTGCTTTTTTTGTCATCAATATTTCCTACCCAATATGAGTTGGTAAATACCTTTAGTTCAAATCTATCACTTTTATTGTAATACAATCCATAGTCTTTTGTACCTTTCAAATATCTCATTATCCTTTTTACAACCATCATGTGATTCTCTTTAGGATTTTCTAAAATTCTAACAACTATCCCAACTGCTAAAGCAATATCTGGTCTATTGTGAATTACATATTGTAGCTTTCCAATCATGGATTTGTATAAGGTCTGGTTCACTTTAGCAAAATAATTAGTCTTGGATACCTTATGTCATGTAGACATAGGTGTACTCACTGGCCTTAAGTCTTTCATACCAAAAGTCTTTAGTATCTCCTTGATGTATTTGAATTAAGTAATAAAGATTCCAAAGTTTAGTTGACATACTTGTAACCCAAAAAAGAATTTGATTTCACCAAACACAGACATTTCAAATTCATTCTTCATTTCATTAGCAAATGATTTGCATAATGCTTCTCTCCTTCCAAATATAATATCATCAACAAATATTTCATATAACAATACTTCATTATTTTTACCATTCTTCAAATATAGATTATTGTTATCATTTGTCCTTTCAAAACCAATCTTCATCAAATAGTTATGTATTCTTTCATACCATGCTCTTGGGGTTTGTTTCAATCCATAAAGAACTTATTTAGTTTGCATACCATGTTCTTCTTGTCTCGGTCTACAAATCCATTTGGCTATTCAATGTACACTTCTTCCTCAAGTATACCATTTAAAAAAATAGATTTGACATCCATTTGATATACCTTGAAATTCTTGTAGGCTGAGTATGCAAGCAAAGTTTTGACTCCTTCTAGTCTTGCCATAGGAGTAAAAGTTTCTCCATAATCAACTCGTGCTTGTGCATAACCCTTGCATACTAGTCTTACTTTATTCCTTGTCACTTCACCATTTTCATTGAGTTTTTTCCTGAAAACCCATTTTGTCCCAATAATATTTTTGCCTTTGGGTCTTGGCATTAAAGTCCAAGTATTGTTCTTCTCAATCTGGTTAGTTTCTCCATTCATTGCCTAGATCTAGTCTTCATTTTCTAAGGCATATTTCACTGATTTGGGCTCAAATTCACAAAGTAAGCATGTGTCATCTTTGAGTCTTTTACTTGTCATAAAACTTGATTCAACATTACTAATGATTTGTTCAAGTTTATGATGTCTTCTCAAATATTTTGCTAACACAAGTAATTTCCTTCTTTGTTATTCAACATGTTCATCTTAGAAAATGATCTCAGGCTCATTTTCTCTTTCTTGTTCAAGTTTTGGTTCAACTTCTTTATGCTCGACACTTACTATCTGATGGTTGACATTTCTTGTATTAGACTTTCTAGTCTGTTGCTTGGCACCCATTCTCTACTGCTTGACAATTTGAATTTTCAATTTACCATTTCCTATCTATTGGGAAATTGCAACTTGATTTCCTTGTTCATTTTGAGTGCTACGAGCACCATCATCCACATAGATGGATGTATTATAGTCTTTAGGTTCTTCATTACATGTAATTTCACTTCTTTCCACAAACTCATCAACTTTCACATTTGCACTTTCCACAACTTTGTTAGTGTTAGAATTCAAACATTATAATCTTTACTCTTGGTGGAATATCCTAGGAATATACCTTCATCACTTTTTGCATCAAGTTTTCCATTTCTATTGTCTCAAAAGTATATAGCATTTTCTTCCAAATATTTTGAAATATTTGGCATTAGGAGCATAACCATACCATAGCTCAAAAAGTGTAGCATTTGTATCGTTCTTGACTTGTACTCTATTCAGGGTATAAACAACAATACTAACAACTTCTCTCCAATATTTCTTTGATACACTCTTCTCCATAATTAATGTTCTTGCAGAGTCCACTACTAATCTATTTCTCCTTTTAGCTATTCCATTCTGTGGAGGGGTCCTTGGTGCTGACATCTATCTTTTAATTCCTCTATCATTGCATAATGTATTAAACTCATTTGAAATGAATTCACCACCTCTTCTAGATCTCAAATACTTTATAATTTTCTTTGTTTCTTTCTCAACTCTAGCTAAATACCACTTAAATAACTAAAAAACATATGATTTAGCTTTAAGAAACATCACAATCATCATCCTAGAGTAGTCATCAACAAATAGAATGAAATACTTATCTCCATAATAACTTTGTACATTAGTGAGTCCACATAAGTCAGTATGAACCAACTCCAAAATATCATGAGTAGTTCATGTCTTACTCTTAAAACTAGGCTTGGCCTTTTTTTCCAATTAACATTGTTTACACATAACATTGTCAGGATTCTTTAGTTTAGGTAACCCTCTTACTTTCTTCATCTTACCAGTACTCACCAAATTGTCAAAATTCACATGACATAATCTCTTGTGCCATAACTAAACATATTCTTGTTGTGAAAAAAAACATGCCTCATTAGATAAATCTAGATAGAACAAGTTATCTTTTGCTGATCTCCACTTCCAATTAGCTTACAATCTACATCAAATATCTTGGCCTTCCTATTGTGAAATTTAACTCTGTGACCTAATTTGTTCAGATTGAAACACTCAAAAAATTATAGTTAAGTCCTTCAACCCAATAAACATTGTCACATATTATCTTGTCAGTTAGTTGAATAATACCTTTACCTTTCAAAACAAATGGGATATCATTACCAAATTTAATATATCCACCTTTGTATGGAAAAATATCTTCAAATTTATGTTTATCACTAGTCATATGATTGGAGCATCCACTGTCAATTATCCATCTATCACTTTTGTTCACATATAAGATTAGTGCAGTTTTCTCATCTTCATCGGAGTCTTCTTTCATAGCAACATAGACAACTTCATCATCATTACTCTCAGATTCATTATCAGTTTCTTCTTTATCAATATAGCAGGACTTCTTACCTTTGTCATCCTTATTTCTCTCATAGTCTCTATCATCTCTTCTTCCTTTATACTTGCTCTCCTTCCTTTCATCCTTATCCTATCTGTCAGGACACCTAGTAGCATTATGACCAACCTTGTTGCATGAAAAACAAATAAATAATAAATTTACCTCTTCCTCTTCCAAATCTTTTTTTAATGAGAGCTTCAAGTTCATCAATCTCATCATCAGAACTGTCATTATCACTCTTCACATGTTTACCTTTTCTTTTGCTAAGAACTAATTGTGACTTGAAAACAAATACAATTATAGCAGGTGTATAATTATCAAAGTTAGACATCTCAAAAGTAGTCAGTCTACTAATTACACCTTCTAAGGTCAAAGTGCTACTTGGTGTGCATATCAATTCTTGGATTGCAAAAACTCTAATAGTATATATGGGGAGTAGAGTCGTCAATACCTTTCTTATCACTATTTCATCTTTGATTACTCCATTTGCACCTCAAATAACATTAACGAATTCTTTGATTCTTGTGCAATATTACAGTATGTTTTCACCTTCTATCATTCTCATGTCATCAAATTTACCTCTTAGGCTCTCTGATTTGTCTCTCAGGACATTCTCATCACCTCCATATATGATTTTGATTTTTTCCCATATCTTCTTTGCACTGTCACATTCTTTTACATCATCAAACTCAACATAGCTTAGGGTTGAGGCAATCTCCAATGTTGCTTGATTGTGTTCTTCCTTCAGATTCATTTGTTTAGGTGTCAGAGGAGTAGTTGTTACCTTTACATATTCATTGTTTGCAAATTTGATAACATCATCATTGATACTGGACATGTGCAACCTTATCAAGGTCTACCATGCAGGAAAGTGTTGAAGATGATTGTTGAAGTGAGGAAGATTGATGAAACCTATCATGGAACAATCATTATTTTGTCATTGATGTCAAACCTTCTACTTGTTGGTGAGATAATTTCTCATTTGGTTTGAACATTATCATTTGATTGATTCATGAAGAGGATTTGAAAAGAAAGGATAACAAGAGTGCCTAGAGAAAGGTTGAGTTATATGGTATATAAAGAATCACTAAGACCAAGTAAGACTTTTATGATATAAGGTATTGCTTGTCTACTTAAGGCTATAATGAAAGGATACTTGAGCAAAGACAAGAAGAAGGCTAAGCAAAGAAATGTGCTTTCTAAGCCTCACCAAGTAAATAATGGAAGCCAAGTAAGTCAGTGCATGCTAAGCAGATAGTTAGTTGAAGTCAAGCAAGTCTATTATGTGTTGAGCAAAGAGAAATCTAATATGAGTTGAGAAAATGAAGTTTAGTGTGTGCCAAGCACTAGTTAAACTTAGTGTATGCCGAGCAACCTAGTGTTGACCAAGCATCAGAAGATAGTGATTGCTGAGCAAACATGTTATTGTTGAGTGTCAATAAAATGAGTTTGATCAAAGATTTGACGAATCTAAGCCGAGAAAGTTGATTTCTTGAATTATGTGAAGAACGTGGAAGATAAGTATGATGAGCTAGTGGTACAAGATTCAAGATAAACCATCTGAAGATGAATTTGAAGAGGATTATAAGAGAAGTTTCTAAAAGAGAACAAAATGGAAAAGAGGGCAGATTCAATGAATCTTCCTAACCCTAAGAAGGATGATTGTGGTGAAGTAGAAAAAGATCTAAATTCTCTATATAAGGAGATAACAGGTCAGAAGTAAAGTGTCATAGTATGAACTAGAGAGAGACAAGGTGTCTCATAGTGTTGCTTCATTTGGTGGCCGAAGGGATGAACCTATGGTTGGCATACTAAGAAATAAGGCTTAAGGAGGTGAAGGCTTGAAGGGTGAACAAGCCATCAGAGATGAATGGGATGAATGTGAAGAAGAACAGAGGACTGAATAAGTGATCTATAATATATAAGTGAGTTGTTTTGTTATCAAATCAAGTCCCACTATTACTTTCTAACAACTATATCAGTTTAGATAAATCCTTTGGATTAAGGCTAACCTAACAGTCATGAGTAAATCCTTTAATAGGGTGACATTCTAATGGAATATTCTAAAGTCCTCTAACAATGCTCACTCCTAATAGGGTGATTGAAATCTTTTAATGAAGGTCACACTTAATAGTGTGCATTGTAATATTTAATAGGGTTGGCTCCTCATAGAGCTCACTTTGGAAGAGGAAAAATTGGTAGCATGTTAACGGTGGTTTTTCCCAAATTGGGTTTCCATGTAAAATCCTTGTGTAAAATTGTGTGAATGATTTTGTGGTATTTCATGTTTAGATTTCTACAAATTTGATTTGACCTAGGACAATAATATACTATGGTTTGAGATATTGGATGATTAATGCATGCACAAATATTTGTTAAAATACTAAAATGTTTTATCTATACATTTGGACCTTAGATAATTGATTCACCCCCCTCTCAATTATTCTAAAGAATTACAACAATTGGTATTAGAGTATTTGGTGCTTGTCAATAATTTTTTTTGAAGGTACTTGAAGCTAACTATCAAGATGTACAAAAAGGAGGTGCCCAAGTTAAACAAGAACTTTCTTGCATGGAAATTTTTTATGAAGTTGCATCTAGGAGGTCTTGGAGATTATGAACAAACTGCATTTTCCCTAAGCTATTCAGAGTTTGAAGATATCAAAACATGTACCACTTCTAAAAGAATGTGGGATGCCCTATATAAGATCATTGGAGGAGAGAAGAATGTGTTGAGAGCCAAAGCATAAATTATAAGAGGAAAATCTGATGAAATGAGGATGCAAGAAGGTGAGACTATAGTCTAGTATTGTGCAAGAATCAAAGATGTTGTAAATGGAATTAGAGGATCAAATAATATTATTGAAGATGAGATTGTGATAAAAAAAGTGTTGAGAACCCTAGTGCTTATCTATGCTATTAGAGTCTCTATTATATAAGAACTGAGGTGTACTCCTGGTAGTGATCTAACCCAGGAAGGATTGGTTAGTAGACTCATTGCTTTTGAAATTTCAAATTTTGATGTTTTTAAATCTGAGAATATTGATTATGCTTTCAAAGCTAAGATGACATTGAAGAAACCTCAAGGAAAGAAAAAGGTCAAGCATGTTGGTAGTGATAGTGACACAAATGATGATCTAGAAGAACTGGAAGTATTGTTGGCTAGGAGATTTCATAGAGGCAATGGAAAGTACAAAGGTAAGTTACCCATGATATGTTTTAATTGTAATGAAGTTGGTCATATTGCAACAAGGTGTCCTAAGAAGAAAGGAAACATAAATGAAGACAAATTTAGAGGTAGAAAAGATGAGTGTAAAAATGGCTATAAGGATAAGGGAAAGAAAACTTGTTACATTGTTGAAGAAGAATCTAATGATGAATCAAATGGTCATGATGATGAAGTTGTGTATGTTGCTATGAAAGATGATTCAAATGAAGATGAGGAAACTACATTAGCATCTTATGTAACCAAAGGTGAAAGATGGATCATATATAGTGGATATTCTCATCACATGACTGGTGACAAAAGTAAGTTGATTACCCTTAAGCATTACAATGAAAATAGTGTTAGATTTGGTAATGATGCACCATGTCTAGTGAAAGGTAAAGGATCAAGAAGATTGAGAAATGTAATCATGTGTGACAATTATTACTATGTGGAAGGACTTAACTATAATCTATTGAGTGTGTCACAATTAAATAGTTCATGATACAAGGTTGAATTTGAACACAAGAAAGCTATGATCTATGATGCTGATGGAGAACTCATTGGAAGTGGAGATCAAACTAGAGGTAATCTATTTTATCTTGACATGAATGAAGCTACTTGTCTTGTATAATTTGATGATGTGTGGCTATGGCACAAAAGATTATGTCATGTAAATTTTGACAACTTGGTTAGTATCAGTAAAATGAAAAGAGTCAGATGTTTGCCAAAACTAAAGAAACTTGATAATGTGATTTGCAAACAATATTAGTTAGGCAAGATGACAAAACCTACTTTTAAGAGTAAGGCTCATACTTCTAAAGAAATTTTGGAATTAGTTCATATTGATCTATGTGGACCAATTGATGTGCAATGTTAAAAAGGTCAAGTATTTTATTCTATTTGTTGATGATTACTCAAGAATGATGTTAGTTATGTTTTTTAAAGAAAAACATGATGATTTTCAAATGTTTAAGTGGTATCTGGCTAAAGTTGAAAAGAAAATTGGTAAAATCTTGAAATGTCTGAGATCTAAGAGGTAGAGGGTTTATATAAAAGGAATTCAATAAATTTTGCAATGACAGAGGAATCAAGAGACAAACTTCTGCACCTAGGACCCCTCCACAAAATGGGATAGCTGAAAGGAGGAACTTGTATGTGATGGATTGTGCTAGAACACTGATGATGGATAAGAATGTTGTTTTAAAATACTGGAGAGAAGTTGTTAGTACAACTATTTATACCTTGAACCAAGTACAAGTCAAGAAAGAAATACATGAAGATAAACACAAAAAGGGACCTAAGAATTACAAAACCTTTATGTACTACTATAAAGGCATATCTACTAATGTTGATGATACTATAGTTGCTAACCAACAAAAGTTAGTAACTGTTGAGTCACATACAATGGATGCTGATTTTCATTTAGGAGCTGAGTTACAATCAAAAGTTGAGGTATATTCAGATGCCGAGATTAGTTTACAAGAGAGGAATGCCAAGTTACCTGATAGAAGTACACAGTGAACTTGAGATTGAACTTCATGAATAACTTGTTATTGAAAGAAGAATAGAGCCAAGATTATCCAAATATGCCAAGAGACGTCATCTTGCTGAAAAGATCATTGAAGAAAAAGAAGATAGACCAATGACAAGGAGTAGATTAAGGAATGAGACATGTTTGTTAAGAATTCATGAACCTAAATCAGTGAAGGATGTATTAGAGAATAAAGACTGGAGTCAAGCCATGAAAGAAGAAATTGATCAGATTGAGAAGAATAAAACATGGACACTAGTACCTAGACTAGAGAACAAGAATGTTATTGGAACCAAGTGGGTGTATAGAAAAAAGTTGGATGAGAATGGTAAAGTAACAATGAATAAGGTAAGGTTAGTCTACAAAGGGTATGTATAAGAAGAAGGAATTGACTATGGAGAGATATTTTCCCTAGTTGCAAGATTGAAAGGAGTAAGAACTCTGCTTGCTTATTCTACCTATAAAGGATTCAAAGTTTATCAAATGGATGTTAAGTCAACATTTTTGAATGGTATACTAGAAGAGGAGGTTTACATTGAAAAACTTGAAGAATTTTTTGATCCTAACAATAAGAAGATGGTGTGTAGATTACACAAGGCTTTATATGGTTTGAAGCAAGCTCCCAGAGAATGGTATGAAAGACTGCACAACTATCTTGTGAAGATTGGTTTTAAGAAGACTAGTGACAACATCAATCTATACTTGAAGACATAAGGAAGTAAGGGAATTTTACTAGCTGAAATATTTGTTGATGATATCATATTTGGAGGACAAAATGCATTGTGTAAGACATTTGTAAATGAAATGATGAGAGTTTGAGATGTCAATGTTTGGAGAAATAAAGTTCTTTGTTGGATTACAAGTGTATCAGATAAAATATGTTATTTACATTACTCAGCCCAAGTGTGTAAAGGAAATCTTGAAATTTTTTGGTATGGAAGATTTAAGACCAGTTAGTACTCCTATGGTGATAGGACATAAACTATCCAAAACTGATGATTCTACAAAAGTAAATCAAACATTTTACAAGTCTATGATTGGAAAATTGCAATATGTAGTTTATAGTAGACATGACATTGCACTACCTATTGGGATTGTTGCAAGATTTTTTGCAGATCCCAAGGAGAATCACCTAGGGGCTATTAAAATGATTATGAGATACTTGAAGGGAACAAAAGCCTATGGTCTATACTACAAGAAAAATGACAAGTTTGAATTGAGAGCCTATATAGATGTTGACTGGGTTGGTAACATTGATGATAGAAAAAGTACAAGTGGAGGGAGCATTTTTTGTAGGAAAAAGATTGGTTGCTTAAACCAACAAGAAACATAATTGTATTTCACAATCTACTATTAAAGCTGAATATGTGGCTTCTATAGTGAATTGCAAAAATGTGGTGTGGATCAAATAGTTACTCAAAGGAATGAAGGAAGAAATTACTAAACCTATGGTCATTTACTGTGACAATACAATTGCTATAAACATATCTAAAAACCCTGTGAAGCATACAAAGACAAAGCACATTGCAATAAAGCATCATTACTTGAGAGAGTTGGTTCAAGACAAATAAGTGATAATGGAATATGTGAATACAAAGGAACATATAGTTGATATATTCACAAAGGCTTTACCTAAGGATGCACATGAAAAACTTAGAGGTAAGCTAGGGGTGATACCCCTATCCAAATCTACTTAAGAAGCAAGAGTAGTGTCTTGCATCAACTGAGTTGAATGGCATACTTTACAACTTGATGTAGTGGATCTTACTTTAGGAATTTACTGAAGTAAGGAAGGAGCTAAAACAAAAAAAATTATAGTCACATGTAAGGTAATAGAGGGAGAATCTAAATTGCTAATAGCTACATGAGAAGATGACAAGTCTTTGGCATCAAAGAGGGAGAATGTATTGAAGGAGGAAATATAGTAAAAAAAATATTGTTGTCAAAGAGGGAGAAGACTGTATGAGGGAGTTAGTACCAGAAAATAAATAGAGCATAAAGAAAGAGAAAGAGTAGAAAGAGGAAGGTTACAATAAATATCTGAAGAAGAAGAGAGATTGTAGCATATACAAAAGAAGGAAATATACTAATAGTGGAAGAGATTTTAATACAAGGTATTAAGTTTCTTTTTTGTATTTTTGTTGGTATTGGTTTGCCATCAATGCCAAAGAAGGAGATTGTTGAAGAATATTGTTGAAGTGAAGAAGATTGATGAAATCTATCATAGAAAAATCATTATTTTTGTCATTATTGTCAAAATTGCTACTTGTTGGTGAGACAATTTCTCATTTGGTCTCAATGCCATCATTTGAATGATTAATGAAGAGGATTTGAAAAGAAAGGATAAAAAGTGTACCTAGATAAAGGTTGAGTTATATGGTGTATAAAAGAAGCACTAAGACCAAGTAAGACTTTGATGATGTAGGGTATTGTTTATCTACTTAAGGCTACAATGAAAGGATACTTGAGCAAAGAAAAGAAGAAGGATAAGAAAAGAAATGTGTGTACCAAGCCTAACCAATTAAATAGTGGAAGCCAAGCAAGTCAGTGCAGCCTAAGTAGAAAGTTAGTTGAAGTTAAGGAAATTTAGTATGTGTCAAGGAAAGAGAAATCTAGCATGAGCCAAGAAAAGGAAGTTTAGTGTGTGCCAAGCACCAATTAAACTTAGTGTATGCCAAGAAACCTAGTGTTGATTAAGCATCATAAGACAATGATTTCCGAGCAAACAACATGTTATTGCCAAGTGCCACCAAAATGAATTTGATCAAAGATTTGACAAATTTGAGCCAACAAAGTTGATTTCTTGAATTATGTGAAGTGTGTGGAAGATAAGTATGATGAGATGGCAACATAGAATTCAAGATAAACTATCTAAAGATGAATTTGAATAGGATTGTAAGAGAAGTTTCTAGAAGAGAACAAAATGGAAAAGAGGGTAGATTTGATAAATTTGACTTAACCCTAAGATGGACAACCATGGTGAAGTGGAAAAAGATCTAAATTCTCTATATAAGGAGATAACTGGCTAGAAGCAAAGTGTCATAGTATGAACCATAGAGAGAAAAGGTGTCTTGTGGTGTTGAAGGCTTAAGGTGTGAAGGCTTGAAGTGTGAACAAGCTATTAGAGATGAAGGGGATAAATTCCAAGTAGAATGGAGGACTAAATAAGTGATCTATAATCTACAAGTGAGTTGTTTTGTTATCAGATCAAGTCCTACTATAACTTTCTAACAACTATATCAGTCTGGATAAATCCTTTGGAATAATGTTGACCTAAGAGTCATGAGTAAATCCTTTAATAGGGTAACATTATAATAGAATGCTCTAAAGTCCTCTAACAAGGCTCACTCCTAACAGGGTGATTGAAATTCTTTAATCAAGGTTACATTTAACAATGTGCATTGTAACCTTTAAAAAAGTTGGCTCCTCACAAAGCTCACTTCAGAAGAGTGAAAATTTGTAGCATGTTACTAGTATTTTTTCCCAAATTGGGTTTCCACATAAAATCCCTGTGTCAAATTGTGGGAATGATTTTGTGGTATTTCATGTTTACATTTCTGCAAAGTTAATTTGACCTAGGATAGTAATATACTATGGTTTGAGATATTGGATGATCAATGCATGCACAAGTATTTGTTAAAGTACTAAAAAATCTTATCTATACATTTGGACCTTGGATAACTGATTCACCCCCCTCTCAGTTATTCTAAAGCATTCCAATAGAAATTTCTCCTTGTTTAACTTTGGTACATCTCTCTCATGAGTCATGATCTTTGGCTTTAAGTACCTTAAAAAATTTCTCTGTAAGCATTGAGCTCTAATACCAATTGTTAGAAATGTTTAGAATAACTGAGAAGGGGGGAGGTGAATTAGTTACTCAAGGTCCTTATGTACCATTTGAACAATAAAATGTAAATACTCATTGTTCTATTTATCTTGCTATTGCTCAATCTCTACTGTAAACATCAAATTACTCTCCCAAACATAACTTTCTTTGCTTAACAAGAACATTATCAAATGTAAAACACATAAAGAATTCAACACATTTTTTACACTAGGATTTTAGATGGAAACCCAATTTGGGAAAAACCACTAGCAACATGTCACTACTTTTGACTCTTTCAAAGTGAGTCGTGTTAGGAGCCAACCTTGTAAAAGGTTACCAAATACACTATTAAATGTAACTTATTTAAAGGATTTAATCACCCTGTTAGGAGTGGCCTTGTCAAAGGACTTTGATCATTCCATTTTTAGAATGTCACCTAGTTAAAGGATTTACACAGATTGTTAAGTCTTCAAATGATTGTTAGGTTAACCTCGGTTAAAAGGATTTCAATACAAAATGTTTACAATGACTAGAAAGAAAATAATAGGCTTGATCTATGCGATTACAAATCACTTTGCAAGTTTAGATCTTTATTCAATCCTTGTGTTGATTTGGTAATAAGCTCTCATTGTCATCTTTGTTTCTGATTTGCTTGGCAACCCTTCAAGTAATCAACCTTCTTACTTCACCAACACTTAAGACATCTTCTCAAATTCACTTATGAATATCAGCATCTATGTAAGCTATCTCCTTGAGCTTTACATTAACACACTCTTGTATTCACTTTTGTGTGTCTTTGATCCACTTTTGTTTGTATGCCTTTTATCATATACATCATACAACTTCACTCACTTTCTTCTTACACAACACCATTTTTTGGGCTATGTACCTATTTAAATAGGCAATTCTTTCTTTACCATTTTCCATGATCACTATAGATCTTAGGGTTTATGAATAGGTTCAACATGATTAATTATATATGTCCACCTTCTTGATCATCCTCTAGAAACTTCTCTAGAATTCGACTGTTAAGACTTTACCTAATATTTGCCTTGAATTTAATGACCCAACTCATCAATCTTATATTCAACATGGTTTACATATCCCAAGAAATCAACTGTGATGACTTGATCTCATGATTTCCTCAAATTCATTGTAAAAATTGTTACTCAACAATCTCCAAATTTTGGCACTCGGTCATTAAAAATATTTTGGCTTGGCCTCAACAAACTTTCTTGGTCAATACTAATGCTTGGTCAACACTAGATTTTCTTAGCATTAACTGTGGCTCAATTTACACTAGAATCACTTGACATTCCTTAGCCTTTTTTCTCTATTTGTTGACTTAGCTTAGCTTTATTGATATAAACAATCACTTTTCTTTATCAAAATATATCATCAAATGCCCATTGTAACTTCCTTTTCATAATTCAACCTTTCCTCTAGCTTCTATTGTTATGATAAATTTCTCAAATACTCTTCATCAATCAAAATAGATATGACATTTAGATTAGGTAGCAATATGTCTTATCAATAGATTTGACATCAATGACAGAACAACAATTGTTCCAATTGTAAGTTTCCAACATAATATACAAGCAAGCAAGCATGCTGAGAAAAATGCATCTACACGCAAATCAACTAGAAATATATTCAAAATTAGATCTTGGGTACCAAGGCCTAAAATGTAATTCACACCCCTGGGAAAACCTCTTGAAGTGGTTTTAAGAATCTATTTCAAAATGATATCATCACCTTACCAGTTAATTCGAGACCATATGAACCAAAAGTAAAATTAGAGTGGTGGAATGATAGTGATTACTATGATTTCCATCAAAACAAAGGTCATAAAATGAGAAATTGCATGAAACTTAAACACACGATCCAAGATCAAGCATAGATTCTAGAGACATTGTTGTATATGGACACAATACAAATTCTAATCATAAAGCTTTCAAAGAACCATTTCCCAAGTACAAAAAGGGAAAGAATCCAAATCCAAGAACAATAATAAAGTGAAATACATGTATGCAAATGATGAGAACATGACTAACATGATAAAACTGATTGAAACAAAGTATTACAACATAATAATTATGAAAAAGACAAACAAATATTTTGAATTAGCAAAATTTATTACCAAATGCATCATCTTAAATTGGAAACACTTCAATTTAATGATAGTTTAGAACCTATCTAATATAGGTTCATCATTTATTTGCATCTCTCCCCCTTTCTTCTCTTTTCTTCTCATTCATCTTAAGTAGAATTAGGATAAGGCCTAATAGATCCTCTTTAATGCTCTTATTTCCTGGCATAAATCTTGAGGTAGGATCTAACCACTTAGGGTCTAACGAATGTTTCTCAAAATTTGCACTTAGTTTTTGAAATCCAGGACTTGTTTTGGGACCTGAGGTAATCTAGGCAGTTATGGTCCCTAGTTAGTAGGGACATGGTGCATCCCTTCTTAATCAAGAATGCATTATGTTCCTATTGGGCCAATCAAGGACATAGTGCATCCTTGATCAAGGCCTATTTTGGGTCCACTTCTTAGGTCCCATGTTCAGATTGATCCAATATGTTAATGCAAGGTATAGTCAACCTATGGGATAAAGTTTATTCTAGGCCCTTTATAAACCCATCTATTTTCCTTATTTTGCATCATTCACTCACAATATCATCTTGCACTCAAGCACTCAATGTTTCAAGTTTTCAAGTATTCAAATAATTTCAAGAAAGTTCTCCATTGAAGATCAAGGATTAAAGCATTGAAGCAATTGAAAGAGTTTTCAAGTCATCCCTTCATGCATTCAAGATATTTTGTTGCATCTTCTACATCCATTCATCCTTATTCTTCTTGATCTAATTCAATTGGTAAAGTGCGTTTATTGTATTTAATTTGAGAAATCTTGCTATTGTGAGGTGAATTTATGCATTTTCTTTACATTTCATCATTTCAATCATTTAAATTTCAAGGTTAATTTATAAACGAGGGTTTTACTAAGGGAAACATCCTCCACCATTAACAAACCAAAAACCCCTTTATTTTGTAGGTTCTAGATCTCGAAAGGAAGAAAAAGTTGCAGATTCAGATACCCTTTTCATCAATATTCAAAGATTCAAAAACTATTTCACATTCGAAGACTACTAATCAAGGTTGAATTTCTTCCCTACTACCTAAAGTCATCCCTATTGAGAAAATTTGACTTTTCCAAACAATTAAACAATTTGTAGGTTTTGGAGATCACATAGTTTCAAGTTTGGGGCTTAGATTATTCACCAATTAGGGTTGCATAGACATCATAAAACTAGATTCAAAGATCTTCATTCTTAAGGTGAGTTCTCTACTTACCTTCACTATTTTCGCACATCTACTTTCTAAATATAGCATTATAGCTCTTTCTAAAATAAGGGATTTAAGGATCTTGCATTTTTTTCCCTAATTCTGTCCTATAAGATATTTTCTTATATTGGTGCCCCTTCATCACTTGGTTGGTAGAATTAGGATTAAAAGGATTTACTTCCTTTGAATTCCTTTGAGGTGTTGGGTTATGTGATGAACTTAGGTTTTCCTTCCTTGACTCACATTTTCCCCTACACATTCTTGGTGAATTTGACTATTGATATTTCCACTTTTTATTTGGTGTTAGATTCTCCTTTGTATTCTATTAAAATTAGATTATTTTCATTGTATGTTAGCTTCTTTCCTTTCTTTATGTTTGGTGTTAGATTGTTACATGCAATTATATATCTTGTTAAATATATCTATTATTTCAATTTCAATTGTATGCTATGTGATTTAGTTCATATCTCAAGGATATATTTATCTTTGTGTGATCTTCCTCTTGCCTTGCTTAGTGTATGAGATTCATTACCTTAAACCCTACCTATATTATTCCTTAGAAGAAGTTGTAGACTCAAGGCTCCCTTTGATCTATAATCCTCTTTTCATCTTTTTACAAACCTTAGTGATCCTATACTTTCCCATTATCATTCTTCCATGGATAATGACTCTTCTCATTCATCTCATGATGAAGATAAGGCTTAAGGGTTCCTCCTAAACAAGTTCATAATCTTGCTACTGAGATTGAATATATGCATAATTTTCTTCTTCAAGAGAATGACAATAATGATACTATTGTTTTGTTTGATGTTCTTAAAAAAGTAATCCATAATGATGAAATGAATGTTAATCTTTTGTGTGGTCTTATTCACCTTGTCCACTCTCATGTTAAGCCTTTGGTTCAAGCTGCATCTAAAATAGGAATGGTTCCACCCATTACTAGTTTTGAACCCTCCTTGCCTATATCTAGTGTTACTACCTATGTTTCTCCTATTGTGACTACTTCTATTCAACAATTCAATCCTCCTATTTCAAGTCTTCTTGATATTTCTTCTCTATATTTGAGTGTTCCACTTGCTTTATTTCCTACCTCACAACCTTAATATAATAGTGTTCCTTACACTTATCCTTATCCTCCAAGCTTCATTCCTAGTAAACCACATGTAGCATCTTCTATTCCAGCCAAAGAATAAACTCTTTCTAGTGTGTCAAATGTGTTATTTCCAACTATTTCCTCTAATGATTCCACTATCATTAATCTTTCTCAAATTGTTTCTTCCTTGCAACAACAACTCACTTCTTTAACTCAATCCAGGTTCAATGTGCCTACATGGGATATGGGTAGTCCTCTATTATTGGAAATGATTAGTATGATTGCCCCTTAATAAGTTGATATCCTTCACCTTAATATTTATAATGGTAAAGTTGACCCTGTGACTTATCTTAAAACTTTACAAGTTCTATATAGTGATTATGCCCATGACCCTAGGATCTTGGCTAAGTTGTTTTCTCATAATTTTTGTGAAAAATAATTGGAACAATATTGTTATTTTCCACCTTATTCTATTGATTCCTTTCACAAACTTGCTAATTTTATCCAACCTTTTTAGAATAACATTGGTCCTCAAGTGTCTTTGATTGATTTGATGCATTGTAAACAATGTCCTAAGGAAAAAGTGAAAAAGTGACTTATTTTATTGGTAGACGTAAGCATTTGTATGCTCATATTTCTTAAGTTGTGTTTGATATTGATATTCAATATATGTTTATTGATAATTTACAAAAATATATTAGAGATAAATTTTTGCTTGCTGAATTTAGTTCCTTTTCATAGCTTTGTGTAGTGCTACATCATTATCAATTACAAGTGAGTCAATTTGAGAGAACCACTCTAGTGGCTCCTATACCCATTGATAAGAGTGACGCCACACCTAGTCATAATTTTTTTTATAAATAGAACAACTATGTCAAGATCAACAAAGGTATGAATACAATAGATGAACAAGTAGTTTCTACATCCAAAAGAGGTGTTGCTTTTTCCTTTCTTTTTGTAGATGAACTGTATGTTTACTCCTCTTTTTGAGTCTTTGAATTTAATTATGGGAATGCTAGTTAGTGTTAGTAATATTAAACTCCCTCCTATTATACCACTTCTTACTTCTACCACATCAAGTCTGCACTTTGATTCCAAATCCTTTTGTCAATATTATCATTATCTTAGACATGATACTGAGCAATATTCTACTATGAAACATAAGATTCAAGTCTTGATTGATTATAATTCTTTTTTTGTTGATAGTCATGATAATGAAAAAAAAAATGTGGCACATCCTAATCAAAACCTTCAAATTTACACCAATCCTTCACCTCAACACACTACTAGTATGATTTCTCAACCTACTTCTTCTTCCCCTAATACAAACCTTGCTTATGGTAAACAATGAGAAGAAAATAACTGTACTATTAACATTGTGGAATGTGTCTCTTAACCTCCACCTCCACCTCCACCTAAGAAATATGTTGCATCTAAATCTCATTATCAATCTAAAACTAAACCTAATATTAAGCGCATTAGAGATCTTACTATTTCATTTGATGATTTTGACATTTTTCATACTCATGATGGTCCTCTTTATATTGCTACTAGGGTTACTAAGCATCCTTCTTATGGTTGTCTTATTGATCCTACTTCCATGGTTAATGTTATCATTGAGGAACATCTATTTGATAAACAATTGCATTTAGACTTGTAATGGTTTTTTGTATCCCCCTCATGGTTCCATGTCATTAACTATTGAACTATGTGGTAAACTGATGAATAATACCCTTCTTTTTATTCCTACTTCTAATCAATTCTAGGTGAAGCTTGGTTTACCTTTATTAACTTCCATGTAAGCCATTGCTTCTCCTATTCATTAGTGCATTAAATTTCCTCATAATGGTAAGATTAAGATGATCAATCGTAGTCTTTATCATCCTTCTAGGACTAGGCATTGTGCTAACCTTGATTTCTTTTGGCCTTCTATTCCTACTATACCTCCTACTCATCCTTATTATCTTTCCCAATTATATCAAGCTCATAAATGTTTAAGTATTTCTAAGTTGAGTATGCCTAGAGATATTACTCATAGTCTTTTGCCTACATATTCTACACCTATTTCTTCTAATTCTTATGTTTCTAATGGTCAACCATCTCCTACATCTAATGCTACTTCTAGTGTGGTTCCTCCTTTTATTTTGCTACTTGATTTTGTTCCTACTCTGATCATGTCTAAAGATGGTAAGAAACCTATGTCTATTGATCCTTCTTCTTCTCAACCAATTTCTAGCAAGACTAAGCGTAATCGATGTACTCATGCACATTCAAAGAACTAGCAATCTCATGCTAAGGATCATATGTATGATTATCATTCTTCTTCTCCATCCTTAGATTATCCTTAGATTATCCCATGCTTGTATAGAAAGTTAATCACAATAATGAGATAGATAAATGTGATATTCATATTTTGGATTCTATAGCTATTCATCTACACGAAGAAAATACATTATAAAATGATGAGCATGAGATTATTGATCTTGATGTTAGTTTTCCTAACATGCTTTTTACACAACTTTCACTTATATCAGTCTTGAGTATCATGACTCTCATGAGGGTCCCTATTTAGACTTAGCTATTTTTCCTTCTACGTTGGACATTTCTCTTCTTATAAATTTTTCCACCTTCTTTAAACACTAGAGATTGAGATTGGGGAGGAGGGAAATATGTTTTAGTGAGTGCTCTAGCATAGTAGCTTTTCATGTGTTTTCCTATTGTGATGTGCTTCCCACATCTCCTGCTATATGTTTGTTTGGATTTCTTTAGATGATCTTATTGCTCTATTGGCACAAGGTGATAAAGGAATCTAACTGTCATATCATTCTTATATTTGTATCTCCCTTATTCTATATGTTGTTATATGTTATGTTGTACATGTGCTAGTATTTGTAACTATATCCTTGTATTTGTCTACTTGGATTTGCAATGTGGTAGTGCTAATTATTTTTTGGTATGCATGATGGTAGTCGAAAAGGCTCTTCTTTGTAACTCTCACATGTCTTTCTTCCATTGTGTTGTAGTTTGACTTCCTTTGGGGAATGATGATATTGCATAATTGATATAATTCTTACATATTATCATAAGATCATAGTGACCCCAAAGTTATAAATCCCTTTGTGCTCACTATATGTTATTTGCCCATTTCTCCTGATTTGTCTTCTCTTGGGGGCATTTCACAATGGAAACATCTCTTAGTGGATCCACATATACTTTTTTGAATCCATTGAACCTATTAAAATATTAATAATGAATTTAATGTTGGGGCATACAATCTTCTCATTTCTTCTTTTTATTAAAATCATGGAGTAGTGAATACATATTTTGAGTATGGCTTAGAGTACTTTAGCCTTGGATGCCTTGGATGATTGGTATGTTTTTTGGGTTATCCTCAAATCTATGCATTGTTGCTTCATCACCTTTTTTGCACAAATCTTGCAAATACCTTCATGGAATATGCACAATCATAAATAAATTATTCTCCATGCACACCTTTAATTTGGAAAGTGAGTATCCTTAAGATTGGGTCTCTCTTTCATTTGCA
Organism: Cupressus sempervirens; assembly: GCA_028749045.1. Lineage (NCBI taxonomy): Eukaryota > Viridiplantae > Streptophyta > Pinopsida > Cupressales > Cupressaceae > Cupressus > Cupressus sempervirens. The sequence goes on from CM053788.1 coordinate 217,665,636, forward strand.
CACACATATTCTAAATCTCATATATGGGTAACACTTAAAAGCTTGCTAAATCTCATAAATAGGTAACACATCTAGAAATTTATGCTAAATCTCAAAAAAATTATATATGTTATATATAGGCAATGTATTCAAGCACAATATGCTAAATCCCATACATTGGTAATGCATTTATGTTTTTTTCTATTTTTAATTTTTCTACGATTCACAATGAGATGTACATTTCTCATTTGTGAATTAATCACCTCTCTCTCTCTCTCTCTCTCTCTCTCTGTCTCTCTGTCTCTGTCTCTCTCTCTCTCTCTCTCTCTCTCTCTCTCTCTCTCTCTCTCTCTCTCTCTCTCTCTCTCTCTCTCTCTCTCTGTGTGTGTGTTTCTTTTAGTTAGTGGGTTCTCTCTTATTATGGTCTTGGAGTTAGCAAGGACTCAAACCCTTGGGACTTGAAGAATTCTTTATCTTTTAGATTGTGATAATATCATCTCATGTCATGTGCTCTACTTTACCAACAATTTGGGTTGAGTCGATACTATTAGTAAAGTGAGGGTTAAATATACCATCTTAAATTATAATTAGTTTAATTTAATGATTTTTTATCACCTATTTAATGTGGGATCATCATATATTTGCATCTCTCACCCTTTCTTTTATTTTCTTCTCATTCCTCTTAAGTGGAATTAGGGTAGGATCTAATAGATCCTCTTTAATTCTTCTATTTAATAGCATAAATGTTGTAGGATAACCACTTAGATCCTCCATTTAATTTATCCAATCACCCATAATCTATTTTCACACTATAATGAATCTTTCTTGAAATTTTGCACCCAATTTCTAAGATTTGGGGCTTGTTTTGGGACCCCAAGGGAATCATGAGGGTTGTGGCCCTAGTTAGAAGGGAAATAGTACTTCCTACTTAATCATGGATGAAGTGCATCGCTATTGGTCCTGGATGTAGTGCATCCCTTCTCAAGACCTATTTTAGGTCTGCTTCTCAGTTTCCATGTCTAGATTTATCTGAAGTGCTAATACAAGGTACAATCAGCCTTGAGATATTTTTCTATTTTGATCCATTTACAAATCCATCCATTTTCCTTAGTTTTCATCTTGCACTTATTAGGCTCAAGCACTTAAGCCTTCAAGTCTTCAATCATTCACGTTTTCAAGCATTCAAGGCATTTCAAGCAAGTCCTCCAATGAAGATTAAGGATTTAAGAATTGAAGTAATTGAGGGAGTTTTCAAGATCTCCCTCAATATATTCAAGATCCTTTATTTCATCTTCTACATGCATTCATCCTCATTCCTCATGATTTAGTTCAATTGGTAAAGTGAGCTCATTGCATTTGGTTTGAGAAATCCTACTATTTTAAGGTGAATTCATAGATTTACTTTATATTTAAGCATTTTAGTTATTTCAATTTCAAGGTTAACTCCTAAACTAGGGTTTTCTCAAGCTAAACCCCCCACTAACAAACCAAACAAACCTTTATTTTATGGGTTTCAGATCTCATAAGGAAGAATAGGTTATGGATTCAAATACTGTTTTCATCAATTTTTGGAGATTTGAATATTATTTTTCATTCAAAGACTATTGATCAAGGTCATATTTCTTCTTTGTTTCCTAAAGTCATCCTTGATGAGAAAAGTTGACTCTCCCAAAGAACCAAACAATTTCTAGATTTTAGAGATCTCTCAATTTGAGGTTTAAGACTCAGATTATCCACCAATTTGGGTTGTGTAAACATAAAAAAATTAGATTCAAAGCTCTTCATTGTTAAGGAGAGTTCTCTAATTATCTTCATTATTATAACACATCTCATTTCTAAATCTAGTGTTATAGCTCTTGATACATTAAGGGACATAAGGATCTTGTATTATTTCTCTAATTCTAGTCTATTAGATCTTTTCTTATATTGGTTCCCCTTCACCACTTCGTTGGCACTAATCTTCTTAGATCTAATTACTTTAGAATTGGGATGGAAAGGATTAATTTCCTTAGAATCCCCTTTAACATGTTAGGTTATATGATGAAGTAAGGTGTTCCTTCCTTGATTCACATTTTCCTACACACAAAATCATGAGCTAATATTATTCTTAAGGGAGTTGAACCTTCATCAACTGATCAACAATAATCCAAAGACATAGAAATTGTTGTGACTACAACTAAGACCTCAAAATAATTGTCTTCATCTAATGCAATCTATTACAATATTCTTGAACAACTACAATGTATCAACACTTAGATAATAATATTTGAACTACTTAAATATCACCCACGCATAGGGAAATCTTTAATAAATCCCTCATCGAGGAAAAAAAACATAAAGACTTGGACTTGGATTGGTTGCAAGTATGGTAGACCACTTGACTTCACCACATTAATTGTCCTTTTTTGAAGAGGATGATTAATCCTCGAGTTATTCACATAATCAAGCATTGCATATTGAATTCATGATCCGCAAGTTTCATGTCAAATGTGTATTGATATATGGAGTAGCTAGACTTAACATATGTTCTTATCATTTGATACAACAAATTGGTTTGTTCTAAACATGTTATTGACCCTCACAAGGAAATTACTATCAAATCATATGATGAAGAAGAGAGGGCATCAAAGACACTTGTTGTGTTACCTATCAAAGTTGGACCTATGGAGAGAGATGTAATTTTCCAAGTGCTAGATCTACCACTATCATATAATTTCCTACTGTGAAGGCCCTAGATACATGAAATGAAAGTTGTACTATCAATGTATAAATTTTCCCTATAACAAAGTAGAGGTATCTTTACCTACTAACTCTAGCTATCCTTGTAATGCACTAACAACAATCTACTAACACATTTGTGCCACACAATAGTGAGTCTACTAAGAATCATACTACAAAATGAAGGACATTGAAAAATCTCTAAAGATTAAAGATAAATAAATGCTAATAGGAAGGTTGGTTAAATGGTTCATGATCCTCAATAAATTTGATATTGAATATGTTGACCAAAAAGCTATTAAAGCATAAGTAATTTCTAATCATCTAGTAAAGGCACCATTGCATGATGGTCAACCTTTGAGTATAGAGTTCCCAAATAAGTCTATTATGATTCTCACACAACATACATGGAATATGTATTTGAGGGACATTGGTGATGTTTATCAAAGATGTAGTATATATATATATAAAACCTATGGTGGCATAAGAAATGATGTTCACTCTGATAGGGTATTAAGTTTATTGGATCAAGGAGAATGATCCTAAAAAGATGCTAGTTTGGTGTCATAAGAACATTATGAAAGTCCCTCTTGTTATGATTGATTACAAGACCACCTAGGCTCTACATCAATTTTCACAAAAATCCATATTAATACATTTCATACTTTGTAAAATTTTCTTTGAATGAAGTACTTTCATACCTTTATGACTCATGTGCCCAAGTCTATTGTGCCATGACACTATATCAGAATCTAGCAACTATTTTTTCTCCTTGATCAACTGTATCAACTGTTCCTGAACATCATTTTTCTTTGAAACAATAAAAGTAGAAGGAGTAATATGACTTGTACAAAGATATAAGGTGCCTACCTTCACACCTTTTGTTACTACAAGAGAACCTTTTGAAACCTTCCAATTTTTATCATTAAAAGTAACTACATAACTCTCATCACTAAGTTGCCTTGCTGAAATTAAATTCCTACTAAACCTTGGAACATGTCTTACCTCATGTAGTAGCCAATGATTCCCATTCTTCAACTTAATCTTAACTTTATCCTTTCCAACAATCTGACAGGGTTCAATATCCCCCAAATAAATAAGCCCAAAATACCCTTGGACATAATCAATGAAATAATCTACATGAGGTGTAGCATGAAATGAAGCACCAAAATCTAAAACCCATGTATCATCAATACTTTCTAAAGATAGAAGAAAAGAATCCTCTTTGGATTTGTTACTTACCACATTTTACTCATTGTTCCCTTCTAGTTTATCTTCTTCATCATTTTTTTGAGTCCAAAAATCTTTCTTCTTATGCCTTGGTGTACCAGAATACTAGCAATCTCTTGGTACTCTATATTGAGACCTCTTCTCCTTTGACTTTCCTCTTGATTTTTGATGATTTCCATAATTGTTTCCTCTCTTAGTCATTCTACCTCTACCTTGTGCATTCAAAGCACTTCCTAATGTAGTTAAACCTGAGGTTTTTCTATGAGTTTCCTAACTCAGAATAACACCAATTACATCATCAAATTTTAGGGTATTAGATCCAAAAGCAAAATTACTCAAAGCCATCACCAAGCCATTCCATCTTTTAGTCAAAGAACACAAAATTAAGAGAGCCCTAATTTCTTCATCAAAATTAACCTGTAGAAGATAACTGACTAGTAACAATATTAAACTCATTTAAATGATCCACAACAGATCCAATTTCTATCATATTCATATTAAATAAATGCTTCATGAGAAATATCTTGTTTAAAGTGGAGGGCTTTTCATAGAATTTTGCTAAGATTTGCATCAACTCTTCCATCATATTTTCTTTTGTGATGTTAAATGTCACTGATGGTGCCAAGCATAGTTGAATGGTTCGAAGTGTCTTGCTATCTAAAATATTCCAATCCTCATTTGACATACTTCCTTTTTTCTTGGATTTTCCTTCCAACAACTTCCATAAATCCTTTTGATAAAGATAGTCCTCCATTTTCATCTTCCATAACTAAAAGTTATGCCCATTAAACTTAGCCACCTTTAGCTTACCCTCATCTTCCATCGCTCCCACTTAATCGTGAGACCTTCCTGTAGAGGATCGCTAAAAAAAAATGGCAACAGTCTGGCTAAAAAAATGATGATAGTCTGAGCTAAAAAAATGATGATAGTTTGAGCTAAACAAAATGATGAGCATTTGGTTTTGATACCACTTGTTAGGATTAACCTTAGACAAAAATAATAGTTACATACAAATATAATCAATATTAGAAAATAATAGATCGCACAGAAGAGAACATAGGACACCAAGATTTAACATGGTTCACTAATACTTGGGCTACGTCCACCAACAACAAGTCTAATATTATTATTATCCAATGATTACAATCTGCAATCCTGTACAGCTCAATACTACTACAAGAAGCTACAATATCACCATTACATTATGAAATCCCTAACCTTAGGCCTTTTTATACAAGTTTTTGTCGCTTACAAAATTAGGGCTAGAATAAGTCATCCAATGGGAAAAATAGTAGTCAGTGCCTTTTATAATATAAGGGCCCCTAGGGCGTTGCCCTAGATCCCACCTTAGGGGCACTGCCCCCAAACCCCCATAGAAATGATATGGGGAGAAAACCACACCAAATAAACCTCCGAGTTTGATTGGGCTCCACATCACAACAAAGGTAAATATGGATTTTGATTTTGGGAGATAAGGACCCAAAATGAATTTTTAAGTGAATAATTTTTTTTTGGATGGTGGATTTAAGAAATCCTTGGGATGCTTGAATGCCAATTTTTATTTTTCCTTTAGTATACAAGTATTTTATGAGAGACATGGAAATCCACATAGTTTGTAATTTTTATTTTCCTTGTGATCCTTTAGAATGCATTAATTTAATGACTGATTTAGGAACCCACATTGTTATTGATATTTCTTTCTATTTAGGGGGCCTTTATGGCCTTTGGAAATCATATTTATTTCTAAAAACATATCAATTAGATTGGATGTGTTGATTCTTTCATAGATGTGGATACTTAAGCTTTTGATTTTTATGCTTGGCATTCAAGTTTCTTCTCAAGGTATTGGTATTTATTGATGGATAAGAATGATGTAGAAGGCTTTTTGATGGGCAGAAGGATCTCCAAGATGATTTTATTTTTTGATTTAGATTTAGGAAAGGATAAGTAGATTTTGAACTAGTCAATAAAGGAATATATGGAGCTAGGATTGATGAAAGGTTTGAAGGCTTTAATGGATGCTTAGGTTTGGATGGATTAACGTAGGATCTATGAGTGGTACCAACATCTTGATTATGATCCATATATCCAAGACCATGGTTTTTGGAGCTTTCTATTATATAAGAGGGTTTTAATATGCCTTGTTCATGGATGCCTAATCCTTTTCCTTAATAGTTTGTGCTTTTGAATACCTACATAGAAAAGGGATTTATTGCTTTGACATAAATATTAAAGTTAGTTGTGTGGTAGAGGAGGTACGTAAGGCATGATTGGATCATGATGCATACTAGATTTAATGAAAGTAGATGAACCAAGTTTATATGTATGGGTCTCATTATTAGCTATTGTAGGAGTGATGTGATCTTTTGGAGGACAATAAGAATCATGGAATGGACAAGGTTGAGTGGAAGAGAAGGAACCTTTTGATATGTATGAAGTGGATGAACAAATTGCATATATGTACTAGGATTGTGTAGAGGATCTTGATAAATAATGGGATCTTGTGAAATGGAAGGATTATTTTGTAGGATAGGATCATGTGGAGAAGATGGAGGATTAGGACATGGTGATGAAGGAATGGTAGGCTCATGAGGAGGATCTAGAGAGACGATGAGATATAGTGGTAGACATGAAGGTAAAGGGATGATTTGATTTTCACTTGGAAGGGGGTTATCAACCTTATTTTTAAGGGTGGATTTCTCTTTACTATGAATAGAATCATCAAGAATAATGGATAGGATGTCATGATCTTTCTTATGAATAGGAAGTGTAAGTTCTATGAGGTATAGAAGCACGCATCTTTATTGAGATTAAAGGGGATCATCTTGGATAGGATAGACACAAATAATATAATCTTCATGAGACTCAAGAAAGATGGGCTCTTGTTAAAACAATTGGATATATTTGTTCATCGTTGGGATCTTGATCATGATTTTTAAGGAATTTTACTTCATGATTTACATCATCCTCTTGACATGGGGTATGAAAGGTGGATTCTTTAAAGGTTTCAAATTTTTAACATGAGGGAGAAGGGATTTGAACAGAACTATTTGAGATGGTTTTGCATGGGAATGGATTATATAGTGGTGTTGGACCTAGAACTATTGAATTGTAGAAGGGATTTCTATCAAGTAGGGGATTATCTTGGAAATATATTTTACATAGCTCTTGGGAAGTCCCATTAGTAGGTACATCATTTGTTAGAAATAGAATAGATTCCTCTTGAAATTTAAAGGATGGAGGAATGATGGGAATTATGAAGGCTTTTTTAAGGATAACTTTGTCATGGGAGGTATATTTTTCATTGGTGTAATTGCTTTTGATTGTGTGATTTCTAGACATGGGCATATGAGTTTGATTTTATTGAAAAATAAGATGATGATTATCAATCAATTTTTTATGTTGGTGATAGAAAGGATTATATTAGAATTTTTATTGGTTGTGTAATCTTATTGATTATGACATGTTGATGCTTTTATGTTGTAAATTATTGGTTGATTGAATATGTGGTACAATAGGTTTCTTATTTATCATTCTTGACTAATGTCCAAAGGATGACATATTTGTAATTGTGATTGTTTAAAGATCCTTGATGGTGGATTTTGGGAAGTAAGTGGATGTTCATTGAGATGTGATTTCATTAGAGGCATGTTGATTGATTGATTAATAGAGTATGGCTATATGTCTTTCATGGTGTAAGACTTTGGTTGCCTATAAATTTTAAGATCATCTACCTAGGTTTGTAGGTCTTGCATTTGTTGTATGATGAGATCACTTTTACATTATTTTTGTATAATCACAAAGAATTTTTTTTAATAAACAAATGGGTTTGTGTCACCATCATAGTTGGTTTCTTGTTCTTCTTCATAGGTGGGAAATGGGTTGAAGTATATGTCATTTGAGTTGTTCCTTGTTAGACATCTCATCAGTAGTCTATGATTAAAAGGGTATGGAAAAAACATATTTCTATTGATTTAACGTATTTAGAGTGTTATTCAATTTTTTTTGTAGTGATTACAAGATTGAATTGTATCTTTTAAATTGAAGTATGATAGAAAAGGACTCATCTTTATGATTTGAAATTAATAATTTTTACATTTTGATATTTTGGTTTTAAGGACCTAGGTGTTAGCATGAATTATAATGATATACCTATGGGGGAGTATCCTAGAATTGCTATAGAATTACAAAGATAATTAGCATGACTCTATATTGCATTCATAACTATGTTTTTCATTGATTTCAACATACTAATAAATATGGCAAAGTAATAGATAGAAATTGAGGTCATACGAATTGAGTATTTAAGATGAGGTCAAGCACAATTCGGGACATGTTCTACACTATGTCTTAATTCACTATTTAATTTCCCATGAAAAATTCAAACACTGGTGAGAGTTATTAAAGATTTATAGAAGATAGTTTGCAGATAAAGTACCTAAGAAGTGGTTTCTAATATTTGGATTATATCTGCTAACAAGGATAAAATCCGGTTAAGTGCAATTAGAATGAGAAAGAAGTCATCCTAATGATGATGTCAATGAGTGGAAAAAGTTAGAGGTCACCAAGTTATAATTACTATGAGTTGATAGTATTATGTGATTATAAAAAAGGTGGAATATGGTGTGCTATCTTAATGAGGTTCTATTATAATAATTGGGAAAACATCCAAGCTGACTCAATAAATTATTTTAAGGACTTTGTATAAAGGAAAGTTATTTTCCATGTGATAAAGTATGCAATGTATGAATGTAATGGTGAATGTGATAAGTGAAGATGATTGGTAAGTGTGAGTAAGAAATTAAAGGGATTATTGTGATGCAAGTTTACATATTTGGTATTGAGATCTGAGAAGTTTTTCGTGCAAAAGAGGTACAATAAGAGGAAAAAAAAAGTATTGAGTTGATAAGATTATTTGCATTTATATTATTCTAAAAATAATAATATAAAGACACTTGGACAGTGAGTTTTCTGGTCTTGCCCTTGAACTTGTTTGGACACTGGGTCCTTCAGACTTCTACAACTCCTAACAGGGTTGGCACAACTCCTAACATTGTCAGAATCTCCTCACATGGATTCAAAGTCTCCTAACAAGGACTTATATATACTAAATGTATTTTATTGGCTCCTAACAGAGTCCTTCCTCTTACAAGAAACTTATATATTAGTACAATATTTTGTGGGTACAATCACTGCTAGGTTTTTCCCTCTGATCAAGGGTTCACATAGTTAACATATCTGGTGTTATTGTGTATGTACATCTTCTTATGGTTTCTATTGATATTGATCACATGTTTCAGATTTGATAAGTTTGATAAAAGTAATATTGATCTAATAATTTATTCACCCCCCTATTATCTTGGTGGATTTAAATTTCTAATAATTGGTATAAGAGCATTGGGTCATTGAAGGAAAATCTTAACAACTTAAGGAGATCAATGGCAGTGTTGGATATAATTAATTAATTGTGTGTTGTCTTTGATGTTACACAAATGTCATAATCATTATCAGTCATTATATGCCGAGCTCACTTGGGTAGTGAAGATAGTTCTCAGTGTCTACTGAGTGTTCCTATGTTTGCCAAGTTCAGAAGGCAGTGTCTATTGAGTTCACTCAAGCATTTAAGGAAAAGTTGTAGAAAGTGAGTGTTAACCGAGCTCACTCGGATAATGAAGGAAAGTTGGATGGAACCGGTGCTAATCGAGCTCACTTGGTTTCCAAAGGATTTTTGTAAATTTGTAGTGTTAACCAAGCTTCTATTGGTTAACAAAGGAAATTGTTTCAAAGTTAGTTGCTACCGACCAGGGTCAGCTAACGAAGGATTTTTGCATTTTGTTGTATTGAGCTTAATTGATCTATCTATTGATTCTAGCCAACTAAGGTGATGAATATTGATTATTGTAAGTTGTATTTGAGTTGACTTGACAAAGTGGAAGGTATAAGTATAAGGTCAAGTTGTGATTTCAAAGTGTGCAAGTGAAAGTGCAAGAGAATGTGCAAATTATGATGATGTGATTGAAGATCTATTGATGAGTAGAGGAAACAAATTTGAAAGATAAGTAGAATATCCCTGTGGTGTAGCAAAGCCATATTCAATCATGAAGGATCAAGTTCAAGTCAAAATAGAGATATAAAATCAGCAAATTGGTTGCAGTCAAATTAGGTCATCTCATTTTTACTCTCTAACCATTGTAGTAGTGATCTAAATCTCTTAACCGAGTTGGCTTAACAACTATTTGTAAATCCTCTAACAAAGTGGCAATTCCATTGAATTGTTCTCAAGACCTCTAACTAGGCCACTCCTAATAGGGTGATTAAATCCTTTAACAAGGTCACACCTAATAGTGTGTTTTGTAACCTTTAATAGGGTTGGCTCCTAATAGGGCTCACTTCAGAAGAGCAAAAATCTGTAACTAGTTGCTATTGGTGGTTTTTCCCAAATTGGATTTCCACATTAAATCCTAGTGTCAAATGTGTTCATGCTATTTTCTTTATGTCTTTGCAACTAAGTTAAAGTAAGGGTAATCATAGATAACATCTAATGGTTTATATTTTAATCTTTTACTGAGCTAATCTAGTTACTATTAAGTTACAACATTCTGTGTGTTTACTAAGCTTCAACAATATTCAATTATCTATTTGCATTTTGTACCGACATCAAAGGAATCTGGAATTTATTTTTGTGGTAACTGATTCACCCCTCCCCTCTCAGTTACTTCTCTTATAATTCCAACAATTGGTATCAAATGTTTTGGTGTTTGTAGAGAAGGTTTCAAGGACCTAAGCTAAAGATAAGGATGTCTTACAAAAAAGAGATTCCCAAGTTGAATAGAGATAATTTTGTAGTAGACAAGGACTTATGAGATTACATCTGGCTACCATCAGTGATTTAGGTTTCAAGTATCTTGATGCTGAATATAAGACTCCCACTAGTACATTATCAATTGAAGATGTTTCTGAAAAGAAAAATCATAATATCATGATGATTGATATTGCATTTGCTCTCAGTTATGTTGAATTTGATAAGGTCAAAGACTAAAAAACTACTTTTGTAGTGTAGAACAAACTAAAAGATATCTATGGAGGAGATGACAATGTAAGGAGAGCCAAAGCAGAAAGCCTTAGAGCATAATTTGATCAAATGAGAATGATAGAAGATGAAAAAATTGAAAAATATGAGGAAAGGATCAAGGCTAGTGTAAGTGCAATCAAAGCATATGGAGGAGACATCAAGGAGGAAATTTTTGTAAGTAAAGTGCTTAGAAATATTCATCCCATTTATGTAATTAGAGTATCTACTATTCAAGAAATGAGATGTGATCCAACTAATAAGATAGGGTTGGATGCTCTAGTTGTAAGATTAATAACTTTTGAGTTAGATAATTATGATAACTATGTTCCTGCTTCAAAGAATATTGAATCTGCATTTAAAGCTAAATTCTCACTCAAAGAAAAAGATAAAAAGTCAAAATTCAGTCAATTAGGAAGTGAAGAAGATGAATCATCAAAAGAAAGTTTAGATAGTGATCTTGAAGTTGTTGAAGCTCTGCTTACAAGGAAGTATTCCAAAGGAAGAGGGAAGTACAAAGGTAAAGTTCTTATGATCTGCTTTTCTTGTGAAGAAATTGGTCACACTACTGCTAGGTGTCCAAACAAGGAAATGAAGGATGAGAAGAAAAGAAATAAGCATAAAGGAAAGAAGGACTCCAAGAACTACAAGAAGTTCAAGGAAAAAGGTAAGAAATCTTGTTTCATAGCTAAATATTCTGATAATAGTGAAGATGAAATGGTTTATATTGCTGTGAAAGATGAATCTGATGATGAAGGAGAAAAGATGACACTTATCTCTCATGTTAGCAAAAATGATATATGCATTATTGAAAGTGGTTGCTCATATCATATGACTGGTGACAAAACAAAATTTGAGCATATGGAATATTATGATGGAGGTAGTGTAAGATTTGGAAACAAGGAACCTTGTAACATAAAAGGAAAATGATGTATCTTGTTGACTAAAGAACTTGTATGTGAGAATGCCTATTGGGTTGAAGGATTAAAGCATAATCTATTGAGTATGGCACAACTAAATAACATTAGAATTCATAAATGGATAGGCCAAGCTACTGGATGGGAAAGGAAATTTGGTTGGTTCTGGCAAGCAAACAAAAGGTAATCTATTTTATCCTAATCTTAGTGATTGTTCATGTTTTATTGCTCAAGTAGAAGAAAGCCAATTATGACACAAAAGTCTGTATCATGTGAATTTTGATAATCTAGTTAAGATAAGCAAATATAAAAAAGTAAGAGGTATTCCTAGTTTGAAGAATCCTAACATGGGTCTATGCAAGAATTGCCAAATTGTTAAGATGGGAAAGAAAAGCTTCAAAAGTAAAGACTATCAATCAGAAGAAGTCTTGGAAATTGTTCATATAGACTTATGTGGAACTATTGGAATAGACAGTTAGAGTGGAGAAATTTTTTTCATTCTCTTTGTTGATGACTACTCTAGAATGATGACAATAATGTACCTAAAAGAGAAATCAAAAGCCTTTCAAAAATTCAAGTGGTATCTAACAAGAGTAGAAAAAGAAACTGAAAAGAAGTTGAAATGCTTAAGATCAGACAGAGATGGTGAATTCATCTCCCACGAATTCAAAAATTTCTACATTGAAAGAGGAATCAAAAGACAAGTATCCGCCTCTAGTACACCATAGTAGAATAGCATAGCAGGAAGAAGAAATAGATCTATCATGGATTGTGAAAGAACCCTAATGATTGAAAAGATTGTTGCTCTCAAATACTGGAAGGAATCAATCAACACTGCAGTTCACACCTTGAACAAAGTTTAGTTGAAGAAAGATTCAAACAACACACCTTATCAGCTATGGTATGGCTACAAACATAATGTAAGTTACTTGAAAGTATTTGGTAGCAAATGTTACATATTTATAGAATCTACAAAAGGAAAATTTGATGTAAAAGGTGATGAAGGCATATTTCTAGGATACTCCTACAAAAGTAAAGCATACAACTGTTTGAATTAATCTACTCACAAAATTATAAAAAGTGCACATGTCAGAATTGATGAATATGCAGAAAAGAGTGAAGAAGAAAGTAGCAAGGAACCTGAAGACTATAGAAGATTTGTTTACTATGAACTTGATACCCTGCCAAATCTATCTGAAAGAAAAGATGCTTCAACTCCTGAGTCCCCAAAAACTCCAATAGCTATCGAGTTGTAGACAATGCAACCCGAGATGCAAGGACCCAAGTCACAATAAGAGGCTACCGAGCTAGTTTAAACTAAGCCTGATGGACCTAAGTCATAGACAGAAGGACTCAAGCTTGAAACTAAAATTCAAGAAGAAGATGATGGAATTCATTCAAAGACCATGGAGCCTATGTTAGCAAGATATGTCAGAAGATATCATGCACTTGACCAAATCATTGGAGACAAATCATATGGAAAAATGATAAGAAGCGTATTAAAAGGTAAATGTTTACTTGTTGAATTTAAACCTAGAAGTGTTAAAGATGCTCTAGAAAATGAAAGTTGGATCGAAGTAATGAATGAAGAGATATAATAGATAGAAAAGAAGAAAACTTGGACTCTTGTTCCTAGACCCAAGGATAAAAATGTAATTGGTATGAAATGGGTATTTAGAAATAAGTTGAATGAAGATGGAAAAGCAAGATTTGTATGCAAAGGTTACTCTCAAGAAGAAGGTATTGACTATGGTGAGACTTTTTCTCTTGTAGCAAGACTTGAATGTATTAGAACTTTACTAGCATATGCAACACATAGAGGATTTAAAGTATACCAAATGGATGTTAAATCTGCATTATTGAATGGAATTCTTGATGAGGAAGTTTACATTGAACAATGAGAAGGTTTTGTAGATTCTAGCAAAGGAGACATGGTTTGCAAACTACACAAAGCATTATATGGTCTCAAGCAAGCTCCCAGAGCTTGGTATGAAAGACTCCATAATTACTTGGTATAGATTGGTTTTCAAAGAACTAATGATAACAATAGTCTACATATCAAGGAAGGACTAGGCAAGAAGATTGTGTTAGCAGAAATATTTGTTTATGATACTATATTTATAGGAAATGATGATTTATGCAAAGCATTCTCATAAGAAATGAGTAAAGAATTTGAGATGTCCATGTTTGGTGAAATAAAATTCTTTTTGAAATTACAAATACAACAAAACAAGAATGGTATCTACATCACTCAATCTAAGTATATCAAGGAGATACTAAAGAAATTTGAAATGGAAGATTCAAGACTAGTTGGAACACCTATGTCTACTAGACATAAGCTTTCCAAAAATGATGATTCCAAAGAAGTAGATAAGACCACTTATAGATCAATGATTGAAAATTTGTAGTATGTAGTTCACACAAGGTTTGATATTACTCTAACAGTTGGAATAGTGGCAAGATTCTCAACAAATATTAAGGAAAATCACATGACGACAATCAAGAGAATCATGAGGCATCTAAAAGGTACTGAAGACTATGGTTTATGGTACAAACTTGGAGACAATTTGGACTTGAAAGTATTTACTTATGTTGATTGGGTAGGAAGTATTGATGACAGAAAAAGCACTAGTGGTGGAGCATTCTTTCTTGGTAAAATACTAGTATCTTGGACAAGCAAGAGGCAAAATTGTACTTCTCAATCCATAACAAAGGTAGAATATGTAGCAACAACAACCAATTGCTCTAACATTGTTTGGTTTAAACAACTGTTGAAAGGAATGAAGGTAGAAATCAAAGATCCAATTGTCATATATTATGATAACACTAGTGTAATTAGCATATCAAAGAATCTAGTAATGCATTCCAAAACAAAACATATTGCTATAAAGTATCACTTCTTAAGAGAATTGGTGCAAGATAAAGAAGTCAGATTGGAATATGTGAATATAAAGGAATAGATTGCAGACATATTCATGAAGCCATTACCTAAGGATGCATTTCTATATCTAAGAGGTAAGCTACGGGTCATTCCCCTATTTGAAATTCTCTAAATGAAGTTTAGTGAATGCATGAACCAGAACCTATTGAAGATCAATTAGTTGATGCAGAATTGGCAAGAGCATATTGCATATGAATTAGTACTTAAGGTACATTAGAATTTACAGAGTTATTGTCTTTGGCATGTGTTGTCAAAGAGGGAGAAGTTTACTATCATATCTCTAAGAAATTTTTGGAACCAAAATAAAGTCATAAACTAGAGAGGAAGAAGTCTTCTAAAGATGAAGTATACTGAAAGAGGGAGGATGTTCTGAATGAACTTGGTAATAACCATTGTAGACAAAATTTAGTGAAAGGAAGAGCTCATACTAATAGAGGGAGTTCTCAAATCCAAAATCTAAAATTTCATTGTGCTATGACATGTTGTGTTGCCATCAATGCCAAAGAGGGAGATTGTTGGATACAATTGATTAATTATGTGTTCTTTGATGTTACACAAATATCATAATAATTATCAGTTAGTATATGCTAAAATCACTTGGGCAGTGAAGACAGTTCTCAGTGTCTACCGAGCATTCCTATGTTTTCGTAGTTTAGAAGGCAGTGTCTGTTGAGATCACTTAGGCATCAAAGGAAAATGTGTAGAAAGTGAGTGTTAATCGAGCTCACTCGGGTAATGAAGGAAAGTTGGATGGAACTAGTGCTAATCAAGTTCACTTGGTTGCCAAAGGATTTTCATAAGTTTGCAGTGTTAACCAAACTTCTATTGGTTAATAAAGGAAATCATTTCAGAGTTAGTTGCTACCGAGCAGGGTCAGATAATGAAGGATTTTCTCATTTTGTTGTATTGAGCTTAATCAATCTATTTATTGATTCCAGCTAACTAAGGTGATGAATATTGATTATTGTAAGTTGTATTTGAGCCAACTTGACAAAGTGGAAGGTATAATTATAAGGTCAAGTTGTGATTTTAAAGTGTACAAGTGAAAGTGCAAGAGAACATTTGAGTTATGATGATGTGATTGAAGATCTATTGATGAGCAGAGGAAGTGAATTCAAAGGATAAGCAGAATATCCTTGTCGTGTATCAAAGCCATATTCAATCAGGAAGGATCAAGTTCAAGCTAAAACAGAGATCTAAAACCAAAAAATTGGTTGCAGTCAAATTAGGTCATCTCATTGTTACTCTCTAACCATTGTAGTAGTGATCTAAATCTCTTAACAGAGTTGGCTTAATAGCTATTTGTAAATCTTCTAACAAGGTGGCAATTCCATTGAATTGTTCTCAAGACCTCTAACTAGGCCACTCTGAACAGGGTGATTAAATCCTTTAACAGGGTCACACCAAACAATGTGTTTTGTAAACTTTAACAGGGTTCGCTCCTAATAGGGCTCACTTCAGAAGAGTGAAAATCAATAACTAGTTGCTATTGGTGGTTTTTCCCAAATCGGGTTTCCATGTTAAATGCTAGTGTCAAATGTGTTCATGCTATTTTCTTTATGTGTTTGTAACAAATTTAAAGTAATGGTAATGAAAGATAACATCTAATGGTTTATATGTTAATCTTTTACCGAGCTAATCCAGTTACTACTGAGTTACAACATTTTGTGTGTTTACCAAGCTTCAGTAGTATTTAGTTATCTATTTGCATTTTGTACTGACATCAAAGGGATTTGAGATTTATTTTTGTAGTAACTGATTCACCCCTCCCCTCTCAGTTACTCCTCTTATATTTCCAATAGGTGGTTCATTTCAGAAAAAATTTCCTAAGTTTGATGGAGTGAATTATGACAATTGGAAAGAGAAGATGAAGATACATCTGTTCTACATGGGTTTAGGATACTCATTGATAATAAATAATGAGAAGACTATTGTGGAAAAAGAAAATTTGAAGAGTGTACTAAAGCTGAAAGAGATTTGTTCATGTGTAATATGCTTTATAGAGAAGCACATTTGTTAGCTTTTTCTAAAAATGAGTATAGCCAGGTAAATCTTTGGAAAGCTTTGGAATCTACTTTTGAAGGTGATAAGCATGCTAAGAGTATTAGATTAAAAAATTGGATATGTTTATTTCAAGAATCTAAGATGATGGAAGATGAATCTGTAAGAAGTTGTATTTGTAAAATAACAAAAAATGTTGCCAAAATAAAGGATTTTGAAGGAACTAAGGAAGAAGATGAGATTGTAAGGAAGATTTAGATAAATTTGACGCCACCATCAAAGGATATAGTAAAAATGATTGAGAAAGTGATACTGTGTATAGATCATTTTTCTAGAGAAACTCTTCTTAGAAGATTAGCAGTAGCATAAATAAGTTTGCAACATTCTAGATATTTGCCTAGGGTGGAGACTTCCTTTAGTAGATTAAGTATTTTCCCTTCCTTATCAAGGAGTGCAAGCACCAGTGGAGATTATGCTAGTAGCAGTAGATCAAGATCTCAAGAAGATAGAAAATTGAAGAAGGGATTTCCTTTCTTGTGACAAGAGAACTAGATCGTAATAAAATCTTTAAATGTTGTACTTGTAATGAGTTTTGTCATTATCCTTCTAAGTGTCCTAAGATAGTAAAGAAATATACAAATAATTTCAAGTCTAGAAGGCCTAGAGAATGTTTGTATGAAAATGATGATGATGAATCTATTGAAAAAGTTTAGAGTGAAAGTAATGATTAGTTAGGTTTTGTTTCTATAAAAGAAGGAAATCCTAAAAAGAAGTTAGAGAAGAAAAATCCCTAGTGTCACAAGTTGAGAATAAAGCTAATTGGATCATAGAAAGTATTTTTTCACATCATATGACTGGTGATATGAATTATTTTTTTGAGTTCAATAGTTGTGACAAAGAAATTCTTAGAGTTGGTAATAATGTGGCTTGTCATACCAAGGGAATGGGATATATTACTCTTGATGGGAAAACTAACACAGATGATGTTTAGTTTGTTGATGGATTGAAACACATCTTCTAAGTGTTGGACAATTAGTTGACAAGGGATATCAATTACAACTCATAGAGAAGACGTACATCATCAAGGATAAGAATAGTAAGATGATTGACACTCATATAAGATTTGAAGGTAACGTTTTTCAGTTGAATCCTATAAAGATAATATGTTTGTTTGCTAAAGTAAATAACTTCTAGTTATAGCATAGAAGGTTTTTTCATATAAATTTTAATAATATTATGAATAAAGTAGTACATTTTATGTTAGGGATTCGCTAAAAAAATTGAAGCCTACTAATGTTGTGTATTGTTGGATACAATTGATTAATTGTGTGTTGTATTTGATGTTACACAAATGTCATATTAGTTGACAATCAATGCATGCCGAGCTCACTTGGTCAGTGAAGACAATTTTCCTTGTCTATCAAGCATTCCCGAGTCTGCTCTGTACAGAAGGAAATATCTATGGAGCTCATCGTTAACAAAGGAAAATTGAACAGACCTAGTATTAACCGAGTTCACTTGGTTACCAAAGGAATTTTGTAAGTTCATAGTATTAACCAAGCTCCTGTTGGTTAACATAGGGAATCACTTCAGAATTAGTTTCTATCGAGTTGGGTGGGCTATCAAAGGATTTTCTTATTTTGGCATGTAAAGCTTAATTATTTTACCTATTGATTCTAGCTGACTGAGGTAATGAATATTGGTTGTTCTAATTTGTATTTGAGCTGACTTGACAATCTGGAAGGTATAAGTAACAGGTCAATTTGTGATTTCAAAGTATGCAAGTTGAATGAATTGAAATAGATAAGAAGAAAGGAAGCAAGCTTGAAGGATAAGCCGGTATCCTTATGGGGTAGAAAAGTGTTATTTGATCAGGAAGGATCAAGTATAAGCTAGAACAAAGATCTGAAATCAACAATTCAGTCGCATCTCAATTAGGTCATTTCATTGTTACTCTCTAACTATTGTAGCAGTGATCTAAAATCTCTTAACAAAGGTTGTTTAAAAACCATTTGTA
Organism: Cupressus sempervirens; assembly: GCA_028749045.1. Taxonomy (NCBI): domain Eukaryota; kingdom Viridiplantae; phylum Streptophyta; class Pinopsida; order Cupressales; family Cupressaceae; genus Cupressus; species Cupressus sempervirens. Next base: position 217,684,508 of record CM053788.1, read on the forward strand.
AATCCTCTAACAAGGTGGAAATTCCATTGAATTGTTTCAAGACCTCTTATAAGGCCACTCCTAATAGGGTGATCAAATCCTTTAATAGGTTCACACCTAACAGTGTGTTTTGTAACCTTTAATAGGGTTGGCTCCTAATAGGGCTTACTTTAGAAGAGTGAAAAATAATAACTAGTTACAGTTGGTGGTTTTTCCCAAATTAGGTTTCCACATTAAATCTTAGTGCCATATGTGTTCATGTTATTTCCTTCATGCTTGCAAGAAAATTACTCACAATATCTTAAGATCTGCTAAGTTAAACACATTATGCATTTACTGAGTTACAAAAATTTCTGTATGCTTACCATGTATAAGTAGTAATTAGTTTTATGAGTTTGAATTTACTCCTCTTCTATTTTGAACAATTGGCATTAGAGCTTTTGGTGCTTGGAGAGAAGGTTTCAAGGACCTAAGCTAAAGATCAAGATGTCTTACAAAAGAGAGATTCCAAAGCTGAACATAGACAACTTTGTAGCATGGCAAGGACTTATAAGGCTTCATCTGGCTACCATCAATGATTCAGGCTGCAAATATCTTGATGAAGAAAACAAAACTCCTACTGGAACATTATCAGTTGAAGATATTGCTGAGGAAAAGAACCATAACATCATGATGATTGTTATTGCATCTACTCTTAGTTATGCTAAATTTGATGAGGTCAATGACTATAAAACTGCTTTTGATATGTGGAAAAAACTAAAAAAAAGTCTATGGAGGAGATGAAAATGTAAGAAGAGCCAAAGCAGAAATCCTTAGAGGACAATTTGACCAATGAGAATGAGAGAAGATGAAAACATTGCAAAATATGTGGAAAGAATTAAGGCCAGTGTTAGTGCAATTAGAGCATTTGGAGGAGAAATCAAAGAGGAAACTATTTTAAGAAAAATACTCAAAACTCTACTTCCCATCTATTTAATTAGAGTGTCTGCTATTCAAGAAAAGAGATGTGGTCCAAATAACAAGATAGGCTTGGATGCCCTAGTAGGAAGATTGACAACTTTTGAACTAGACAACTTTGACAACTATGTTCTTGCTTCCAAGAAAGAGTCTACATTTGAAGCTAAACTCTCACTCAAAGAAAAAGATAAGAAAATAAAAGACAATCAATCAAGAAGTGAGGAAGAAACTGAAGAAAGCTCTGATAGTGATCTTGAAATTGTTGAAGCCCTACTTGCAAAGAAATATTCTAGTAGTATAGGGAAGTACAAAGGTAAAATTCCTCTAATCTATTTTTCTTGTGAAGAAATTGGACATATTGTTGCTAGGTGTCCAAACAAAGAAAGCAAGGAAGAGAAGAAAAACCACAAGTACAAAGGCAAGAAGGAATTCAAAGGTCACAAATCCTATAAAGACAAAGGTAAGAAAACTTGTTTTGTGGCTAAAGATTCTAATAAAAGTGAAGATGAAATAGTGTATATTGTTGTAAAAGATGAATCTGATGATGAAGGAGATAATATGGAACTTGTCTCTCATGTTAGTAAAAATGATACTTGGATCATAGATAGTGGATGTTCTCACCATATGACTAGAGATAAAACTAAGTTTGAACATTTTGAACACTATGATAGAGGTAGTGTAAGGTTTGGAAACAATGAACCTTGTTGTATAAAAGGAGAAGGCCATATCTCATTAACCAATGAACTTGTATGTGATAATGCCTATTGGGTTGAAGGACTAAAACATAATTTACTGAGTGTGACACAGTTGAACAACATTGGATTCAAGGTAGAGTTCATGCATGACAAGGAAAGACTGTTGGATAACAAAGGAAATCTGATTGGATTGAGCAAACAAATAAAAGGTAACCCATTTTATCTTGATCTTAGTGATTGCTCATATTTTATTACTCAAGTAGAAGAAATTTGGTTATGGCACAAAAGACTATGTCATGTAAAATTTGACAATATGGTCAAGATAAGAAAACTCAGAAGAGTAAGAGGTATCCCTAGTTTGAAAAAATCTAATGTTGGATTATGCAAATATTGCCAAATTGGTAAAATGGGAAAGACTAGTTTTAAGAGCAAAAACTATTAGTCAGAAGATGTCTTGGAAATTGTGCATAATAATTTATGTGGACTCATTGGAATAGAAAGTTATAGTGGATTTTTAAAAAAAATCTTTTTGTTGATGACTATTCTAGAATACTGACTATTATGTATCTGAAAAAAAAATCAGAAGCTTTTGAGAAATTCAAATGGTATTTGGCTAGAGTAGAAAAAAAAACTGAAAAAAGATTAAAATTCTTAAGATTAGATAGAGGTGGTGAATTCATCTCAAATGAATTCAACAATTTTTGCATTAAAAGAGGAATCAAAAGACAAGTATTAGCCCCTGGTACTCTTGAGAAAAATGGAATAACTAAAAGAAGAAATAGATACATCATGGATTGTGAAAGAACACTAATGATTGAAAAGAATGTTGCTATCAAATATTGGAAGGAAGCTATTAGCACTACAGTTTATACTTTGAACTAAGTTCAATTGAAAAAAAACTCAAACAAAACTCCCTATGAACTATGGTATGGCTAAATACCCAATGTAAGTTACTTGAAAGTATTAGGTAGCAAATGTTATATCTTGAAAGAATCTAAAAAAGGAAAATTTGATGTAAAAGGTGATGAAGGTATATTTCTAAGATATTCTTGCAGAATTAAAGCATACAAATGTCTAAATTTGTTCACTCACAAAATCATAGAAAGATCACACATGAGAATTGATGAGTTTGCAGAAAAGAGTGAAGAAGAAAGCAAAAAGGAGCCAGAGGATTACAAAATATTTGTTTACTATGAACCTGATACATTGCCAAACATATTTGACAAAAAGGACACTTCATCTCCTAAGCTCTCCAAGTCTCCAATAGTTATCGAGGGTTAGGAGGTGTAAACTGAGTCATAGGGACCTGAGTCACATTCAGAGGCTACCGAGTTAGTGCATACCAAGTCTAAAGGACTTGAGCCATAGGTAGAATGACTCAAGGCTGAAGTTGAGATTCAAAATGAAGATAGTGCAGTTCATTCAAAAGGACTTGATTAGATCATTGGAGACAAAACAGATGGAACAATGACAAGAAACAAACTAAAAGGTACATGTTTACTTGTTGAATTTGAACCTTGAGGTGTTAAGGATGCATGGAAAATGAAAGTTGGATTGAGACTATGAATGAATAAATAAAACAAATAGAAAATAATAAAACTTGGACTTTTGTTCCTAGGCCCAAAGATAAAAATGTGATTGGTACAAAATGAGTATTAAAAAATAAGCTAAATCAAGATGGAAAAGTGTCAAGAAACAAAGCAAGGTTGGTATGTAAAGGCTATTCTCAAGAAGAAGGTATTGATTATGGTGAGACTTTTGCCCCCATTGCAAGATTGGAAGGTGTTAGGACTCTACTAGCATATGCAACTCATAGAGGATTCAAAGTATATCAGATGGATGTTAAATCTACATTCTTGATGAGGAAGTCTACATTGAACAACCAAAAAGTTTTGTTGATCCTGACAAAAGGGACATGGTTTGAAAATTACACAAAGCACTATATGGTCTAAAACAAGCTCCTAGAGCTTGGTATGAAATATTACATAACTATTTGATACAGATTGGTTTTTAAAGAACAAATGATAACAATAGTCTATATATCAAGGAAGGACCAAATAAGAAGATTGTGTTGGCAGAAATATTTGTGGATGGTACTCTATTTACAAGAAATGATGACTTATGCAAAGCATTTTAAGAACAAATGAATAAAGAATTTGAGATGTCCATGTTTGGTGACATAAAATTCTTTGTTGGATTATAGATACCACAGAACAAAAATGGTATCTATATCACTCAATCTAAGTATATCAAAGAGATACTGAAGAAGTTTGGAATAGAGGATTCAAAACTAGTTGGAACCCCCATGTGTATTGGACTTAAGCTTACCAACGATGATGACTCCAAAGAAGTAGATCAAACCTTATACAGATCAATGATTGAGAAATTATAGTATGTAGTACATACAAGCCCTAATATTGCCTAACCAATTGGGATAGTAGCAAGATTCTCAACAAAACCTAGAGAAAACCACATGATGGCAATAAAAAGAATCTTGAGATATTTGGAAGGTATTGAAGACTATGGATTATGGTACAAACTTGGAGGCAATCTTGACTTAAAAGTAATTACTAATGCTAACTAGGTAGGAAATCTTGATGACAGAAAAAGCACTAGTGGTGGAGCATTCTTTCTTGGTAAAAGGCTAGTATCTTGGACAAGCAAGAAGCAAAACTACACATCTCAATCCACATCAGAAGAAGAATACGTGGCTGTAGTAATAAATTGCACTAACATTATTTGGTTCAAACAGTTGTTGGAAGGAATGAAGGTTGAAATCAAAGAGCCAATAGTCATGTATTGTGATAACACCCGTGTAATCAACATATCAAAGAATCTAGTGATGCATTCCAAAAAAAACACATTGCTATAAAATATCACTTTGTAAGAAAATTAGTATAGGACAAAGAAATCAAATTGGAATATGTGCATACAAAAGAACAAATTGTAGATATATTCACCAAGCCATTACCTAAGGATGCATTTTTGTATCTAAGAGATAAGCTAGGGGTCATTCCTCTATCTAAAGCTCACTAAATAAAGTTTTGTGATGCATCAATAGGAACTAAGTTGATGATCAATTAGTTGATCTAGTATTAACAAGGACATATTGCAGATGAATCTATACTCAAGGTACATTGACACTAATCAGAATTATCTTTGGCATGTGTTGTTAAAGAGCGAGAAGTTTACTATCATATCTTTTTGAAATTTTGTAATTCCAAGAAGGAGAAGTTAAGTAGTTCCTTCACAGAGGGAGAATACTATAGGAGAAGTTTTCTATGTAAAATCAAAGAGGGAGAAACTTTCTAAAAAAATTCATTGTGCTATGACATATTGTGTTTCCATCAATGCCAAAGAGGGATATTGTTGGATACAATTGATTAATTATGTGTTGTCTTTGATGTTACACAAATTTTATATTAGTTGACAATTAGTGCCTGCCAAGCTCACTTGGTCAGTGAACATAGTTTTCCTTATCTACCAAGTTTTCCTGAGTCTATTTTGTATACAAGGTAGTATCTACTAAGCTCACTTAAGCGTCAAAGGAATTTATGCAGAAAAGAGTGTTAACTGAGCTCACTCGGTTAACAAAGGAAAATTGAATAGAGCTAGTATTAATTGAGTTCACTTGGTTACCAAAGGAATTTTGTAAGTTTGTATTGTTAACTGAGTTCCTATTGGTTAACATAGGGAATCACTTCAGAATTAGTTTCTACCAAGATGGGTCAGCTACCCAAGGATTTTCTTATTTTGGCATGTAAAGCTTAATTAATTTACCTATTGATTCTAGCTAATTGAGGTAATGAATATTGGTTGTTCTAATTTGCTTTTGAGTTGACTTCACAATTTGGAAGGTATAAGTAAAAGGTCAATTTGTGATTTTAAAGTATGTAGGTTGAATGAATTGGAAGAGATAAGAAGAGAGGAAGTGAACTTGAAGGATAAGCAAGTATCCTTGTGGAGAAGAAAAGTGTTATTTGATAAGGAAGGATCAAGTATAAGCTAGAATAGAGATCTATAATTAGTAATTCAGTTACATCTCAATCAAGTCATTTCATTGTTACTCTCTAACCATTGTAGTAGTGATCTAAAGTCTCCTAACAGAGTTGGTTTAATAGCCATTTGTAAATCCTCTAACAAGGTAGAAATTCCATTGAATTGTTTCAAGACCTCTTACAAGGCCACTCCTAACAGGGTGATCAAATCCTTTAACAGGGTCACACCTAATAGTGTGTTTTGTAACCTTTAACAGGGTTGGCTCCTAACAAGGCTCACTTTAGAAGAGTGAAAAATAGTAACTAGTTACAATTGGTGGTTTTTTCCAAATTGGATTTTCACATTAAATCCTGGTGTTATATGTGTTCATGTTATTTCTTTCACACTTGCAAGTAAATTACTAACAATATCTTAATATCTACTAAGTTAAACACATTCTGCATTTACTGAGTTACAACAATTTATGTATGCTTACCATGTATCAATAGTAATCAGTTTTATCAATCTAAATTTTATATTTGACATCTAAGGGATCTAAGATTTATTTTAGTAGTAACTAATTCACCCCTCCCCTCTCAGTTACTCCTCTTATATTTCCAACAGTGTATAAGGAATGTGTAAAGAAAAGAAATTCCTAGCAAGAATTTTTCTACAATAGTGAAGTTGGATATAGTTCATACAGATTTTAGTGGTCCTACTAAGACAAGAGTATTCTATGGTGAAAGTCACTTCATTATTATTGTTGATAACTTTACTAGGATTATGTGGGTACTGTTACTTAGAGAAAAGTCTGAAGCATTTGAGAAGTTTAAGTTGTTTAAGAAAAGAGTTGAGAATGAGTCTAGATTCAATATTAAATGTTTAAGCTATGATAGAGGTGGAGAATTTAATTAGAATGAGTTTAATACTTTCTGTGAAGTAAATGATATTTAAAGGAAGCTATCACTCCCTAAGACACTTGAGTAGAATGGTATAGCTAAGAGAAGAAACAAGTCAATGACAAAAGCAAAAAGAGCTATACTATTTGAGAATGATGTATCAAAATTTATTCCAAAGAGAAACAATAATACATCATTGTATACAATTAATAGAGTGCAGATCATAAAAGCTACAAAAAAGACACCTTATAAATTATGGTTTGGACATGCACCATCAGTGAAGTATTTCAAAATTTTTAGAAGCAAGTGCTATATCAAGAGAGATGATGACATTGGTAAGTTTGATGCAAGAAGCGTTGAAGGAAATTTCCTTGGTTATTCATTGAAAAGAAAATCTTATAGATGTTTTAATTAGAGGACTAAGACTATTATTAAGAGTGCAAATGTAAAAATGGATGAGAAGTTTGGAATTTAAGAAAAAAGACTTGATTATGATTCAGATGAAGAAGCTAATCCTAATTCTATCCAAGAAAATGTTGAGACTTTTTATGAAACTAACAATGATTTTTAAAATGACATCCAAGTTGTAGATCAATGATCTAAACCTAGAGAAGTAAGAGTTGAGACAATGACACCAACACAAAACAAGAATTTGACAAAGAATCACCCTATTGATTAGGATATTGGAAGAAATGATAAAGGAGTTATGACAAGAGATAGAGTACATGAAGAACTATATTTGATTTCTCAACTTAAACCAAAGAGTGCAGATGAAGTTGCAAGGATGATCATTGGATTCAAACAATGAAGGAAGAACTATATCATATTATGAAGAATGAGACATGGGAATTGGTCCTTAGACCTAAGGAAAAAAATGTTATAGGAAACAAGTAGGTTTTCATAAATATGATGAATGAAAAAGGTGAGGTTGTAAGAAACAAAGCTAGATTGGTATGGAAAGGATATTCACAACAAGAAGGTATAGACTATGAAGAGACATTTTCACTTGTGGCCAAAATTGAAGTAGTAAGAATGTTCTTAGCTTATGAAGGAAAAAAAAAGTTCAAAGTGTATTAGATGGATATGAAGTTAATATTTATGAGTGGAGAACTTGAAGAAGAAGTCTACATTGAGTAAGTTGAAGGATTTCCTTTGATAGAAGAAGGAGATATGTTATGTAAGTTGAAGAAAGAATTATATGGACTAAAGAAAATACCTAGAAATTAGTATGCAAGGTTAGATAAGTATTTGGTAAAATTGGTATTTTTTAAAGGTGTTGCAGATAGTAACTTATATTTAAAATAAATTGAGAAAGGCTTGTTGATTATTGTAATATTTGTGGATTGTATAACCTTGGAGATGATGATGAAGCAAGTGACAAATGTGTTGATGAAATGAAGAATGAATTTGAGATGAGCATGATTAGTCAGATGAATTATTTCTTGGGTTTTCAGATTGTATAGAATAGTGATGGTATTTTCCTATCATAGACTAAGTATTTGAAAGACTTATTGAAGAAATTTGGCTTGGAAAGTTGTAGGTTGTTGGTAAACCTATGGTAACTAGTCACAAGTTATCAAGTAAAGATGATACACCTATAGTTGAGAAGAAGTACAGATCCATGATTATAGGTTTACAATATTTGACTCACACTAGACCAAATATAGAAAATGCATTTGGTATAGTAGAAATATTTTAAATTGATCCTGTGGAATGACACTATGTAATAGTAAAGAGGATATTCAAATATTTGAAGGGTACACCTAATTATGGGTTGTGGTATGATATATCAAATGACTTTACTCTATGTGTATATACTAATATAGATTAGATAGGTAGTATGGATGACAAAAAGAGAACAAGTGGTAGAGCATTTTTCCTTGGATGAAGATTGGTTCCTTGGCTAAGCAAGAAACAAGATTGCATTTTGCAAAGTACAACAAAAGAAAAGTATGTAGAAACAATTTTTTTTTAAAATCAAATCATGTGGATGAAACATATGCTAAAGGATATTAAGATAGAGTTTTTATAATATGTTATCATACATTTTGATAACACAAGTACAATGAGTATGTCTAAGAATCTTTTGTTACATTCTAAAAGAAATCACATATCAATTAAGTATCATGTCTTGAGAGAGAAAGTTGTAGAGAAAGAAAATATATTGGAGTATGTTAATACAAAGGAGAAGCTTGCAAATATATTTACAGAGTCTTTTCCTAAGGATACATTTGAGTATTTGAGAGGTATGCTTGGAGTTATGCCCCTATCTATTTTAGAGTAGATGATGTAGAGACTATATCTGTCCAATGGTGCAAAGCACTATTGTTTATTTGGATTGAGTGTTGATGCTTCCTTTATGGGGGAGTATCTATTACTGAGTAGAGTCATAAAGGACTCTTGGTAACTGGTATCTACCAATATCTTTGGACACTTAATCTGGTTGAATGCATTGAGTAGTAGATTGACATAATGATGCATTTTTCATCGATGTCAATGGAGGAAAATTAAGTGCATGAATAACATCCTCTATGAATGGGGGAGAGTGAGTCCATGTGAAATTATCTCCTTAAAATGGAGGAGAGTTATGAATGAAAAATTGATGTTAATAGGAGAGAATACTTGAGAAACATTAGTATATATAATGTGGGAGAAGTATATCAATGGGTGAACAACAGTTGTTCCTAAGAGATTTAGATTTGATTTATAAGAGGATTTGAAAAAATGATAGAAATAGTAGAGTAGCGTGTTTGGTATTTTTGGAACTTATATATCTTTTCATCTATGGGGAGATTGTTAGCATTCATTTTAATTATATTCCTATGGGAGAGTATCCTAGCATTGTTGGAGCATTTGAGAGATAGTTAGCATGACTATGTGTTGCATTCATGACTATGTTTGTTATTGATGTCAATATACTAAGAAGATTGGTAGAGTAGAAGAAACAGATTGAGGTCTTATAGATTGAGTATTTAATATGAGGTCAAGCACAATTGGGGACATGTTCTACAGTGTGTCCTAATTTGGTGGTCAAATGTGCATGCAAAAAGTCAGACTAGTGAGAGTTATTCAAGATTTGTAGAAGACAATTTGCATACAAAGTACCTAAGAAGTGGCTCCTAATGTTTGGATTATATCTCCTAATAGGGATATAATTTGGTTAAGCATAGTTAGATAGAGGAAGAAGACATCCTAATTATGATGTCAACAATGACATGAAGTTTGAGGTCACACATGTGAGAAGTTGTAATTACTGTGAGCTGACAATATTATGTAATTATTAAAAAGATGTGATATGGTGTGTTATCTTAATGAGGTCTTATTATAATTAATTGAGAAAGAATGAAGGAAAACTTAATGAATTATTTTAAGGACTTGGTATAAATTAATTTTTTTGCTTGTGATAAAGTACGCAATGTATGAAAGTGATTGTAAATGGGATAAGTGAAGAAGATTGGTAAATGTGAGTAAGAGATCAAAGGGATTATTATGATGACAATTTGCAGATTTGGTATTGACATCTGAGAAGTATTTGGTGCAAAAGAGGCATAGTAAGAGGAAAGAGCAAGTAGTGAGTTGCTAAGATCGGTCACATTTCTATTATTCTGAAAGGAATAATACAAAGCCCAATTGGATAGTGAGTTTAGTGGTCTTTCTCATAAAGATTTTTGGACAGTGGGTCCTTCTACCTTCTACAATTCCTAAAAGGGTTGGCACAACTCCTTGTTGGCAGATCTGTCAAGTTTGTTATTAGTGACACACACTTATTCAGATTGTAAATAGCTACCAAGCTTATTGTATAGTTAACAGTGTTTTCCAAGAATTTTAGTTGTTGTTGAGTTCTATAGTTGCTACTGAGTCCTTTGGACAAATCCTAGTGGTTACTGATTGGTTAGATTTTTAATGAAGATCAGTAGTGTGAACTATGCATCTTAGTGTATGCCAAGTTTACCAGTGCAAACCAAGTTGTGTAGTGTTCATCGAGTTCATAGTTTATGTGATGTAAGTCCAGTGTTAACCAAGTGACTTAGTTTATACCAAGTTCAAGGTGATAGTGTTTACCAAGCTATGCAGTGGTAAATAAGTGATACAATTTATATGATGAGTTTCACAAAATCTACCAAGTCACCAGTGCAAACCAAGTTCAAGACTACTTGGAAGTGATCAGTATGAACCGAGCTTCTACATCTATTGAGTGCATGATGATGCTAAGAATTGATAGTGGATGCCAAGTATCAAAACCTCATTGAGTCAGTCTTTAGAACCCAAGTGTCTTCATTTGGGCCAACTTTGTAATATTTGTGTAAACTTGCATAATGGCCAACTTTTTCTTTGTATAATTGGATTGGTATATATGTAATGTATTATATCATATCCAAGTGTGTAAGTAATGTGAATGTGTATGCAATGTAATCGAATATAATCAGAGAAGAGCAAAAAGAGAAAATTATAAAGGCTACAATAGTATAAGGAGAAAAAAAGACACATCTATCACAATAAGGTGATTAGTACATAAAGGAATATCATTCAACAAACCAAGTTGTAAATTAGAGATCAACTATTGTTTCATTCTAACAGGTGGATTAGTCAAACCCTTTGACAAGGTGGACCTAACAGTCTTATAAATCTCTTTATTGAGTGCATACTTCATTGTATGTTTGTAAATCCTTTCACAAGGTGGACCTAGTAGTCCTTATCACTCATAATAGGTAGATCATTAGAAGTGATCAATGTAAGCCTTAACAGACCAACATTATATTGTAGTACTAAAGCTTGTGGGTATCATCCCCACCCTAGTTTTACTTTCTATTTTGAAGGTTTTTGGGTCACCAAATCTTTGTGTCATAGTGTTATGAATGCTTTCATTTTTTAATTTCTTATACATGCAATTAGGTCAGATTATATGTGATGGATTAAATGCTAATTGGATTGTTGGATTAAAGAGTTAAAATTGTAAAAGTTACTAATTCACCCCTCCCCTCTTAGTAACTTAACATAGTCTAAGAATATTTCCAAAACTCCTAACAGGGTTGGAATCTCCTCATAGGGGTTCAAAGTTTCCTAATAGGGACTGATATGTAAAGAATGTATTTTATTGGATCCTAATAGAGTCCATCCTCTTACAAGGAACTTATATATTAGTACATTATTTTTTGGGCACCATCTCCACTAGGGATTTCCCTCTGATCAAGGGTTTCCCTAGTAACAATAGTTGGTGTAATTTTATATGTGTATATTCTTATGGTTTCTATTGATATTGATTGTATGTTCAAGATTTAATAAGGTTGATAAAAGTAATATTGATATGATAACTGATTCACCCCCTCGCTTCCCTGACCCCTCCCTCTTAGTTATCTCGGTGGACTTTACTTTCTAACTCTAGGATCCTTAATGGTGAACCTGAAAACATACTTTGAAGGTTGTTTGATGATACTTACAATATGAAATTTGAATTTAACAACAAATTAGACAAGCACAATGCTCCCTTTAATCAATATTCATGAGAGATAAACAATGTATATTTCCTAGATTAGTTTACCAAGTCTTTCACCAGAATAGATTCCAAACAATATACCTAAGGTCAATTTTGGTTAAACATGGATGAAAAATGATGGTTTTCTAAACAACTTGGTTCTTGTAAGGATTTTTGTCCAAAGAGCTTGATTTTACCTCTCTTTTGAGAGCTTCTCACCAACTCTAGGGAGGTTTTGTACAATTTGTAAAGACTACTAGAGGAAATATATTAAATGTTCTTTCTCCTTCACCAAATTTAGGATGAATATATTTCATTTGATAGTAGGTCAAATTACTGTGACTAAAGCAGTTGTATCCCACTTTGGGATTTCTCTCTCACCAATCTAATAAAGGAAAATCTAGGGAGGTATTGCTCCTAATATTTTTATGCTACTTGCTAAGTTAAATGAAATAAAACTAAGAGTAGGTCTAGAAATTCAACCATCCAGAAGGATGAGAACATATCCTTACTACTTTTAGCTTCCAAACATAATAAACATGGTTGTTCTTTCCAAGCCTTATTTGCTAGAAAATAAAAGGCTTTAATTTTAGTGTTTGTTAATTTATTTGAAGGAAAAAATAATTAATTAGATTATGAAATTAAAAATAAAACAAGAAAATGGCATATAGAAAAGGTTTTAGGCCTACTTGATTTGAAGCTAGGCAAGCCTAGGCACATTCCTTAGTGTCCAAAAAAATTTCACAAATATTACTCCAACACAAGCCAATGAAGGATATAAATATGAAATAAAAACCAATGTATTTTAGAAAGGATACACATTTAGATTGATTTTTACTGCATATTTAGCGTGGTTTTTAAAAAAAAAATTGTTCTAGTCATAAAGATCTAGGTTTTAGATATATTTATGGTCCAAAAAGAGACAAATGGAAAGAAGCCCTCATTGAAAATTAATTATCTTTCCAGAAACATAATATTTATCTATGAAAAATCCCCCATTTATTCCCTAGTGACTCGACGTATCAAAATAGACTAGATTGCAAAGATTTATTATTTTCGACCATTTTTTATCATCAAAATTAAAATAAAAAAGAATGAAAAAACCTCAATGATTTTTTAAAAAGAATTTAGAAATGAAAATTTATCATAAAGATTATTTGATTTACACCCAAAATATTTTTTTTTATGAAAAATCATAAAAATATTATTAAAAATAAATAAATCTGAATTATTTTTTTAGTCTCCTTATGTCAACTGAAATTAGCTAAAAATATAGAGACAAATTGTAAGTCGTTTGAGCAATATGACCAAATCTTTAGAAATTTATTAATGTGGTCCTATCGGGGCTACCAGATGCAAAAGGGGGTGCTAGATTATTAATCTCTTTAGCTCTTTCCATCATCTCTTTAGATTTGATGATGTGTGGTTGTGGCATAAAAGGTTGTGTCAGGTTAACTTTGATAATCTGATTAGCATTAGCAAGAAAAAGAAAGTTAGAGTGTTGCCCAAGTTGAAGAAACCTGAAAACACAATGTGCAAATAATGTCAACTAGGGAAGATGATTAAGTCTAGTTTCAAAAGCAAATCATACACTTCCAATGAAGTACTAGAGTTAGTCCATATAGACTTGTGTGGTCCAATAGAAGTACAAAGCTACCTAGGAGAGAGATATATAATGCTATTTGTAGATGACTATTCTAGGATGATGACTGCTATGTTTTTAAAGAAAAAATCTGATGCATTTCAAATATTTAAGTGGTATTTGGCTAGAGTTGAGAAGGAAATAAGAAATAATCTGAAATGCCTAAGGTCAGATAGAGGAGGTGAGTTCACATCAAAGGAGTTTGAAATATTTTGCAATGATAAAGACATCAAAAGACAAACATTAGCACCAAGAACTCCACCACAGAATGGTATTGCTAAAAGGAGGAATAGGTCAATGATTGACTATGCTAGAACCTTGATGATGGAGAAAAATGTTGCACTCAAATACTGGAGAGAAGCTGTAAGTGCTGCAGTCTACACATTGAATAGAGTTCAAGTCAAGAAAGGTACAAATGCAACACCTTTTGAATTATGGTATGGTCACTCACCCAATGTGAAACATTTCAAAGTATTTGGTTGTAAATGCTATATTCTAAAAGATACTAGAAATGGCAAGTTTGATGCAAAAAGTGATGAAGGCATATTCCTTGGATATTCCACTAGAAGTAAGGTATATAAGTGTTTGAATACTAACACTAACAAGATTGTGGAGAATGCAAATGTAAATTTTGATGAGCATGTAGAACTTTAGGTTGATGAGTCAAAGCAATCAAAGGATTATAGATCCTTTGTATACTTCTATGAAGGAATGACTATTGAAGACAATGTTGCAAATAAAGTTGGTAATTAGCAACAAACTTCAGTATCTATTGAATCTCAACCTGTGAATGCCGAGCTGCATTCAAAAGATGAGCTACAGAATGTAGAAAATACACATTCTGATTTTGAAAATAGTATACATGAAAGGAATGATGAAGTGCCAAATGAAGAAGAACAAAATTACTCTGAAGCTGAAGGATCAAACATGGAATGAAGGACTGAACCAAGATTAGCCAAGTATGTGAGAAGACATCACCCTACAGATCAAATCATTGGTGACAAGGATGCCAAACCAATGACAAGGAATATACTGAGGAATGAATCATGTCTATTAAGCAAGGTTGAACCTAAAATAGTGAATAATGTACTACAAGATGATGACTGGTATAAAGCCATGGAAGAAGAGATAGATCAGATTGAGAAGAACAAAATATGGTCTCTAGCTCCAAGACCAACTGATAAGAATGTGATTGGAACCAAATGGGTGTTTACAAAAAAACTTGATGAGAATGGTGAGATAACAAGAAACAAAGTTAGACTAGTTTGCAAAGACTATACATAAGAAGAAGGATTGGATTATGGAGAAATGTTTGCTTTGTTGCAAGAATGGAAGGAGTAAGAACATTACTTCCATATGTTGCATATAAAGGTTTCAATGTCTGCCAAATGGATGTAAAATTTTCTTTCCTAAATGGTATACTAGAAAAGGAAGTCTACATAAAACAACCAAAGGGATTTGTAGATGAGAAGAACAAGGACATGGTCTGCAAACTGCACAAGGAACTTTATGGATTAAAGAAAGCATCTAGAGCATGGTATGAGAGGTTGCACAAATATCTTGTGAAGATAGGATTTTAGAGAATAGATGACAACAACAACTTGTACATCAAAGCTAAAGAAGGTAAAGACATTTTGATATAAGAAATCTTTGTTGATGATACAATATTTGGAGGAAAAGATATTTTTTACAAAGACTTTTCTGATCAAATGAAACATGAATTTGAGATGTCAATGTTTGGAGAAATTAAATTCTTTGTTGGATTACAAGTATATCAATTGAAGCATGGCATATTTGTGACCCAATCTAAATACATCAAGGAGATACTCAAAACATTTGGGTTAGATGAGTCAAAACTAGTTAGCACACCAATGACAACTAGACATAAGCTATCCAAGAATGATGAGTCTACTAAAGTGAACCAGACATTATATAGGTCAATGATTGAAAAGCTGCAATATGTTGTACATAGTAGACTAGACATTGCATTAGCTATTGGAATAGTAGCAAGATTTTCTACTAATCCAAGAGAAAATCACTTAATGGTAGTAAAGAGAATACTGAGATACCTGAAAGGAACTAATGACTTTGGTTTGTACTATAAGAGGAATGAGAAATTTGAACTAAGAGCCTACACAGATGTAGATTGGGGAGGTAACATTGATGATAGAAAAAGCACCAGTGGAGGAGCACTTTTCTTGGGAAAAAGGTTGATTACATGGACTAGTAAAAAGAAAAGTTGTACCTCATAGTCCATTGCGGAAGCTGAAAATGTGGCAGTTGCTATAAATTGCACTAATATTGTATGGATCAAACATTTTCTACAAGGTATGAAGGAAGAGGCAACTGAGCTTGTGATACTCTATTGTGATAATACAAGTGCTATTAACATAGTTATCACATTAGTCTCACACACTAAAGGTCTCTAGTTTGAACCTGGGCTCAGACAAACAGTTTATTCTTATATAAAGCTTTGGGGTTGTCCCTTTGGTGAAATGGTGGGGCTTCTTGCTTGTAAGGCCTACAACCAAGGTTCAAGTACCCACAGGGCCATTCTCTACTATGGATCTTAATTGAGAATTTTTTTCCATTGACCCTTGGTGAAATAGTGGGGCTTCTTGCCTATAGTGCTTACAACCAAGGGTTAATAATTTTTTTTTGGGCTTGTCCCTTTGGTGAAATGGTGGGGCTTCTTGCCTATAGGTTCTACAACCAAGGTTCAAGTTTGCACAGGGCCATTCTCTACTGTGGATCTTAATTGAGAATATCTTTCCATTGACCCTTGGTGAAATAGTGGGGCTTCTTACCTGTAGTGCTTACAACCAAGGGTTAATAAAAATTTGGGGCTTGTCCCTTTGGTGAAATGGTGGGGCTTCTTTCCTATAGGGCCTACAAACAAGGTTCAAGTCCCCACAAGGCCATTCTCTACTGTGGATCTTAATTGAGAATGTTTTTCCATTGACCCTTGGTGAAATAGTGGGGCTTCTTGCCTATAGTGCTTACAACCAAGGGTTAATAAAGTTTAGGGCTTGTCCCTTTGGTGAAATGGTGGGGCTTCTTTCCTATAGGGCCTACAACCAAGGTTCAAGTCCCCACAGGGCCATTCTCTACTGTGGATCTTAATTGAGAATGTCTTTCCATTAACCCTTGGTGAAATAGTGGGGCTTCTTGTCTGTAGTGCTTACAACCAAGGGTTAATAAAAATTTTAGGGGCTTGTCCATTTGGTGAAATGGTGGGGCTTCTTGCCTATAGGGTCTACAACCAAGGTTCAAGTCCCCATAGGGCCATTCTCTATTGTGGATCTTAATTGAGAATATTTTTCCATTGACCCTTGGTGAAATAGTGGAGCTTCTTGCTTGTAGTGCTTACAACCAAGGGTTAATAAATTTTTTTGGGGCTTGTCCCTTTGGTGAAATGGTGGGGCTTCTTTCCTGTAGGGCCTACAACCAAGGTTCAATTCCCCACAGGGCCATTCTCTACTGTGGATCTTAATTGAGAATGTTTTTCCATTGACCCTTGGTGAAATAGTGGGGCTTCTTGCCTATAGTGCTTACAACCAAGGGTCAATACAATTTTTGTAGGGCATACAACCAAGGTTCAAGTCCCCACAGGGCCATTCTCTACAGTGGATCTTAACTGAGAATTTTTTTCCATTGACCCTTGGTGAAATAGTGGGGCTTCTTGCCTGCAGTGCTTACAACCAAGGGTTAATAAAAATTTAGGAGCTTTTCCCTTTGGTGAAATGGTGGGGATTCTTTCCTGTAGGGCCTACAACCAAGGTCCAAGTCCCCACAGGGCCATTCTCTACTGTGGATCTTAATTGATAATGTTTTTCCATTGACCCTTGGTGAAATAGTGGGGCTTCTTGCCTATAGTGCTTACAACCAAGGGTTGATAAAATCTCGCATTTTAGCAGTCACAAAAACCTCTTGGACCATTGAAAGCATTATTGAGGACCTAAAATAAAACTTAAGGAAATTTAAAAACTACCACGTCAGCCACATTTATTGTGAAGTAAACACGGTCACTGATTGGTTTGCCAATGAAGCGGTTGCTAGCAACTCGATGATGATGTGGGGAAACAACAATGACTTTTTGATGGCGGCGACTAAGCTAATCCAAAAGGAGAAAATCCATGGCACCAATGTAACATCCTTTTAATGATGTTAGGATTTGCAAAATTGTACTTCAAAAAGGAAATTATTTGGAGTTATGCGAAACCCCCTCCGCTCCATAATCATGTGTACAGAAGACACAAGCTGAAGGAAGCCAAAAATATACCCATAAACACACACATAATTAAATTCGCTCTTAGCACCTTTTGCTACTCTAAACTTGGGAATACTGCTAGTGGTTTAGGGTTAGTTGAGCCAAAAACTGCAATGGTGGGTGAAAGGATCAGAAGAGAGCCATGGGGCGAAGTGGAGAGATGGAAAGAGAAGAAGAAAGTCTGGAGAAAGCTCCAGAAGGGAGGTATAACCAAATTCATAGAGAAGCTTCATGGATTTGATGCAGAGGTTACTAAAACCATGGTTGATTCCTGGCAAAATGGCAGGGTCAAAATTGATGGTGTTTCCCACCAAATCACTTAGGGTCTTATTGCAGAGGTGACTGGCTTTTCTCAGTATGGATTGAACTTCTACAAGGACAAGAAGATGTTTGCCAACGCTGTCAACAACCTCGTCAAGGATGATAAGTAGAAAAGAAAATTGGTCAAGATTGACACCTACTATGACATTGACTCAATCAAAAAATTCTTGAGGTATGTTCTCAGGATTATCATTGAATATGTCACTCTTGACCCTAGGTTTGACAAAATCAGGACCCATCATTTTGTTCTGTTAAATTATTTTAGACACAAAGTGAAAATTTCTTTTCCTTTTTACATTTTCACCTCCATGGCCAAGAATATAGAGGGTTTCAAGAAATGCCCTGTCAAAAATCTTGCCCTCCATGAGGGTCTCCTGCTTCTGATTAATGAGTTCTTGAAAACCCAAACTAGAGGTAAAACCATTGGGGATTTGGGTAGTGCCTCAGAGGACACTGCCAGTTCTAATTTTGGGGATGAGCTTGTAGTGAAATCAGAGAAAATTGACACCCTGAGCAAAGCTATCCCTGTTACCCGTGATCCCCGCATCCCTAGCAGGAAGAGCCCCAGATGTCTTCCCCCTATCCCCCCCTCTCCTCATCCTAAGGAGGTGAAAGAGGCTAGTGATGATGATGTGGAGTTTGATATTCAGTCAAAGGAGGAGGAATCAGAGATGGGGAAGGAAAGTGAGATGGAAGAAGATAAGGGGAGAGAAAATGACAAGGAGGTGGTGACCCCTATGGACCCCAAGGTTAACCCCAAGAAAAGAAAAGTAAATCAGGCCCTGCCCTAGGATCATCCCAATGACCTTGTTGATGTGCCCCCCAGCCCCACCCTACCCAATTTGCCTCAGGAGGTTCCCATTTCAACCCCAAAGGAGATGATTGAAATCATGGTTGAAAAAGGGGGGGACGTAATTAGAAAGAGCAAGAGGAGGGCCTGGAGGAACTTCTATGGGGACAAGGTCAGTTTGGGTATTGTTAGAGAACCTGCTAAAATCCAAGTGCTGGAGGACCTTGACAAAAGTACCCACTACGACGAGCTCATTGACCCGTCTATTTTGGTCATCTCTAAAAATGTGCGAGAAACTGGCTTCAACTTCCTAAATAATGCAAAGAATAGCCTGATTGACAACTTTCGTTCCATCAAGTGGCTTTTTTAGGAAATTGAGGCTCTGAAGGACAAGAGCAACCAGCCCAACAACCAGGATTCTGACAAGGACCAGGAAGCCAGAGGAAGCAAAGACTAGGTGGGGAGCTAGGAGAAAGACAGAGGCCATGTCTCCAGTGACCATCAGGATGACAGACTCACCTAGCTTGAGTAAAAGGTCCAAAGGCTGAATTCTGTCCACCAGACTATCACCAAATAGATAGTGGACACCATTCACACCTTGAATGAGAATATTGTCAATCTAGGGGACTATCTAACTACAACTGGCCTTGAAAGGGATGTGGAAAAGAACACAGAGCAAGGATTCAACCGGGTTGAATTTTAGAAAGAGGCCAATCACCAGGTGAAGTAGGGGAACCAAATGAACACTCCTACTAGGATTCGGGAGGGCGCAGCTAGTTAGAAGGACAATGATGCTGCAAAAACCTAGTAGGTCATGGACACAGATGGACACTAGCTTGTTCGCCTAGCTTTTCTTTTCTGTCTTTGGCCTTTGTACTTTGGCTTCAGGCCTTCTTTGTCTCCGACCTTTTGTGGCAATTTTTTGTTTGTTTACTCTATTTCATCTCGCTCTTTTTGCTGTAAAACTTTGGGTTTCAAGATCCCTGTAAAACTTGTTTTACCTAATCAAAAACATATCAAATAATCTAGTAATGCATGCCAAAACCAAGCATATTGCAATCAAGTATCACTATTTAAGAGAGTTGGTGGAAGACAAACAAGTGAAGATGGAATATGTTAGCTCAAAGGAAAAATTTGCTGATATCTTTAGAAAAGAACTCCCTAAAGATGCTTTTGAATACCTTAAAGGTAAGTTAGGGGTGATACCCCTAGCTAAGGTTACTTAAGGAAAAAGTAAGAATGCCTTGCATCAAATGAGTTGATTATTGAAGATCATACACATTGATGCAGAGGATATTTACTTTAGGATTCATGCCTAAAGTAGTAGAAGTGCTGAAGTTCAAATTAGTCACAAGTAGATGATAGAGGGAGAAATTTAATGAACCTACAAAAGCTACACTTGCATACTAAGATGCTAATATGTTTTTGGCATTCTTGTCAAGGAGGGAGAAATAGCAAAAAACTAATCAACAACAAAGAGGATCAATAGGAGAAGTTGTGAGATATTGACAAAATGAAGATAGAGGGAGATGTTGATCAGAATAGTGGAAGATGAGAAATACAAAAGGAGAAAGACAAATAACAAGGATACAACAAAAAAGAGGGAGAAGCTGAAATGAAGCAATCAGAATAGTAGAAGGAGATGTGAAGCTACAATTTACTTTTTGGCATTTGACTTACTATTCTAACCTAGCTAGAATTAGGTTGAATAGTTTATTTTGATGGTTGATCAATTTGGTTTTCCATCAATGCCAAACAGGGAGATTGTTTGAAATCTGATTGAAAAGCTCATTATTGAAGATCAAAGAGGGAGATTGTTGGAAAGAAGGAAGATTGTTGTTTTCAATCATTGTTTTGTCTTTGATGTCAAACCTGCTATTTGTAGGAATGATATTTTCTTATAAGAACTAAGTACTATCACTTAGTTGATTGATGAAGAAGATTTGATCAACAAGATGTAACAAGAGCACCTAAGGGAAAGGTTGAGTTATGATGTTGTAATGAAGTGCAAGGACTAGTTAAGACAATGGTTAAATGATATATTGATAACACACTCAAAGATACATAGGTTGGTCACTCTTAGGAACATTGGAGGAAGAAGTTGTAACAAGATTATTAGTGGGTTCCAAGCAAGTTAGTTGAAGCCAAGAAAATTCTCAATTGGAGTTGAGTAATAGGAAATTCTAGTGTGTGTTGAGTGATCTTCATGTGCCGAGTGAAGATCAGGTCCGAGAATTAGAAAATTCTCAATTGGTGCCAGTTGATCTTCAAGTGTCGAGCATTAGAAAAACACAATGGGTATTGAGTAACTCAGTATGTGCCAAGCACTAGTATTTCAATAGTTTTGAGCTGTTGTATTATTTAAAATGATGAAGATTTGCCAAATTTAAGCCAAAATAGTGGTTACATTGAATTTTATGAATGAGTTGGAAGATAAGGATGATGAGTTGGTGGCACAGAATCCTATGTAAACCATTTTTGAGAAAATTCAAGAGGATTATTCAAGAAGTTTTGAGAGGAAATCGAATATGGGTTGGATGCAATGAATCATACCTAATCCATGAAAATTAAAATTAAAGAATGGAAGAATCGAACAAGAAAAGGAACTCCAAGACTTCTATTTAAGGAGTCATAGACCAAGAAGCAAAGAGCTGCCGATACTGTTGTTGCTGAAGAGCCAATCTGTGAAGTAGTTAGAAGGGTGCCAAGGAGAAGACATCTAGGAGAAAGAAGAGCATAGAGGCTCTACTTCTAAAAGTGGTCATGAAGAGGTGATTGCATTGGTACATTGAGCATGGAGACTCAAGGAGACTAAGCTTGAAAGGAGGCCAAGTTGTTAAGAGTTATATAGATTGAAGGCTAGGCAAGGGTATGAACTGAGAAGTGATCTGAGATCTGCAAGATAAGTTGTATGTTGTAGTCAGGTCAAGATTTTTCTAATACTCTCTAGCAATTATATTAGATCTAGAAATCCCATGGACTTAGGTTGGCCTAACAACCATTTGTAAATCCTTTAACAAGGTGACATTCCAAGTGAATGCTCAAAAGTTCTTTAACCAAGCCCACTTCTAATAGGGTGGTTAAATCCTCTAACAAGGTCACATTTAATAGTGTGTTGTATTCATTTAATAGGGTAGGCCTTTCACAGGGTATCACTTCAGAAGAGTGAAAATTGAGTAGCATGTTACTGGTGGTTTTTTCCAAATTGGGTTTCCATGTAAATCACCGTGTTATGTGTTGATTTCTTATGTGTTATGCTTGCATGATTGATTTATAGTAACTTGCTATTTAGAAAAGTTAAAGTTTGAATAGGAAATTTGGACCTTGAATAACTAATTCACCCCCCCTCTCTCAGTTATTCTAAAGAAATTCTAACAGTAAATGTCTATTTTTTGGTGTCTATATTTTCCCCTCTTTGATATAATATGATTATGAGTGTTGTGTCAAAGAATTTTAAAATAGATCTTTCCCTAACTTGCCCCAATGAAATCATGTGTGAATGATTCCCCCTCAAGAGATTATTTGTACAAGAAAGGCATGAATATAGATATCTCAATAGAAGATGAGAAATTTTATATGAAATTATGAAAGAGAAGAATAGTTAGTAAGAAGTGAGACTTAGTAGATCATAAAGATGATGATTTGATTGTAGATATTGTTAATAAAGATCTTGCCTAGTTTAAAAAAGGACCCATCATGTATAAGACTACTGGCAATTTCTAGTTTTGAGGATGATATACCTTGTATAAGACAAGTGATAACATTTAGTTTCAACAAAGATACATTATGTATGAGACATATGATCATTGATTAATTGAGTAATTGATAACATGATTTAAATTTTTTTGAAAAAATGATATATTGATTGATAGAAGAAATTTTAGTGACATATATGAATTAGCTATAAGAATAAATTGGGAGATATGATTTAGAAAAATTAAATTTATTTTATCAATGTGGATGATGTATTGAGTTATTGTTGAATATTTTTCATAGGTTTTTCTTCATCATTCTTGAAGGATGAGAAAGAGATATAAATGTACCTAAGTATTGGCCATCTATATATTACTACTATATATAATTAAGAAGAAAAAATTGAAAAAGGGGTGGATCAATATTGTTCTAGGGTTGTCACATATCATGGGTGTGTGTGGTTGCACTACTACATTTGTGCCAAAATTGTGATGGCAAGCTATCCCAATTATAATGGTAACCCATCAACTAATTGATATCAAGAGGAATTGGCTCCTGTTAGATGGGCATCAGACTTTTTCTATTGCAAGTTGTGATGGAAAGGGCGATTGTCGCAATTGTGATAGACACAGGTGTCATAAATTGAGCTAATGTACTGGCAAACTATTCATTTTCACTGCCACAATTACGACAAAAATTTGTCGAAGACATCATCACAATTGTGACATATATGCAACATAAATGCTATGGGGCCCATAGCAAGCCATCAAAAATGTCTATCACAATTGAGACAGACATGTGGAAGGAATGTTGCAGGATCAACAACTAGCCATTGAAAGTTACCATCACAATAGTGATGGTGTGCTGTATTATTAAAAAAATGGTGGAAAATTTTCAATAGTTATGATGCAATCATAGGTTAGTATTGTCATGCAATGATAGGTTAATATTGAGCTTCACGTGGTTTTGAGAATAGTTTAATATTCTCTACCAATCAGGGCTAACCACGTGAAGGTGGAAGCTCATTTGCACACCCCCCCCCCCCCCCCCCCCCCCCCCCCCCCAACCCCCCAACATCTAAAATCTTTAAGAAAGGATCAATGTTTAAAGTACAAAAAAAGGTCCCAAACCTCCAAAAGTGACATCATTTTCCCATCTTCTGGTGCATGTCATTTTTTGTTGCATCCAAAATAAGATTCTATCACTCTGAATGAAGAATGCATGTGTAGTCATGTTCAAATGCATGGACAACAAGTGGAGCTGATAAAACAAAACACAATTACATTTATTTAATAGGTCAATTAATTTTTTAAAATTATATACCATCATGAACAATGTTCATGATGGTCTATAACTTAAAATACCTAATTAAAAACCTTTAACAAAAATGAAAACTTCTTGTGTTTTTTAGAATTGCCTAATGTTGTATGCATATGAATTGACATTGCATATTGAACTCTAGTGTCCTTTTACATTGCTTGAAAATGAAAATTTCACATAATTAGTTGTCATACAATCACAGGTTAATGTTGGTCTTCACTTGGTTTCAAGAATAGTTTAATATTTTCTACTAATTAGGGCTAACCATATGAAGGTGGAAGTTCATTTGCCCCCCCCCCCCCCCCCCCCCATCTAAATACCCTAATAACATCTAAAATCTTTAATAAAGGATCAATCTTTGAAGTGCCTAGAATGTCCTCATCACCTCCTACTACTCTCAGGGGAACTCCATCTTCATTGCACATGATAAGTTCATCACACAAGTACATCCAGGAATGTCCTCATTGCCTCATGCATAAAATGAATCCAATATTACAAAATGACCCTAATGAAAGAATAGTTCAAGGGAAATAAAAAAATAAAAAATGAGAGAGAGAAAGAGGAATCTACTTACCAATGGGCGTTGCCATTGCATCTGTGGCCATGCTACCCGTTGATTAAATTTTATTATTATTTTGTTGTTCCAAGGTCTCTTTGTTTATAGACATACATACATACATATACACACATATATACATATACATATACATATGTATATATACATACATACATACATATACAAAGATCACAAGGGCATGACAACAAGATGCAAAGATCACAAGGGTACGAAAAAGAAATGCAACGATCAAAAGGGCACAACAATGAAATATATATCTACACTGATCTCCACAATCCACAAGATCTCTCTATACATATATACATACACACACACATGTGTGTGTGTATTTATATGTATGTATACACATATATATACATATGCATATACATGCATACATATATACATACATATATGCATATATACATGCATACATATATATACATACATACATCTGTATATGAAATTTTATCACCTTGGAAAACTATATTTGATCTTGCTAGCTAGGAATAGCTGAATGTTTGTTTTATTGTACCTAATCTAATGACAGTTCTACAGGAATTTGTAATCAACCCAGCTAATTAGCAACTAGACCAAATTAACAATAGTAGTAGATATTTGGGATCCTCATAGGGAGAGTGTCCCAATACATGCATGGTTACATCCTTGGCTTCCATTTTTGGGCCAATGTATGGAGCCTTTATATCCAACCATTTTTTATAAATTGGGGAATGTGCTTCATGCCTGGCATTCAAGTGATGCATTTTCATATGTAATTTTATTATCTTGGAAAACTATATTTGATCCTACTAGCTGGGAACAACTAATTTTTCATTTTATTGTACCTAATCTAATGATGTTTCTACAGAAATTTGTAATCAACCCAGCTAATCAGCAACTAGACCAAATTAATAGTAGCAGTAGATGTTAGTTTGTCATGACTAATCAGGAAAGTACTGTACATACTTCATAAAATTTTTTGGGCCCTATTTTGTCAAGATTTTGGGCTGACATGTAATTATTAATTATAACCCTAAAGAGGTAAAAATAATCATATAAAATGGCTTAGGGTTAGGGATTGTTTTAGTGTTGTGATGCAAAAATTGGTTCTTGCGGTGGTATTGAGCTGCAAGGGATTATGGATTGTAATTAGGTTGTAATCACTAGATTGTAATAATATTGAACTTGTTGTTTGGTGGATGTAGCCCAGGGATTGGGTGAACCACGTTAAATCTTGGTGTCTTGTGTTCTTTTCTGTGTGATCTATTATTTTTTGATATTGTTTATATTTGCATGTAATTGTAATTTTTGTCTTGGTTTAATCCTAACACTAGATAGTTGGGATCTTTGCAGGGAGAGCATGCCAATACATGCATGGTTACATCCTTGGCTTCCATTGTTGGGCTAGGATATGGATCCTTAATATCTAACCATTCATTATAAATTGAGAATGTGCTTCATGTCTGGAGTTCAAGTGATGCATCTGCATATGCAATTTTATCACCTTGGAAAATTGTATTTGATCCTGCTAGCTAGGAACAACTGATTTATCATTTTATTGTACCTCTTTTGTTGACAATTCTACAAGAATTTGTAATCAACCTAGCTAATTAGAAAATAGACTAATTTAACAAGGTTATGGCTTGGGCATGTGCTATTCCCACTTATCATATGGTTACAATGTTGGAGGCAACATTTTTAATTTGTGTAGGATATGGAGGAAGAGCAGTGGTATTGGCAAACACAAAAATTTAGTAATGCAAAGTCACCTTGAGGAACTTGTGTATGCTCTTGGAAAACATGTCATTGAAAATGTGCATCATGATATTTTTTACTTCTACATGTTTTTGCATGGATCCTTCACACACCTAGTGCTCACAAATGTCTACTTTAGAATGTATGTGAACCTGTAATGCACTACTATGTGATGAAATATGTAGAAAATCATATAATCCTTCATCATAAAAGGTCTTTCACTTGGTGTGCTCATTCATAAAGTTAAGCACCCAAGTTTGCATTTCAAATCATGATTTATCTATTTTGGGCTTAAGAGCTGGTACAATAGCCTAGAAAGAGTACCTAATAAGAGGTGGATCTCACATTCATTCATTAATAAAATTTAGCATTCATTCATTATCACATGAAGTAAAAAACAATTATGAGCATCTATAAAATAATCTCATAATGTCCAAAACTAACATCTAATATTAGTTCAACCTTTAACATTCATTAGCAATAGCACATAAACACATAACATTCAATAACATATGAAATAAAGTATTTAAACATGCCTCAACTAATTGTGATTTAATTTTGGATCACCTACCTAATTAGTTTGGAATTTTGTTCTCACCAAAAATCATAAAATTTAAGAACAACTATGCCAAAAAGAGCCTAAAAATATTATTATTATACACCAACCATGTCTTTTAGCTCTTTTGGCACAATCATTCTTACAATTTTTTGGCTCAATTTCCAACTGGTTAGTATGTGTTTTGAAAAAATATTATTGGACTATGAGTCAGGCAAAAGAGAAATATCAAACTTGAAAAAGATATACATAAATGCAATAAATTTTTAAACTTTAATTTTATAAACTTACAAAGAGAACCATAGAATTATAAGAAATTATTGTGGTTTGTACTATTTGAAAATTATAGTCACAATTGATAAATTTATATAACTTTGATTTAGAGAGTGCAAATAACGGAAATGAAGTATTGCAGAAGGTGCAAGCTCAACTACCCCCCACCTTGTGGATGACACTATTAACTAGAGAATAGTTATATACATGCATACATACATACATACATACATACATACATGCATGCATGGTTAAGTGTTACCTAATTATGTCCAAGGCTTTTGCACACTAGAGGCATACTCCACCTACCGGGCTGCCTACATACCCATATCCATAGGATCAAGACCCTTGAACTATTCACTCTAATGAATATATAGTTCTTGTTTCTAATTGTTTTGATGTAGTTGTATTCATACAATTCTTCGCCATCATACCCCCACTTGGGTGAATTAGACTATTTTCTATAGTTACAATATTGTAATACCCCAGTGCAACCTTTGTGTTGTAGTTCATAGTTAATGTAACATCAACCTATATACATCCTAACTCGCTCCTTATATATTTATGTTAAAACCTTGCAACAATAATCAATGGGTCTGATAGCCCTCATTTTTATTGTACTAAAATTTTGAATATCCATTGTGAAAATGCTTTCAACTGTATTACATTGTTAGGGTTTTGTGTTTTATTTATTTTAATTTTTCAAAAGAACCCTAGCCTGGTTATCTTTCCCTAGCTCAATATTGGAGATCTTTCCCTATGGGAATGATTTGGTATCCTAAGGTCATGCTTTTGTCATGCCATTAGAAGAATTTTTTAAAATTTCAACCTTTTTCCATTATCCTAAGTTTTCTTTCACGAAGGAGATTGTATATCTTTCAAATCACAGAGTTCTGATTTTATGAGCATGGCTTAGGTGTCTAGTCATGAATTTACATTTACTTTTTCTTGATATTATAGTATAAAGGTTAACAGAGGATCATAGGGTGGTTTTTTAAGTTCCCTGATCTTAAGATATGTTGTGTGGTTGTAGCATCACAAGTGTAAAGAATGTGGGCTCCAAAATTTATGACTTCCTTTGTATTATATCATTTAACTATTGGATGAAATAGTTTCTAAGATTAGGGTCTCAATGTTACAACAAAAGGGTCATCATGGGATCATAGGAAAAGAAATGAAGACTCATGAAAATAAAATAAAATGGTTTTTGTAAGATCGCAAGGACATGTTAGTGCAAGAATGATGTGCAGAGTTCTGATCCTATGACAAAGGGGAGATCAAGGTATTGTAAGGATTTTCAAAGAAACCTTTGAAGATACGAAATACTTATGATCATAGGATTGTAAGAGAAAAATATATGAGGGTCAATGCCACAATATAAACACAATCCTAAGATCATAAGATGAAGATGATGAAGCACAGTGGGGTCAGGTGTAGTTGCATGAAGTTTTGAGACACGTGGTATTTTGTATTCTCTGATGGTATGACAAGCTATAGATTGTAATATCTCAAATAAAAGTTTAAAAGCTTATGAAGCTAGGAAGCAATGTTAGATTGTGAGATCATAAAGGTAGAAAGGAAAGTCTTTGAGACTATGATAAAGGAGAGATAACTACTAACATGTGATCATAGGTTAGTAATAACAATGAAAGGGTAACCTTTGATGCTATGAGATCAGTTTCTAACTATTCTTGTAAGGTTGTAATGAGTGTAATGTTGAGACACGATGTTGTGATATCTTTGTGACCATAACATTGTAGAAGCTTAAAATGTAATTACCAAAGTTATGAGACCTGGCATCAAACAATTACTGTAGGACTGTGAGATAGTTAAAGCAAGGATAAGATGTTGCAACAAGGTTTGTGAGTTGTTTTGTGGGATTGTATGGGGCTTAAGAGAAATTTTCAAAGGTACGATACATGTTGTGTTGTAGGATCATGGAAGCCTTTTTCTAGGCTTACAATGGTAAGATAACAAGTTTAGTTTTGAATGATCATAAGATCGTAGAGCTAGGTTTTCCTTCCTAAGATGATACAAAGGACTTTTCTTTAGGGTTTTGTAAGATCTCAAAGCCCTAGTTTGACATAAAAAGGTAATTTTTGCCTTTCCTCTAAGCTAGAATAATGAAAAGAAACCTTGGCCAATAAAAATTTAGTAAAATATTAAGATTTCCTAGCTAGACAATTATATGGACACTCCATCTGAGGTGACAAATAATAGTGAGTTTAAGAATCAAGAATGCAAATTATCAATGCACAAAATAGGTTGATGAGGGTACACTCAGTGTAAAACATTCCATGATCTAGTACTCAGTTACCATTTGAAGAGATTAGAGTTTTTAGAAAAAGCACAGAGCTTCCAATGTCATTGCATTGCTATCTTCAGAATCAGTTGCAGAAGTTTGCCAGTATTTATAGTCTATTTTGCAAGATTTCAAACAAGGAGGTAGAAGAGATACCAATGATAGAAATGGAAATTATAGAAACTTCAACCTCAAAAGGAGGAAAAATCAAACAAAAGAAACCAAGTAGGTTTGTGGAAGAGTGGATAAAGTTATTTCCAAGATCCTCTAATGCCATTTCTACAAATGACCATGCACTCGTAGACCCATATGCCCTATACAAAGATGCTACATGTTTAGGAGTCTTTGGCTATTAGCTTTTTAGATATTTCTACAATAATAGTGAGAAGGTCCCTGTTTGCAATCCATGGAAAAAGAAACTAGCAAAGTTAATCTTTCTAGAGGTTTTTGTGGATGTTGATTTGGTTGGCCTTGATCAAATCTTATAACCAGGCCACCAAATCATTACATAGAAGAGATGGGACTACTTTATGTACACTGGACATGGCTTCTTTCATTGAAGCATTTGGATTTTATGATGTCATAAGTGAACCAATGGACCTAGTTGACCTACAAGGAAAATTTGAAAGGAACACTAAGGCATATACTGGGAAGTCAATGCTACAACATATTCCCATGGACCTAAAGTAGGTGGGAGACTATCCAAAGAAAGTGGACAAGAAGATGATACTAGATAAATTTAAGAATTATTTTGTGAAAATAGCATATGGTGTCCACAAGGTGGTTGGAAAGGATAGAATTAACATGGTATAGAGATCAGAATTTATCATTGCTAGAGATATGCAAGACTCCTACCACATAGTAGAATATGATTATGTTGAATTTATTTAGGAAAAGATAAAGGAAAACATTGGACTCACCCAAAATGGAGAAATGGAGAATTTTAGTTTCCTTCATTACTCACTATTGATGCACCTAATCCTACAAGGGAATGTGGGATATATAAGACTAGAATTCATTGATCATACAACTGATGCTAATGGAGAGCTATTAGTCCAATTGTGGACATAGGTATGGGACACTTCTTACCATTATTTAGATTCTATCACATTTTAAAATAATTTTAGTATTTTCATTATCAAAATGCTAGACCCAAGTTACTTTAGGGCACTTGAGATATGAAAGGATCTTTTGAGACCATCCCTCCTCCTAGAAAGCAAAATACTAGACCATAATTGGGGGGATATCTTCTTGTTTCTAACCTTTTCTTTGATGAGGGTTTATGGTTGTCCCCAACCCCCACATATTTTGCCAAAATTCATTCCTCCTAGATTGGTCATTATTGAATTCATGTGGTAGTTGTTTATGGTCAATAGAGTATATCTAGGGCCTAATGTACATAGAGGTACATTCCTATGTAGATGTTTCAGGGTAGAGGACTTTTCAATTGGAAAAGAGGCCCTAGGTCAAATTCATTCTTTCCTCCACCACTACAATTTGTCAATAGGTCCATATAGAACGTATGACTCTAATAATTGGATGAGGATTACCCTCAAAGAAATTTTAAACTATGTGTTTCCTACTACCAAATAATTACTCCATGAAGATGTTATTCCCAAAATTGTTGCAAGCG
This sequence comes from Cupressus sempervirens, assembly GCA_028749045.1. Taxonomy (NCBI): domain Eukaryota; kingdom Viridiplantae; phylum Streptophyta; class Pinopsida; order Cupressales; family Cupressaceae; genus Cupressus; species Cupressus sempervirens. The sequence goes on from CM053788.1 coordinate 217,715,600, forward strand.
GGAGGCGACCGACAAGCTGGCCAAGCTTGATGATGTTCTAAGGATAGAAAGGGAAATGAAGAGAGTAGATCCAAATTTCAAATGATTTTATATGGATATCCCCTATCCTCATAGGATTAGGAAGATGGTCATTGACCATGCTGAAATTATGACCCAAATACTAGAGGGACCCATAGGAGAAGAAGAGAGGGTATGCCTTGATAGCCTTGAACCTAATGTGACTCTAGAAATAGAAGAAGAAGAGACTACTAAAACATCATGGGTCACAAGGGGAATAAGAGGCAAAAGGTTGTCCATATCCCTATAGAGGTTAAATAGAGGACACTACAAATACTACCTGGTAAGAGTTAATACTTTTCTGACTTGAGGCAAAGCTATATACAAGATAGGGTCATTGCAACTGAGAACACACTCACTAACTTAGAACTAGCTGCAACAAGGTTGGATGATAGGATCATCCATGTCCAACAGTTTATCGAGGATGATGAATTCATTAAATCAACAAAGTTCAAAAGTTTCTTCTAAAAAGTAAAATAAACTAAGTTGGTGCTAAAGTTGAAACCAAGGGAAACTAATGAATAGAAGCTAGAGCTAGTTGATAAATTGCATGCCTATGATCTTGAGAGTGAAGCCATGATTTTGGAGGAGGTAAGAGACCTTGTGTAGAGCAGTGAGATGTTGTTGGTGCTTGGATCAAATTTGGAGCAAGTATTTATGCTCGATGAAATTAGAAGATAGGAAAATGCCATCTCATATGAGCCATATGGTGTTGGTGGATTGCAGAGAGGATCCAGATTCAACATTGACAACAAGTCTTTGGCAGTATGGAGCATGGATCCTTCATCAAAAAAACCTAAGATGATGGATGTGTAGAGCACAAAATAGGGTAACATGATTGTATAGAATTTGCAAGGTATTTTAAGTATAGAGATCTCAAAGACCATCAAACATTTTTCATTCATGAATGAGGCCAAGGTAGAGGAGATAGAAATGAGACTTGCTAAGTTTGTGCATGATTAGATTAATGTAAGGAATCTCTATGAGGATGAGCTTAGGAAGAGTCATGTTTACAAACAAAGGATTGAGGAGCTTGAGGCCAAGGTCCATGGTTTGGAAGTTGAAGTTGTATCTCTTAGAGAGCAATTGGAAAATACAGAGTAGAGAACAAGACAGTCAAGACCAACCATCTAAGGTCACAATAAAGACCACAATAAAAATAGATGAGCTAGTGGTTGATGAGACAGAGACTAGGAGAATGAGCATTGATGCTTCACCAAATTAGCAAGGAGATGAGATAAGGACATTTTTCCTTACGTGTATGATTAGCCATAGGCTGGAGATTCTAAAGAATATATCACAATAGGCCCATACATTGTATGTTTCTTTACAAGATTTTGAGAAATTTTGCAATGAAGCACTTTCACCTACATTCAATCTGTGGGGGCCATATACTCAGTTCTTAGAAAGGCTTATTATGTTGGTAGCTAAAATTCCAATTTTTCCTAATAAAATAATCACAATGAAGGAGATCCTAGAGATAGTTAAGGAATTAATTGGTTTCTTCACTAGTAAGTTAAAAATAATACAAGGAAAGATGGAAGTACTATCTTAGGGAATCGAGCCCTGCATACCAAAATTTTTGGATAATAACAAAAATTTGAGAGAGTGGCATGATTGGTTTGATGCATTCAGTGCAATATTGACTCAAGAGGCCATAGTGGCAATTTTTGAAGATAATAGTGATGCCCCTTTCCATGATTTAATTGACTTCTTATTCAGAGTAGAAATAGATTTGAATAAATTCACAATGGATTCCAAAGCCATAGTGGATGCTAGGTGAACAAAAGCCACAAAGGACCTAGAAGACATTAGAACTGCAAAGTGGCCCACCAAGCAAGAGATTTATGTTTGGGAAGAGGTGGGAGAAATAAAGGCTATACTAGTAGGAAGAAACTAAGGACTAACTAAGATTAAAGGCAATGAGAGATTAAGGATAAGACCAAATATGCTAGGAAATTCATCAGAAGGATAAATCTCTTATAAATACTACTTTCAAATTTTGAGACTTTTGAAAAAATAGAGGGCAAAAGAAGACAAAGAGGATTAAAGTTAAAGTTGTTGCAGTAAAGTGCCACTTGTTGACTTTTCAACTACCTTCCTAATTTTGGATCAACTATAGAAGAATGTTTTGTATATCATTTTGTATGTCTTTCCTTTTTCTTTTCCATTAAAGTATTGGCATGTGTCCTTCTCCCATCTGTAGCTTGTTGTAATCCTTTATAAAAATTTCCAAGATGTGGAGTAGAGGCTAGAAGTCTACATTTTTTAGTTTTATGTTATTTTATAGTTTGTCCAATCTTTTGTGATTGTATGAATGTGTTTAGGCTTGTGAATTTGAAAGAACAGTGAATATGAATGATCAAATTGCCAAGTTTTGAGTTATACTATAAGTCTATATCAAGTTTTGTATGTATTTTCAAAGGAAATTGATACAAAAGGAAAATTTTCATATCTATGTATCTAAATTTTGTCTCTTTCCTTGCATATCTATGATCTTGAGATTGAAATGAGAAACATTCTTTTAGTTTAATACAATTTAGATAAATTGTATATCTCATATTTATTAATTTTAGTTCAAAGAATTACGTAATTACTTTTAGTAAGTGGTAGGGTTTTGGGTATATAAGGGTGATATGATAAGAATGAGATTCATAGTTCACTATTGAAAAATTTAATTGCAAGTTAATTAAATAGGTCTAAGATTGTGAGTTTGACTCTATATAACAATGGATAAGGCATTAATTAATTAATTTTAGTTGCAAGTTGATGGTTTATATAGTTGAAAAGTGTATACATAAATCAAAATCAATTATCCATTCGATGTAATGAAGAACTAAAGTTGTTGGTTAGCCCTTATTTGTAATAGCTTTCCTCTTGATTATAAGTAGCCATAATGGTCAAGAAGTTTATTACAAATCTAAGAAGAAATTGCAACCAAAATTTTCTATAAGGGATAGGTTTGAGGAAAAAGGTATTAGTAAGTAAGTATCTGAAGAGAAAATCCAACTCATCAATCACCTTCATATCCCTGAGGTTCACCCATGTTGGCCTTGCAGAGCCTAAAGAGTAGGGAGTACTTTGTACTCTGTTGAAGTTGGTCTAGAGCAGAGACTGATCATACTGAATATAGGATCTGGCTAATCCTTAGGTTTATTTATGTCTTATGCATTTTGGTATTGGATTTAAAGTACCTAGTAGTCTAAAAAACAACCAACATGGTCTAAATAGACAAGTCAAGTTAATGTTGAAACATAGAGTTTAGCCTTCTATTTTCAAAATCTAGGTGCACTAGGTACATATAATGTCTTGAAATATAAGCCTCATTAGTTAACATACAATGTATTGAAATATTTAAGTGCTACCTAACTATGTCCAAGCCATCTGCACACTAGAGGCATACTCTACCTACTAGGTTGCCTACATACCCATATTCATGGGATCAAGACCCTTGAACTACTCACTCTAATGAATATGTAGTTATGGTTTCTAATTATTTTGATGTAGATGTATTCCTATAACCACTAGTGAGCTTTACTCACCTAATACAACTCTTCACCATCATAGACCCACTCAAGAAAATCAGGCAATTTTCTATAATCACAATATTGTAATGCCTTGGCTCAACCTTTGTGTTTTATTTTATAGTTAATGTAACATTAAACTATATACGTCTTAGTTCACTCCTTATAAAGTTATGTTTAAAAGCTTGTGACAATACCCATGGCCATCCTACCTAATGAGCGAGTTTTATGGTTTTGTTGTTGTGCCAAGATCTCTTTGTTTATATACATACACACACACACACACACACACATCTATATATATGCATATATATTATGTATATACATACATACATACATACATACATTTGCATATGCAATTTTATCACCTTGGAAAATTGTATTTGATCCTGCTAGCTAGGAACACCTGATTGTTCATTTTATTGTACCTAATTTGATGATAGTTCTATAGGAATTTGTAATCAATCTATCTAATTAGAAACTAGACCAATTTAACTAGGTTATGGTTTGTTTCTTTCTAAAAATATCTGCTATGTTAGGTTTTTCTAAAATTTCTTGTGAACTTTACCCATTTTTCCTGGTCTGCATTATTTTTGTGTAGGATCTTGAGCTAAGTCACTTAGCATGGGTTGAGTGAGCTTTATTTTTTTATTATTTGGATTTTGGAAAATGGGTTGTGTTTTATTGTTGGCTTTGTTCAAGTCTTGATTCTAATGAAGTAACAAAGTGGTTTTTAGGGTGGAAAGGAGTATATAATGAAGAAGAAACTTGAAAACTTGAATGTTGAAATGTTGAAATGGAAGCTATCAAGGATAAAACACCTATGGTAGAGTTAAAACATTATCTGAAGTTTATTTTAGATATAAACAAAAAGAAACACATAAATTCGTTCCTCATTTTTTTTTATTGTGGAGATTTGCATGTGAAAGAGGGTGGAGAGCTGTGAACAAGGGTGGAGAGCTCTGAACATTGGTGGAGATTTCATTGTTGTGCCCTTGTGATCGTTACATTTCATTGTCATGCCCTTATGATCTCTGCATATCATTGTCATGGCCTTGGTGGAGATCAGTGGAGCTCTAGGATTTCATTGTCATGCCCTTGTGATCTCTGTGCCCTTGCACTACAATTTTTTTGTTGTGTCATACCCTTGTGATCTTTGTGCCCTTTGTAGTACTAAAACATTTGGAATCAAATTTTTCCTACCCTTTTGATCTACAAGGGGAGAAGAGGTACCTATTAAAATGTTCTTTTCTTTTCCTTCTAAACAAGTATCCCTTTATGTTTCCCCCAGTAGGTGATTAGAGAAGCTTCTCTTTATGTATATGTATGTATACACACACACACACACACACACACACATGTCTCATTCTATGTATGTATGTATATATAGAGAAACTTCTCTTTATTTATACATACATACATACATACATATGTGTGTCTATGTATGTATGTATGTATGTATACAGAGATCTCTCTATTTATATACATACATACATATGTATGTGTAGGTATGTTTATATACACACATATATATACATATACATATGTATATATATACAAACATACATATATAGAGATCACAAGGGTATGATAATGAGATGCATAAATACATACATACATACATACATACATACATACATACATATACACATATATACATGCATGCATTCATGCACCTGCATATGTAATTTTATCACCTTGGAAAACTGTATTTGATCTTTACTCAATCACCAAGAGATAATATAATTTGTATGTATAGATTTCTTCATACTTAGTTTGGTGTGCATAGTTTCAATTGAATTTGTCTAAGGAGAGTGAGTTTACTCATGATGATAATGGATCCATGTATTGGGTCTTTAGAAAAAAGAGACTTATAGAAGATTAGATGTTGTTTATGGATATGGGATGATTAATTTGTGATACCATTACATCCTCCTCCATATTGAATTTCTATATCATCAATTTGCTAGATACAAATCATTGGACTTGGTCCTCTGAAATGGTGGGACTAAGATATAAACCTCAAACAAGGATTGCATGCTATGGTGGGGTAGGAGGAAGATGGTTGTTTGAATGGATGATCAGGCAAGTTGCAAAACATTAGGGTGTCAGTTGCAAGTAGTTTCATTAATTTGATAAGGGAATTGGCTTTGAAAGTGGGATGGTCAAAATTGGCATGTCCATCCTTATGATAGATGTCTCTATCTCATAATAGAAAATTACCTCAAACAACAAGTGACAAATTATTAAATATATGGAAACTTAAAAGAGCATTCACCTATAAAATTTTTGAAGGACAAAAATATAATAAAATATAATTTGGTGGAAAAATCCATGAGCTATGTGGCTCCACATTGTGGCTATTCCACTGTCCAGTAGTGGAAACTCTTCATGTTAAATATGAAGATCTTGAAATTAAAAAATAAAATTATCAGAGATCTATATTTGTGCTTTAGTGATGAAAAAATATATAGTCTAATTTTAAGAAAAATAATAGTCTTAAATGTATATGATAAAATAAAATAAACAAGAGTACTAGTTGTAGCTATATAATTCTAGTATTACTAATTATGTTAAATAAAATGTTCAATAAAACAAGTATGAAATAATATAAATGGATCATCTACATGATCCTATTATGTCTTAATGTGAATGCATCCAATCATTACCTAGATGATATTATGCATTAGATATTTACTCAATCACCAAGAGATAATATAATCTGTAAGTATAGATTTCTGCATACTTAGTTTGGTAGGAATAAATTCGATTGAATGCAAGGATAATTGCTTGTGTGAATTCAAAACATGAATGATTAATTTAATTTAGCACAAATACAATGCAAGTGTATATGTATGCATGTAAAACAGTTCACATAGTGAACTAATTTACATATGTATATGCACATATGCATACAATCATCATAATCAGTTATCCTTGAATCTAAGCAAAGATATTATATATGAACAAGAGATATAGGTTTGGAAGGAAAAGAAAAGAACATTTACATTGGTACCTCTTCTCCCCTTGAGGAAAATCGTAGAGCAAGGGCATGGAGATCACAAGGGAATGACAACAAAATCCTAGATCTCCACTGATCTCCACCAATATTCAAAGCTCTCCACCCTCGTTTGGAGCTTTCCAACCTCTTTCACGCGTAGCTATCCAAAATCAATCAAAAAAAATGGGGAATGATTAATATCATGTTTTCTTTTCTTTTTTACTTATAATCCATAATCCACAATCCACAAGATCTCTATGTATACATACATACATATATGTATATGTACATACATACATGAAAACAACAATGCACTTTCTAAGGGTTTACAATTGTTCAACAAAATTAATGTTTTCCAAGAAAATGCATTTGAAGAACTATTAGCTCAAAAGTAAGAACATGGTGTTGAAATAGTACAAAAAGTGCTTAACATGAGAGGTCTGCAAGTAAGGGTGTTGACCAATCTTGAAAATTTGAATGCTGAAATGAAATTTATCAATGATCAAACAATTATGCCAGAGTTACAACACATTGTGAAGTTGATTTTAGATAAGGTAGAGGTAGATATTCATTAGTTTGATAAGAAAAATAGAAGGCACAAGAGTGAAGGAGGAGGAATGGATTTAGAAAGAGAACAAGAAGGAGAGGCTTTAGAAAGATACTACATTGCAGAAATAATAGCTAGACAACATAGTGGATACTATGGGAGCCACTGGATAGAATATAGGAAAGTGTTGGGGTAGGTACTATGACATTTTAAACATTAGTTAAATTGGTGTAGTTACCGATTAAGTGGGTTGATTACCTCATTATTAAATGATCCAATGGTAATGTTAGTTATTATTTTGACATACATGAAAATATTATTATTATTCATTAATATATATATATATATATATCCATGAAAACAAAAATGCACTTTCTAAGACTTTACAATTGTTTAACAAAATTAATTTTTTACAAGAAAATGCAGCTAAAGAATTGTTAGCTTAGAAGCAAGGATGTGGTGTCGAAACAGTACAGAAATGCTTGACATGAGAGGTCTGCAAGTGAGAGCATTGACCAAACTTGAAAAATTGAATACTAAAATGAAAGCTATCAATGATATAATACCTATGCTAGAGTTACAACACAATGTGAAGTTGATTTTAGATGAGGTAGAGGCAGATATTAAGAAGTTTGATAATCAAAATTTAAGGCATGAGAGTGAAGGAGAAGGAGCGGCTTTAGAAAGAGACTACAAAAAGAAAAAAAACAAATAGACAACATAGAGGATATTATGGGAGCCACTGGATAGAATCTAAGAAAGTGTTGTGGTAGGTACTATGACATTAGAATCACTTGCAAGTGTCTTCGAGAACTTATAGTCCAAATATCAAAAACTTATAAGAGTGTTTCAAGTATTGGCATAGTCTCCTTGTGATGATCCCAGGTATCAAATGCTTATAAGAGTGTTTCAAGGTTGGGAACCACTTCAACATCTTTTGTATGGTTTATAGGTAATGCCATAGTGGTAGAGGCTTTTGCAAGGGAATGAGACTCATGATTATGGCATTTACATAAAAGAAAAACTTGCTTCTTCAACTCGTTACACTCAACTCTTCACTAAAGTTATTCTTCAATTCCTTGCATATGCAATTTTATCACCTTGGAAAACTATATTTGATCCTGCTAGCTAGGAATAACTGATTGCTCATTTTATTGTACCTAATCTAATGATGGTTCTACAAAAATTTGTAATCAACCTAGCTAATCAGAAACTAGATCCATTTAACTGGTTATGGCTAGTTTCTTTCTAAAAATATATGCTATGATATATTTTTGTAAAATTTCTTGTGAACTCTGCTCATTTTTCCTAGTGTACATTATTTTTGTGGAGGATCTTGAGGTAAGTCACTTAGCATGGGTTGAGTGAATTTTACTTTATTATTATTTAGATTCTGGAATATGTATTTAGTTGGATCAATTTTTCTATTGTGCCAAGATGTAATAAGCACCTTTAAAAAGACCTCTAAATATACACGTTTAGAAGGAGATATAAAGAGATACCTATTTAGAAGGAAAAAAACCAGCTTTTGCATACCATTAAAGAATGTCACATATCTAGGGCATAGCAAAAAAATTGTAGAGCAAGGGTACAAAACGACAATGAAATCATAGAGCAAGGGCACAACATTGCAAAAAAATCACATAGCAAGGGTACGTCACCAAAATTGCAGAGCAAGGGCATGTCAATGAAACATAGAGATGAAAAGGGAATGACAACCAAATCACAAAGTAAGGGCACAAAAATGAATCAAAAAGATCACAAGGGCATGACAACCAAGTCACAAAGAAAAGGTACAACAACAAAATACAAAGATCACAATAGTGAAATTGCAAAACAAGGGCACAAAAAAAAGTGCAGAGATATATCACAAGAATTAAATGCACCAAGCACAAGGGCATGACAAAATTCATAGCTCTCCACCCTCATTCAAATCTCTCCACCTTCTTTCATGCATAGCTCTCCACAATCAAAATAAATGGGGAATGATTTATGTCATATTTTCTTTGTTTGTTTATACTTTTGCGGGAATCACAATTTCAATGTCTATGTTGGTATTGTGATAGTGTTGGGGAAAATAATAGAAAAAAATACGAAAATCATCACAAATTAAGTTGTCATTGCAATTTGACCCTAAATGTTTTAGTGTTGCTAGATGCATGAAAATTCTTATCACATTCACCCCACATCATCCTTACTCTAGAATCTTACCCCAAAACTCCATAAATAGAAAATAAAGAAAACAAGATTATGAAGCATCATAGCCTCTCTCACCACTTGGTGGTATCCTTGAGGTGAATAGGAACATAATCATGAAAGATTAATCAATAATGGATTGACATGATTGACTTTGTCAACAACCATAGTGGTCATCATTGATTAGATGTTTAATTTCATTGAATTCAAATGTGTCTACTTTCAGGAATGGACTACCTGTATAAGACCAATTTTTTTGGTTATGAGTGTATCTATCACCATATAAGATAATTTATTAATTGATTTTACTGATTGATAAAAAGTTTGGTTATTCATGGGCATAGGCCTTATGAGTACATTTGACCTACAAAGCTCATTCTTTGATCTAGTTCGCTGCTTGATCATCACTTTCTGCTTGTCGTGACATAGATGTTTTATAAAAAATATTTTAATGTGTTGAATTTTTTTGGGCATATGTTAAGTTTCATATATTTGGAGTAGAGTTATGTGGGTAAAAACACAAAGTTGTGCCATCTTTTAGGCCAACTTATCAGAATGATTGAATTTGAGTATTTCTATCTAAAAACTAATTTTGCTCAAACATATGATCTAGATAAATTCATTCTAGCTAGGTTATATATTCTCACACTTTTCCAATTGGAAATATCTATTAAATGCATTTTTTATACTAGTTTGTATCCAATTACTAAAAAAATAAAATTATTTCAGAAAATTGACATTTCAATAACTCTCACTCTTTTTTAAGATATTTTTTTAATGACATATAAACACAATTTTATAGATCTCAAAGTTAATAATATTCTCATTAATTTTTTATAGTGTTTTACTTAGATATAGTATATTGTAATTAAAATATATTACAAGTACATATTTTAACACTTGAGAAGATGTTGATTTTGAGAAAGAAAAAATAGTAAGTCTTATCCAAAAAAATAAAAACACGTGACATTCTAGAGGAGAGAGTCCTCTTCCAAAAATGTAGAATTTTTCTTTTGGTTATAATAGATTTGTTTTAAAAAATATCGTGGGAGATGAAAACTATTGATTTTAGGCGAGTTGAAATTTGAATTGTTATAAAAGAGAAAATATATGTCAAAAGCCAATTTTTATTTTTGATTAATCTGTGTGTGTGTGTGTGTGTGTGTTATACATTTAGTTAGTTTCATTTTCAAATTCTAAATGATAATACTAGTTTTATGTCATTGAAGTTGAATAGTTATACTTTTGTTAGTTTTTTCCTTTATAAAAGGGTGACACATGTTTGTGCTTTATCCATGTGTGACTACCATGAAAATAAAAATACCTATCACAAACACCCCAAACATTGTTTCCTTAAATGACTCTTTTTTTTTAATAAAGTTTTTAAGTTTTTATTAGGACTTTTTATGATATTTTTGGGTTCATTAACGAAGATATTTATGTGAAGGCAAGGTATGTGTGAATATCATTAAAATGATAGTGTTGATCACAGACACCCTAAACATTGTCACTTTATGTATATTTTTTATATTATTAAATTTTTCTATATTGTATTGATGTTTTAAATCATTTTTTCAAGACATTTTGAAAATTTTAAGAATTTTTAGAAGATATTTTTGGAATCTTTTTGAAGAATTTTTTCAAGAGTTGTATTTGAATGATTTTTGAAGAATTTTTTGAAGAGTTTTATTTGAATAATTTTTGAAGAATTTTTTAGATCATTTTGAGAAACTACTCATATGTCTAGCAATGCAAGGGAATTATAGATTTTGTTGGGACTCAAAATCAAAGCCTTGATTTTGAGTACCATTGAGAAAATTAAGCCCTACAAATGCTTTTTGATGCATATGTACTTGGCTATCCATTTGAGGCCTATAAGGTGTTTAATATTTTTAACAACTTCCATTCAGCATATCCACTCATTTCATGAAGTTAAATTGTCATTCTGAGTCATTTCGTGAAGTCTTTCTTTGAGCATTTGTCAAATCTGCATTTTCACCTAAGTGTCAAACAGCAACGGGAGGCCATGTTTGCATCTAAATATCTTGCACCTAGTTATGTTTCATGACTCACCACTTTGAAAGTGTCTAGTGTCCATACCAGAGAGCCTATGTTTTAGATTTTGAGTTGTTTTGAATCTGTTTGACTAGGTTTTGAATCCCTCAAAGTTGGTCATTTATTGATGTCATGATGTGAATTATTCTAAATTTTGGGAAGTCCTATTTGACTTGTCGTAACTTTGACCTAGTTGACCAAAATGTTAAAATTCCTTTTGCCTTGGATTTTAAAGGTCAAAGACTTGCTATGTTTCAATTTTGAGCTTATGACGAATCTGTTTGATTAGTTTTCGAACATGATTCCAAATGTAATTTATAACTTTTTATTGGTGTCAAGAAGTGCAAATTTGTCGAAACCCCTGTTTGTTATGTCATAAGTCCAAATCTATAGTAGGTGAGATCGAATGGACTATACCACTACATTGTACTCTAAAAATAATTTAAGTGTGCCAATTTTCAAATCATGAAAAATCCGTCTGCACACTTTTCTAGGTCCATTCCATTTGCAAAAATCATTTTTCTATCATTTTTTCATTCTTCAAAATTTGAGTAGCTCACTTTGATTTCTTTCCATTTGTGTCGTTTTATTCATCATGAGCCCAAATCACACATTTATACTCTCCTCATGACAATGAACCAACATCCCAAATTTTTTTTCCCCAAGTGTCAGTTTACCCAGTTTTCAAAGCCAAATCTATATACAATTTATTGTTTTCTGATATGTTTTCTTGCAGGTAATTTTGAAAGGGTAACTTTGGCGATCGATATCTTTTGACTGAGAATTTTTCATAAGACGAGATTCGACAAGATAAGAGTACGTGGAACAAAGAATTAGTATGTTAGTTCCCAAAGCTCGATTATCTATTTGGATCAATTTTTAAGGCCAGTCAAAGGACCTCCTAATGGAAAATCACAGTTGTAGAAAGAGGTGAAATGAGTTTAATTTTTTATCTTTTTAAAAGTGATGCAAACTGATTAATTCTTCATCAAATCGGTATCAGATGTTCAATAGACTAGTTTATAATATCAGTTGTCTGAAAATGATTTTTTTTTTAGCCGGACCCCATCTGGGGCCTGACTAATTGCATTAGATTGATTAGACATGGGGAAATGAAGATGTTTTAAAAGATAATGTAATCATTCTTTCCATGTTGATGTATTTATATATGAGCATAGTCATTAAGAGGTTAAGTCAACTATTTTTATATGTTATCAATATTTGGAATAAAGAAGAGGTTGTGGGAAGGTATTAATACTGGTATGAATAGTCAAAGGTTGGATTGATAGGCCACTAAAGATGACATGTTTCATGACAACCCAAGCTCAAAATTTTTGCATTCAAAAAACTTAAAACAAATTCATTTGAAAATGGAGAGATTGAGTGGAATAGGATTTCAAACTATAAGAATCCTTCATTAGTTTCATCTACTGAGTTGAAAGAAGGCCTATGTTTTAAATAAAGATCTATGGATCTTAATTAGTAAAGGGAGAATCCAAAACTATGCGCAAAAAGAAAGAAAAAAGAAAGTGCACAAGAATCATGATATAAAATGGTGAAGTTGGCCCCAAACTTTCAAACTTCAAACTTGTAATTCATGCCCCTAATCTCTTGAATAGCATATATTTTGTGTTAAAGGTGAGGAGAGAACATCTATGAGGAGTGCTAGCATAGGGGACAAAGGCAATCATGGTGAATGTATCAAAGACTAAGAAGACTTTCTACAAGACTAAGGCTTGCAAAAAACACACCTCACAAGGTAACTTAGTATAACAAAGGGAAAGATAGTCTTTCTACCCAAGGAAAGTGGCATTATGACAGGAAACAACCAAGATATGGAGGTAAACTAAGCCTAATTTCCACAAAAAGGCCAAGACTACAAAGAATATTGTGCTAATGTAGTGTCAATCAGGCCAAAATGTTTCACAATATTCAATCAAACACAACACAATGTCAAGGGGCAATAGAGATGATGCCATTAAAAGGGAAACTACATCAATTGAAAGGTCACAGGGGTTGACTAAAAAGGAGAACCCACATGCACACAAGGTATAAGAAATGGACACTGTGTGAGAGGAACAAATCTGCAATACGGGATTATAGAGAAGCCGCTAATAGCAGACTCCATAAGCCATCCACACATGAATAAAAGAAGCCATCCACACTAAATAAAGCAGCCCACTATAGGGAACAACTCACACACAAAAAAAAAGGGGTCAGTGGCAGTAAAGAAGCTAGAGGCAGGGGAGCAGTTTGATGCCTTTTTAAAATGATCAACACACAGGTAGCACCATTGAAAGAACCCGACATAGAGTAGTTTAAAAGAAGAAGCTGACTTTAAAAAAAAAAAAGTAGTCTATGCAGGAACAAAGGAAGCTACCTTGTAAACAGGGAGAACTCCATAAAGGAGCTGACATAATGGAACACCCTTCTGCATATTTTGAATAGATTCCAATGCACTAAAATGGTATGTGAACTCTTCTACACCTGCATTTTCTTTGGAAGTATTTGAGGTGTCTAATAGGGAGCACCATGCCTTGAATTTAGAAGGGGAGAAGCTCGACCATGTAGTAGAGGAGCTTCCAATGTAGAAAGGGAGACACTGTGTAGAGTTCAAAATAAAAACATAAAGCCATTATCCCACATTGAGTGGGTTATTTTCTTTACTAAAATTTTTATATGCAATCAGAGGGGGAGTCAAATGTCTTAAGACATGTGGCTTTTTGAAAAGGCAAGTGATGCATAATGGGACCCACTGTAGATGGCCAGCTAGCATGAAACCCGAGGAAATTTTGACTAAACATGCAAGAAAAGATGATGATGTGGTGAGCTCAATGACCAAACGACCAAATGATGCCATGTGGATGATCTTGTGACTGTCACTACGTCACCGAGAGAAGTTTCTCACTAGATAACCATGGTGACATAGCGACCACTGAGGTGGCAATGATGCTTGGGACTAGGTGGCAATGACATGGCAGTGAGCGGGCATAGAGGTGGCGATGACATGGTGGTCAAGGATGGAGTTCATTAGAAAAAAACTCGCCAGAATGTGGTGGTTGCCATGTCGCCACCAAAAAATGTGAGGATTTTCTAGAAAGTGACATGGCAACTTGCCAGAAAAATTAGAAATCTGACAGAATGAGACGTGGGACTCACAACTATTGAAGGACCAATAACAGGATGACAAGTGGTGTTTTTTAATTGGTTGAGGAGATATAAGGACATTTTTTTAAAATAAAATAATATTCTCTACTCTTATAGCGTTCATGCAAAGATTTGAAGATTTAGTTTTAAAAACTGAATATTCTATAGTTTGCACTATAGACTTTTTTTAATTTTTTCAAATTTTTGCATTTTAATGTGGAACACTAGATGGGAGCTTGAATTTTCAAATAGCTACCAGAGGGGCAATTTTTGTACAAAATAGGCATTTCAATATACTGTTGGAACTAGGAAGAGATGAGCTATCCATTTTTGAGGTCATTTTTTGCACAGATGCTCACCAATTCTATCTATAAGAAAATTTGTAATTTTCAGGGCATTCTCGGCAGAATGGGCAGATTTTGCCATTGAGCATCAAAATTGGTTTGGAGATAGATATAAAAGGTTGTTGAAGCTTGATTGTGGAGAAAATTTATTCTAAATGGTTTTCTTGCATTTTAGAGACCATTTAACTGATTTTTACCTTTGCCTTGATTTAAGATCTAGCATCAAAAGCAATTATTTTTCCATCAAGTTTTTGAATCACTTTATGCTTTTGAGAGGAAAAACTAATCAAGGTTTAATATCCAATTATAGAGAGAGATTAGAGAGATTCTTTTCACTATTATGAGAGGTTTTCAAGTGGACACATGTCCTCTTCACAATAGATCTAGGAATTCACTTCCTCCTATATCATTCTCTTTCTTTCCCATTGTAGTGGTTCTAGTTTTGGGGAGAAAAATCACTCACTACTAAGATACCATTTTTTGGCAATTTCTCTTATAATGGGCAACATTAAGTTTTATATAGATAGTTTTGACCTGTTAGGTAGTTTGACAATTCAATTTCATGCATCTCTTGTATTTGTTTCAAAGAAATAAATAAAATTCAATAGAAAGTTAGTCTTCATTCTGATATATTGTCTCCCATTCATGTTTTTTGTGATCTTTTGTGTTTTGTAAACAAAGAGTATGAAACCTAGTTGCAATCTGTTGGTTTTATATGTTGATTTATTTTTCTTATGACTCAAAGAGTTATAATAAATGCTTGATTCATCATCGTAGGGTTGTAGATCTCATGAAGGGATAGGTTAAGTATGAGATTCAGAAAGATGCAGATGTCTAATTCATAAAGTGGATAGATAGATCAAGAAGTCCTGATGTATGGCATATGTCAATGACTTTTAGGGATGTGTGTTAGGGATTTGTGTGACTCCCCAATAGATAAGGCACTGACCATTTTGAAGGATCATAGGGTTATGTTGTTCATGTCATGTTTTGCTGAGATCAACATATTAATCAATTGTATTTCCCTTTTATGTTGAAAATTATTCAAATCTTAACCCTCACTTAGCTTACCAGTTTCATGAGTCATGCTATTAGCTATTTCATGATTGTGATTTTTGGGTTAAGTATAGAAGATTTAAGGGTTTCATCTGTTATTCTATATCCTAATTATGCTCATTGCATTGGTCACATAA
Organism: Cupressus sempervirens; assembly: GCA_028749045.1. NCBI lineage: Eukaryota > Viridiplantae > Streptophyta > Pinopsida > Cupressales > Cupressaceae > Cupressus > Cupressus sempervirens. The sequence goes on from CM053788.1 coordinate 217,731,664, forward strand.
TTAGATCTTAAGAGGTTCACCCACTTAGGTTTTACAGAGCCTGAAGTGAAGAAGGAGTGTAGCCTTATAGTTGGCCCAAGTTCTTGGTGAATTGTGTCCATTATTAGAGATAATTGACCATAGATGCATTCTTGCCTTTCATACTTGTTTATTCAAACTCTATTAAATCAGGAGCCAACATATTCATGGATGAATTGGTAGGCAAGAGAAGGCCAAATATTTCTTAGCATATCTTGAAGTTCTTTGCATGCTAAGGACTATTCATATGATGTGATAACATGTTTTTTCCAAGCTTAAGGATTGGACATGACAAGATAGGGATCAAAGAGATGCAAGAAACATGAAACAAATATCACATGTTGATTGGATATGAGACATGGATCAAAGAGATACAAAAGACATGAAATATATATGACATGTGATGCTTTTTGGGATATTCCTATCCTTGTAAAGATCAAAGGTATGAAAAGGAAAATATGGATGCTGATAAGATAAGAAATATAAGGGACATATGATAATGGGGAAAGTGAAAGGGATGATATGATAGGAAGATATGGATGAAGTTTTACTTTAATTATGGAATGTGAGAAGTTTTGAGTCAACTTGTTCTAAATTTTCCCTCAAGTAAGAAATGAGATGAATAATCAATGTTTAAAGAACCATTAATTAATAGCATAATTATTTTTATATATTATAAATGTCCATTTTTGGGTGTCCAAATTAGGATTATTAGGTACTTGCGGGGTTGGGGGGGTGAATATGTACAAATAGGTAATGTAAAATTCAACCACCATTTTGTTTAACTAAAATATTTACTTCCAAACAAATAAGCATATAACCAATGCAAGTAAATAATATATTAAGAAACCACAAAATCATCTTAGATAACACATATGTTTCAAATAATACCCACAAGCTCACTACTGCAGTAAATAAGTTTCCTTATTAGGAGCTATAATAAACCTTTCTCAAGGTTCACCCTATTAGAAGTGATTTGTACACTATTAGGTGTATCAAAAGATCTATAAGGATCTACATTGTTAGAGCATTTTAAATACTCTTTTAAGATCTTACATGGTTAAGAGGTTATTAATAATAACATGTTAAAGAGGGATTTTCTTGTTGTAACTATTAGGATACAAAAAGATCTATAATCTAGATATGGCACTACTTGCCTATTAGATCCAATTAGCTCGATGCAATTTTGCAATTTTTATCCACTCTACTTTGCTCTATATCTCAATCCTTATATTTTCACTTCATAATCTCTCTTACTTTTTCATCGCATACCTTCTTAAGAACAATTCTATTAAAGGCACAACTTTTCCCTCTTAATCCCAACCATTTATTCAAACCTTAAGATTCCTACTCAAACATCTTAATAAATTCACATATCTCATTGTCCCAATACATTTTATCATCACCTCATTGGCCTTCAACGAGTTCTTCCTTGTAAAATATTCAAGGTAGTCAAACACATCTTGGATCCCCCAATGCACCACTTCAAAATTTCCTTATAATTTTCCAATGATCCAAATAATGGCAACACATCATCTCATAGCCTCTAATATTTACTATCACATCACCCAATAAGACCCAATATACTATATTATTCAATAATCTAAAATATTATCTATTTCTTCAAGTGTTCTTACTTTTCTTGACAACTGTGATACTCCAAAATCTTCTCACTAGTCAACTAATTAGGTTGTGGGCATGTCTATGTTGAAGGATAATCATGTATAGGTTACACATGTGATCACATCTCATAATTCTACTTCTACCTTGACCACTATCAAAGTGTCATCTAATATGTTAACCGCTTTGCTAGACTTAACATTTTTGTTGCATCATTAATCATAAGCTTATTTTCACCAATTGAGTCGTATCTTCATTAAGTTTTGAACAATCATGTTACTTAGCCATTTTGACTTAGTTTTCTTCAATATTTTCCATCAATGATAAGCAAACATATCCTCTTTATGATTTCCAACAATCTTCCCCTTTGTGATTGATGGTAAACACCTACATCCAAATGAACCAATATTCTTCCTTTTTCTATTTACTTTTTCTAATTTGATCAATTTTGATGTTACGTCTCCCTATTCTTATTCTCCCTTACATGTTGGATATACTTTGCCAAAGGTCCAATACTCACCAATATGTACAATAATATAACACCTATTTATAACCTATCAAATATTACCTTGAATTTTATCTTTTTTTCCTCCAAAGATAACTCCCAATACTTCAGTAAGTGACTCAAAGAAACCTAATGGCCATCTCATCCATATTATTTGTGGAACCTGTATTTGGATATGAAAATGTTTCTTTTTCCTTCTTCATATTTTGTTGCATAAATTCCATGGTAGGGGATAGCTAAGATTGTAGCTCAAGCAGATTCATCATTCTACTATCTTTTTCATGTTGTGGTTGCCTTATCTCATGTATAATCTTGTTTACATGTCCATTGTATAGAGTAGTTGAGCTTGAAATAGGATTGAGATAACCACTTAGGTTCTCCAACTCCTTTTGTGCTTCACCTTTATACTATTCAAAATACCTAATAAAATATGATTAATTTGATATATTAATGAATAATTGCCTAGCTTCATTCAATATTGATTCTATGTCCTTCACTAGATCTAGTATCTTCTCTTGATCTACAATGACCTTATCCATCAATTTTCCTATAATTTTCTTGTCCAAATTCTTTTTAAAAATATTCATTATTTTTCTCTATTGTATAATGAACTAATTCAGATAAAATGTTTCTATCTTGCCTTAGGATTCTTTCCTTCTTCTTCTTTAGTCTCTCCTTGTCTCTTGTGATCTTCCTCTTGATGTTTTTTGCACTCTCAAATAATTTCTTTGGCTTCATTTTCATAATCTCCATTGGTATAGGAATTATGTCTTCTTCTCCTAAACCTTTTCTTCTTCCTCCTCTCCAAGGGTTTGCACCAATTTGTGCATTTTTTATAAACTTGTCTCAAGAATCAATTTTATTTTTACATGACATTACTCTTCAACCTTTTTATGACTTCCTTGTTGCTAGATTTTTGCAGTATTTTCTCCTTCTCTTAGGAATTTCTTTGTCTTCATGTTCCTTAGGGGATTCTTGTTGACTAGTTATGTCAACAACTTCTACCTCTTCTCCACTGGTTGGTGATAACTCTACACTTGTCCTTAATGTATTGTACCTTTTTAGGGAAATTATGAACAACCTCTATAGTTATCTATTCTACTATAAATGTATCATCTATCTAAATAGGTGTGAATTGATCCTTTTCACTTTCTATTCTAGCTTCCTTGGTCTTTAGGATATTTTTCCACATCTAAATTGTTTTGTTATGAAAGTTTTGTGTATCCTCAATTAGAATTCTTGTGGTTCAATTTTTTAATCTAACTAGCTTCTTGTGAGCTTCAAATATTTCTTTAGCATATTTAGCAGTCATCTCATATTGTACCTCCATTTCTTCTTTAGCTATTTTTGTTAGAAACTTACAATTGGAACAATTTTTGTTTGTTTATTGATGTCAAATCTACTAATAAGACATACTTCTACCTAATCTAAATGTCCTATCTGTTTGATTGATGAAGAGGATTTGAGAAGTTTCTGATAACAATAGCACCTAGAGGAGAGGTTAAGTTTTGGAAAGGAAGCTACAATGGCCATTTGATTAGTTAGACTTTGATAAGACTAAGTGATCTTTCATATCAAGAAAGTAAAGTTAAACCAAGCAATAGAGTAAAAGGTTAAGGAATTTCAAGTGATGCTAGTGTCAACTGAGCCACAATAAGTGTTGAGAAAACCTAGTGTTGACTGAGCATCAATTTGACCAAACTAGATATTTTATGCTAAGCTAAAAATTCTTCGGTGATTGATTGATTAAGTGATGATTGAGTGTTAGAGCTTAGTGATTGTCAAGTAATAGCATTGAGAATGAATTTGAGGAAATTGTGATTTCTAGCTGACTCAATTGAATTCTTAGAAGATGTAAATTGTGTTGAAGACAAGATCAATGAGTTGGATCATTAGATTCAAGGTGAGGATTAGGTATAATACTTATGACCTAAATTTTTTGGATGAAAAGTTTCTAGAAAAGAAGGAAGATGAACATATACAATGAACATGATCATAAACCCTAAGATCTATGGTGATCATGAAAAATGTTAAAGCAAGAATTACCTATTTAAAGAGGTATAGAGCCAAAATAGAGAGAGAGAGAGAGAGAGAGAGAGAGAGAGAGAGAGAGAGAGAGAGAGAGAGAGAGAGAGAGAGAGAGAGAGAGAGAGAGAGAGAGAGAGAGAGAGAGAGAGAGAGAGAGAGAGAGAGGGAAAGGTAGATCAAAGATGTACAAGGGTGAACACAAGTGTGTCAGAGTAAATATGAAGCTAAAAGAGATAGCAAGCACAAATGTTGTTGATATTGATAAGTGAATCTAATTAGATGGCTTAAGTTTTTTTGAAAGGAGAATATTGATCACGTGAAGGGTTTCCAAGCAAATAAAAAATACAGATGAAAATGGGAAGCTTATCAGTGAATCAACACATGAATCAAGTAGTTATCTAAACCTACAAAGTGAGTTATAATTATACAGATCAAAACCCTAATATTTTGTTTCTAATCATTGTAAACAATTTGTACTAAAATCCTTTTAATAGAGATTGACCTAATAGTCATTTGAAAGACTTGATAGTCTATGTAAATCCTTTAACAAAGTGACATTCTAAATGGAATGATCAAAGTCCTTTGATAAGGCCACTCCTAATAGGGTGATTAAATCTTCTAACAAGGTCACATTTAATAGTGTGTATTGTAAACCTTTGATAGGGTTGTCTCATAACATAGCTCACTTCGAAAAAGTGAAAAAAGTGGTGCTGGTGCTTTTTCCCAAATTAGGTTTCCACGTGAAAATTCTAGCATCAAACTTGTGTTGAATTCTTCATATGTTTTACATTTGATAAATTTTATATTCAATAAAGTATGTTATGTTTGGGATAGTAATTTTATTCATACAGTAGAGACTGAAAAAAACAAGATAAGAAGAATATTGCATGTTTTATGTTTAATTGTTCAAATGGTACTTATGGACCTTTAGTAACCGATTCACCAGCCTCCTCCCCCCTTTGAGTTATTCTAAACATTTCTAACATTTCGTATCAAAGTTGAGTGCTTACAAAGAAAATTTTGAAGCTACTTAAAGCCAAATATTATGACTTATAAAAGAGATGTACTAAAACTCAACAAGGAGAATTTTTGTTGAAAAAGATTATTGTTGAAGTATAAAAACCTATCATAGGAACAATCAGTATTTTGTCACTGATGTCAAATCTACTACTTGCTAGTAAAATAATTGCTTACTTTGGTCAGAATGATATCATTTGATTGATTGATGAAGAGGATTTGAAAAGAAAGGATAGCAAGAATACCTAGAGAAAGTTGAGTTATATGGTGTATAAAAGAAGCACTAAGACCATCTAAGACTTTTATGATAGAGTGTATTGTTCATCTACTTAAGGCTATAAAGATAGGATACTTAAGAAAAGACAAGAAGAATATTATAAAATAAGAATGTGTTTTCCGAGCCTAACTAAACAAACAATGAAAGTTGAGCATTTAGTTCAGGCCAAGTAGAAAGATAGTATGTACAAAGCAAAGAAAATTTTAGTATGTGCTTAGAAAATCTAGTATGTGTCGAATATAAAAAAATTTCAATACTAACCAAGCAAATATTTAGTGTATGTCGAGCAACCTAGTATTGGCTGAGCATCGGATGTTAATAATTGCCAAGTGACAAGAAAAAGAGTTTGAGTGAAGATTTGATGAATCTAAGCCAACATAAGTTGATTTCTTCAATTATGTGAATTTTTCTAATGATAAGCATGATGATTTGGTGGCATAGAACTCAAGATAAACCATTTTGAGATGAATCTAATGAGGATTGTAAGAGAAGTTTCTAGATGGAACATAATGGAAAGAAGGGAGGATTCAATGAATCTAACCTAACCCTAAGATGGATAATTATGATTAAGAAAAAATAATTCAAAATTCTCTATTGAAGGAGATATAAGGCCATTAGCAAGGCCTATAAGCAAGAAAGAAAAGAAATTTGAGGTGTTGCTTCATATGGTCGTTGAAGGAATGAATCTGCAAGTGACATACTAAGAAAGAAGGCTTAAGGAGGTGAAGGTTTGAAGGGTGAATAAGAAATAAAAGATGAAAGGGAATGAATACCAAGTAGAATGTAGAGTTGAATGAGAGATCTGAAATCTATAAGTGAATTTTTTGTGTTATCAAATCAAGTCCTACTATTATTTTTGAGCAATTGTATTAGTCTGGGTAAATCCTTTGGATTAAGGTTGACCTAAAAGTCATGATTAAATCCTTTAATAGGGTGGCATTCTAATGGAATGTTCTAAATTTCTCAAATAAGGCTCACTTTTAATAGAGTGATTGAAAATATTTAATAAAGGTCACAATTAACAGTGTGTATTGTAACCTTTAATAGAGTTGGCTCCTCATAGAGCTCACTTCAGAAGAGTGAAAATTTGTAGTATGTAACTGGTGGTTTTTCCAAAATTGGGTTCCCACATTAAATTTCTTGTGTCAAAATTGTGTGATTGGATTTGTGATAACTCATGTTTACATGTATGTAAAGTTCATTTGACCTAGGACAATAATATACAAAAGTTTGAAGATATTTGATGATCTAATCAATGCATGCACACATAGTTGCTAAGTACTAAAAAGTTTTATTTGTACATTTGGACCTTGGATAATTGATTCAACCTCCCCCCTCTCAGTTATTCTAAATTATACCAAAAATTTGTATCAGAGCTCTTGGTGCTTGTGAGAAAATAGTTTGAAGGTACTTGAAGCTAAAGATCAAGGTGTACATAAAGGAGGTGCCCAAGATAAATAAGGAAAACTTTCCTACATGGAAAAATTTGATGAAGTTGCATCTAGGTAGATTTTGAGATTTTGCATAGACAACTATGACTACTACATATGTGGAAGTGATTGGAACCCCTACTACTCAAAAACTGAAAGAAAAGAAAGAACACAATTAGACAATGTTGGAGATTGCATCTTCCCTAAGCTATTCAGAGTTTGAAGACAACAAAGCATGTACTAATTCAAAAGAAATGTGGGATTCTCTACAGAAAATATATGGAGGAGATAAGAATGTGCTAAGAGCCAAGGCAAAAAGTCAAAGAGGAAAATTTGATGATATGAAAATGCAAGTAGGTGAAACTATGGTTTAGTATTGTGGAAGAATCAAAGATGTTGTAAATGCAATCAGAGGATAAATGGAAAGATTAAAGATGAAACTTTGATAAGAAAAGTATTAAGAACCCTGATGCTTATCTATTCTATTAGATTCTCTTCTATACAAGAACTAAGGTGTACTCCTAGTAGTAATCTAACCCTTGAAGGATTGGTTGGTAGACTTACATCTTTTGAACTTTCAAATTTTGATCATTTCAAATCTAAGAATATTGACTCTTATTTTAAAACTAAACTGAAACTCAAAGAACCTAAAGATAAGAGGAAGAAAAAGGTCAAACATGTTGATAGTGATAGTGAAACATATGATGAAGATATAGAAGAACTTAAAGCACTATTGGCTAGGCAATTTCACAGAGGCAAAGGTAAATACAAAGGGAAGTTATCCATCATATGTTTTAATTGTAATGAAGTTGTTCATATTGTAACAAGATGTCCTAAGAAGAAAAAAAATAGAAATGTAGACAAATTTAGAAGTAGAAAAGATGAGAATATCAAAGGCTATAAAGACAAGGGAAATAAATCTTGCTACATTGCTAAAGAAGAATCTAATGAATTTGATGATCATGATGAAGTTGTCTATGTTGCTATCAAAAATGATTCTGATAAAGATGAGGCAACCTCATTGGTATCTTATGTAACCAAAAATGATAGATGGATCATTGATAGTGAATGTTCTCATCACATAACTGGTGACAAAAGTAAGTTCATAACCCTTGAGAATTATAATGGAAATAATCTTAGATTTAGTAATGATGCACCTTGTCTAATAAAAGGTAAAGGATCAATTTGATTGACAAACAAGATCATGTGTGACAATGTGTACTATGTGAAAGGACTTAACTATAATCCGTTGAATGTGTCACAATTGAATAGTTCAAGATGCAAAGTTGAATTTGAAAATAGGAAGGCCAAGATCTATAATGTTGATGAAAAGCTTATTGAAAGTGGTGATCGAACAAGAGGTAATCTATTCTATCTTGATATGATTGAAGAATCCTATCGTATTGTACAATTTGATGATGTGTGCCTATGGCACAAAAGGTTATGTCATGTAAATCTTGACAACTTGGTAAGTATCTATAAGATGAAAAGAGTCAAAGGTTTTCCAAAATTGAAGAAACCTGATAATGTGATTTGTAAATGATGTCAGTTGGTCAAGATAACAAAATCTAGTTTTAAGAGTAAGACCCATACTTCAAATGAAATTTGTGAATTAGTTCATACTAATCTATGTGGACTAATTGATGTGCAAAGCTACAAAAGTGACAAATATTTTATTCTATTTGTTGGTGATTACTCTAGAATGATGGTAGTGATGTTTTTGAGATAAAAATATGATGTTTTTCAAATGTTTAAGTGGTATCTAGAAAGAGTTGAAAAAGAAGCTAGTAAAAGCTTAAAATGTTTGAGATTACATAGAGGTGGAGAGTTTACATCAAATGAACTCAACAATTTTTGCTATAACAAAGAAATCAAAAGAAAAACTTCTACATTAAGGACCCCTCAACAAAATAGGATAGCTGAAAGGAGAAATAGATCTATGATGGATTGTGCAAGAATAGTGATAATGGAGAATAATGTTTCTTTGAAATACTAGAAAGAAGCTATTAGTACAAGTGTCTATACCTTGAATTGAGTACAAGTCAAGAAAGGTACAAATTTCACACTTTTTGAATTATGGTATGAATACTCACCCAATTTCAAATATTTTAAAGTATTTGGACACAAGTATTACATTCTAAAGAACAACAAAAGAGGAAAACTAGATGTAAAAAGTTATGAAGATATATTCCTCAAATATTCCATAAGAAGTAAAGCTTATTAGTGTTTAAATACTAACACTAACAAAGTTGTGGAAAGCGAAAATGTAAAAGTTGATGAATATATAGAAATACATGAAGATGAACAAAAGAAGGAACCTAAAAATTACAAAACCTCTATGTAATACTATAAAGGCATGTCTGCTAATATTGATGATTCTAAGAACAAAGTTGCTAACCAATAAGAATCAGTGACTATCGAGTCACGTACAATGGATTTCAAGTTACATTCAAGAATCAAGTTACATTTAGGAACTAAGGTACATTCTAATGTCAAGATTAGTTTACAAGAAAGGAATGTTGAGTTACTAGACAGAGAAGTACATAGTGAATCTAAGATTGAACTTCATGAATAATCTATTGTTGAAGAAAGAAGAATAGAGCCAAGATTATCAAAATATGTCAAAGGACATCATCCTATTGAATAAATCATTGGAGAAAAAGAGGATGGAACAATGATAAGGAATAGACTAAGAAATGAAACATGTTTTTTAAGCATACATGAACCTAAAATAGTGAAAGATGAACTAGAGAATGAAGACTGGATTCAAGCCATGAATGAAGAAATTGATTAGATTGAGAAGAACAAAACCTAGACACTAGTACCTAGACTAGAGAATAAGAATGTTATTAGAACAAAATGGCCATACCTAAAAAATTTAGATGAAAATGGTGAAGCAACAAAGAATAAGGCATGATTAGTCTACAAAGTTTATGCACAAGAAGAGGGAATTGATTATGGAGAGACATTTTCTCCAGTTGCAAGATTGGAAGGAGTAAGAAGTATACTTGCTTATTCTACTTATAAAGGATTCAAAGTTTATCAAATGGATGTTAAGTCAGCATTTTTAAATGATATATTGGAAGAGGAGGTTTACATTGAACAACCTAAAGTATTTGTTGATCCAAACAATAGAAACATGGTGTGTAGATTCCACAAAGCTTCATATGGTTTAAAGAAAGCTCCTACAACATGGTATGAAAGACTACACAATTATCTTGTGAAGATTGGTTTTGAGAAGACTAAATGAAAGCAACAATTTATACTTGAAGAAAGAAGGAGGTAAAGGAATTTTACTAGCTGAAATATATGATGATATCATATTTGGAGGACAAAATGCATTATGTAAGAAATTTGCAAATGAAATGATGAAGGAATTTGAGATGTCTATATTTGGAGAGATAAAGTTCTTTGTTGGATTACAAGTATATTAGATAAAATATGGTATGTACATTACTCAGTCCAAGTATATAAATGAAATATCAAAAGATTCAAGATGAGTTAGTACTCCCAAGGTGATAGGACATAAATTATACAAAACTGATGATTCTTTTAAGGTAAATCAAACATTGTACAGATCTATGATTGGAAAGTTGCAATATGTAATTCATAGCAAACCTGATAGTGCACTACCTATTGGGATTGTTGCAAGATTTTCTACAAATCCTAAGGAGAATCACTTAATGTCTGTTAAAAGGATTATGAGATACTTAAAAGGGATAGAAGACTATGGTCTATACTACAAGAAGAACGACAAGTTTGAATTGAGAGCCTATAAAGATGTTGATTGGGCTAGAAACATTGATGACAGGAAAAGCACAAGTGGTGGAGCATTTTTCTTAGGAAAAAGATTAGTCTCCTAGATTAACAAGAAATGGAATTGTATTTCACAATCTACTATTGATGCTGAATATGTGGTTACTCTAAAGAATTGTACAAATTTGGTATCGATCAAATAGTTACTCAACGGAATGAAGGAAGAAATCATTGAACATGTGGTCATCTACTACAACAATACAAGTGTTATAAACATATCTAAGAATCATGTAATACACACAAAGACAAAGTACATATCAATCAAGTATCATTATTTGAGTGAATTGGTTCAGGACAAAGAATTGAGAATGGAATATGTGAATACAAAGGAATAGATAGCTGATATATTCACAAAGGCTTTACCTAAATATGTACATGAATATCTTAGAGGTAAGCTAGGGGTGATACCCCTATCTCAAACTACTTAACAAAGTAATAGTAGTGCCCTACATCAACTAAGTTGAATGTCACATTTTACAATTTGATGCAGTGGATCTTACTTTAGGAACTACCTTAGGAACTACCTAAAGTAGGGAAGGAACTAAAATAGAATATTTATAGTCACAAGAAAGGTGATAGAGGGAGAACCTTATCAAAGAAACTTGAATTATTGATATATGAATGAATAGATAATGAGTCTTTGGTATTATTGTCATAGAGGGAGAGTTAATCAAAAAAAGAAAGAGAGTTGATTAGAGTTGATCAGAAAAAGAGGAAGAGTTTGCACTGAATATCTTAAAGAGATAGATTGCAAAGAAAAGAGTAACACATATAGAGGAAGGATAGATACTGATAGAGGGAGAATTTTAGTAAAAGGTATTAAGTTTCTTTTTGGCATTGTTCTTTGTATTGGTTTTTCATCAATGCCAAAGAGGGGGATTTTTGAAACAGAAGATTGTTGAAGTATAGAAACCTATCATAGGAACAATCATTATTTTGTCACTAATGTAAAATCAGCTACTTTTTGGTAAGATAATTTCTTACTTTGGTTAGAATTCTCTCCTTTGATTGATTGATAAAGAGGATTTGAAAAGAAAGGATAACAAAAGTACCTAGAGAAAGTTGAGTTATATGGTGTGTAAAAGAAGCACTAAGCCCAAATAAGACTTTGATGATATAGTGTATTTTTTATCTACTTAAGGATACAAAGAAAAGATACTCAAGAAAAGACAAGAAGAAGACTATACAATAAGAATTTGTTTGCCAAGCCTAACCGAACAAACAGTGTAAGCTGAGTATTTAGTTCAAGTCGAGTAGAGAGATAGTATGTGCCAAGAAAAGAAAAGTTTAGTATGTGCCAAGAAAATTTAGTATGTGTTGAGCGTCAAAAAATTACAGTATTGACCAAGCAAATATTTAGTTTATGCTAAGAAACCTAGTGTTTTAGATTATGGTAAAAAAAAGTTTTGAAGGGACCTGAAACCCTTTCCAAAAAACTAAAGATAAACATTAATGCACCACCAGGTTCTACAAGGACCTAAAACCTAAAGTTAAACACATTAAAACTAGGTTTCACAGGGACCTAAAACCAAAATTTTAACCATAAAAAATGACCAAGTTTTACAAGCACCTGGTACCTATAGTTTTAAAACATGCTGAAAAGTAGAAGAAAAAACCTAGGAAAACCACCCAGACCAGCAACCAATACACCCACTCCATAGCCAACATGTACAACAACTCTTTGACAATGTTTGCCACCTCTTTACCTACTTCTGTAGTACTCTGGATAATGTCATCTAGAGAAGGAATAGAAGCCTCTAGAGCCTCAACAATCTTTTTCCTTGTGCTCTGCTTATTTCTCTTACTAGACCCACCTAGACTGTCCATCCCTTCATTAAGGAGACATTATCTCCTCATTACACTTATCAAGATTGGTCACCGCAACACATAGACTAGAGATGACCTATTCCATTTTTTGACCACTTTCCTTAATAAGGTGGTGAAGCTCCTATTCATACTCTTTAAGCTTATGAGGGATGTTACCAATTTTTACTTTCGTCTAGGTTCTCTTTTCTTGTTCAACATCCAATTCTTTCTACATAACCCCCATTTATTCTTGAGAACCATTAATTCATTATACAACCAAGAATCACTCTAAAGGGAAGTCTCTGCTTTAAGCTTAGCAGTGTGAAGGAAGGAGATTTTAGCATCATGGGAGTCATCCCTCCCATCAACCACATTCCTAGGCTTAGAAGTGGTCATAGTATTGATTTGAGTATCAGTATTAATGTCCATATTCTCTGTCCTTTCCTCATTTTCACCTTTACTCTAGCTATTATCCTTACCTACAGGGCCTTTATCGTCATTCTCCTTATCGGTTTTCCTCCATTTTCTCCTCACTAGCATTATGAGAAGGATGATCACTTTGTTTATCATCATCCACCCTGAGTGCTTTCGACCCCACATTTGAGTCAGTATTTCTATCCTGACTTGCCTCCACATTATTTTTAACAAAAGAAACTCCTTTACTCCTAGAGTAGCCATATAGGTTAAAACTAAGATCCCCCATTTTTGTTTCCTCATCATTGTCTGAATTCTCAAATTCAGTAATTTCCTCAACATGTTTCTTAGTCCTTTCCCATTTGAAAACCTTCTTGCTAGCACTATCCCCTTCTTCCAACTTAATTCTCTTAGAGTGGGTCTTACTTCTAGTCCCTTTCCTTTTCACAAGAATTAGAGAGGGCTTTATAGCTTTAATTATAGTAGTTTTTAATTAGTAAAATTAAACCTTCATGAAGCATAGGATGAGACTCTTTCTTTGTATGTGCATAAAGGCTAAGAAGCAAAGAGTATTTCAGAAAAAATGGGAAGGAAATCCTATATTTGTGCCTAAAATGATTTAGGAAAACAAAGTGAAATTTTTGGACTCTCTTATCCCTACCATCAAGAATAAAATACTCACAAATACAATACAACACATCCCTCTAGATAACTTTAATTTGATTCAGCTCATACAAATCCCCTTTCTTCTCCAAATTCTTCTCTTCAACTTCCATCTTTGGAAATTTCTTGAATTATGAGAAACCTAGTGTTGGCCAAGCATCACAAGTTAGTTATTGTCAAGTGCCAACAAAAAGAGTTTGAATGAAGATTTGATGAATCTAAGCTAACATAAGTTGATTTCTTGAATTATGTGAATTATGATGATGATAAGCATGATGAGTCAATGGCACAAAATTCAAGATAAACCATTTTGAGAAGAATTTAATGAGGATTGTAAGAGAAGTTTCTAGAGAGAACATAATGGAAAGAAGGGAGGATTCAATGAATCTAACCTAACCCTAAGATGGAAAATTGTGATTAAGTGGAAAAAAATCAAATTTCTCTATTTAAGGATATACACAACCATTAGCAAGGTGTATGAGTAAGAAAGACAAGAAGTCTTAGGTGTTACTTCATATGGCAACTAAAGGAATGAATCTATAGTTGGCATAATAAGAAAGAAGGCTTAAGGAGGTGAAGGCTTGAAGGGTGAACAAAAAATTAGAGATGAAGGGGAATAAATTCCAAGTAGAATGGAGGGTTGAATGAGAGATCTAAAATCTGCAAGTGAGTTGTTTTGTTATTAGATCAAGTCCTACTATTACTTTCTAGCAATTGTATTAGTCTAGATAAATCCTTTGGATTAGGGTGACCTCACAATCATAAATAAATTCTTTAGTAGGGTGATATTGTAATGGGATGTTCTAAAATCCTCTAACTAGGCTCGCTTTTAATAGGGTGATTGAAATCCTTCAATCAAGGTCACATTTAATAGTGTGTATTGTAACCTTTAACAAGGATGGCTACTCACAGAGCTCACTTGAAAAGAGTGAAAATTGGTAGCATGTTACTGGTGGTTTTTCCCAAATTGGGTTACCATGTTAAATCCTTGTGTCAAAATTATGAGATTAAATTTGTGATAACTCATTTACATATCTTCAAAGTTCATTTAACTTAGAATAGTAATATACAAAGGTTTGAAGATATTGGATGATCTAATCAATGCATGCACATATACTTGCTAAGTATTGAAAAGTTCTATTTGTATAGTTGGACATTGGATAAATGATTCACCCTTCCCCCCCTCTTAGTTATTTTAAATTATTCCAAAAACTTTCTTGCATGGAAAACCTTGATGAGGTTGCATAAATCCAATATCAGTGATGTTGTTATTAACTTTGTAGACAGTGAGTATGTGAAGATAACAAATACTCCTCTAACAACTAAACAACTAAAGAAAAAGAAAGAACGCAATTAAGCAATATTGGAGATTTTCTTAGCTCTAAGCTATAATAAGTTTGATGATTTAAAAGAATTTGATAGTGAAAAGAAAATGTGGGACAAATTGAAAACCATTTATAGAAGTGATGACAATGTATTGAGAGCCAAATTAGAAAGCCTGAGAGGTAAATTTGATGATATGAGAATGATGGAAGGTGAGAATATAATACAATACTACACAAGAGTCAAAGAAGTTGTTAATTCTATTCATGGTGCAAATAAAAAAATCAAAGATGAAATAGTAATAAACAAGGTATTGAGGACTCTACTTCCTATGTATGCCATCAAAGTGTCTACAATTCAAGAACTAAGACACACACCACGTAACACTTTTACCTTGGAAGGTGTAATTGGTAGACTTACTTCTTTTAAGATGTCTAACTTTGATAACTACACACCTACTACTATTGAATTTTTCTTTAAGTCAAAATTTATTCTTAGTAAAAGGAAATGAAAGCATGTGAAGAGTGACAGTGACAATTCTGATGATGAGATTGATGAACTCGAAGCCCTTATTGAAAAATAACTTGGAAAAGGAAAAGGTGAATTTCCTATTATTTGTTTCTCATACAACAAGGTTGGTCATATTGTTTCTAGGTGTCCTAATAGAGAGGATAAGGATGAAAGGAAGGAGAGAAAGTACAAAGGTAGAAGAGACGACATAGACTACAAGAGAAACAAAGATGATAAAGGTAAGAAATCTTGTTATATTGTTGAAGAAGAAACTAACAATGAATGTGAAAGTAATGATGATGAAGTTATCTATGATACTATGAAAGAAGATTCTGATGAAGATGAGAAAATTGCATTAATCTCATATGTAAGAAAAAGTGATAGATGGATAATTGATATTGGATGCTCCAATCATATGATTGGTGATAAAGATAATTTTCAAGATATTGGTTCATACAAAAGTGGATGTGTTAAATTTGGTAATGAAATCCCATGTATTGTAAAAGGTAAAGGTATTATATAATTGACTAACAAGATCGAATATGATAATTTTTATTGGGTTGAAGAACTTGACTATAATCTATTGAGTGTTTCATAGCTGAAAAAATCAGGTTATAAAGTTGAATTCCATAATAGGAAGGCCAAGATACATGATGTTGATGGCAAGCTAATTGGAAGTGGTGATTAGACAAGAGGTAACTTGCTCTATCTAGATTTATCTAATGAGACATGCTTGTTTGCACAACAAGATGTTTGGTTATGGCACAAGAGGATATGTCATGTGAACTTTGATGATTTGGTGAATATCAGTAAAATGAAGAAAGTAAGAGGGTTTCCCAAACTAAAGAAGCTACACAATGTTATGTGTAAACAATATCAATTAGGACAAATGACTAAGTCTAATTTCAAGAGAAAAACATACACTTCTAGTGATATTTTGGAATTGGCTCATATTGACCTATGTGGACCTATTGATGTTCAAAGCTATTGTGAAGATAAGTATTTCATTATATTTCTTGATGACTACTCTAGGATGATAACTGTGATGTTCCTTAAAGATAAATCTAATGCTTTTTAATTATTCAAGTGATATTTAGCTAGAAATGAAATGAAAATAGGGAAGAATATGAAGTTCTTGAGACTTGAAAAAGGTGGTGAATTCATTTCAAATGAGTTTAATAAATTCTATAATGACAAAAGAATTAAAAGATAGATGTCATCACCAAGGACCACTCCTTAGAATGGGTGGCATAGAGCTCTCTCTTGATTAGGAAACTATAATTTCTTGTGGCCTTAAGTCTTCTTCAATACCCCAAAATGGGCTTAAGAGAGGGCTCTACACCTTTTTGTAGACTTGTAAACAAAATATGAACTAGGGACTCCAAAGAGTACAACTAGATCTCTTAACAAAACACAACCAAATACTTGGGATTTGCTTGAAATGGGAACCTATGAATGATGAGTGAAATGGAAATTTTCTTAAACATCTAATGATCTCAAAATGATAGGCTAACATAGCCTATCCTATGCCCAAAAGTCCAAAAAACAATTCTGGCTTTTAGGCCTAGTAGTCCTATTAGCCCTACAAATGAGGAAATTAGGACTTATTTTGAAACTTCTCCAAAGAACCTAGTAAAAAATTGGATATTCTGACACCCTTTTGGAATTTGTTTCATAATCCAAAGCTTTAGACTCTAAAATAGTAAGATGATCACCAAATCGTATATACATTAACTAGTCCTATTAGGTCTAATTGATTAGTTTTGTGTAGGAAGTCCACATTAGTCTATTGTCCAGGCTTAAAAACCACTTGAGATACTTGGAAGGATCTATAAGAGATTACAATCCACTATCAAACATGTTTTATTCATACCCAAAGTGCCTCTAATACTTCAAAGTCTGTTGTCCTGAACCAAACACATAGAGATGTTTGGCCTAGGGCTAGGTTGCAAAAATAGGAAACTCAATCCCCAAATCCCATCATTCTGAAATCATATAGTACACCAACCTAACTTGCATTTTCTTGAGTGGCATGGAATTCCCATGATGGAAAATTAGGTTAGGGCATTTTTACCAAAAAATGCCAATGGAATGTGGGTTTTGGTGCACTTGAGAGAGATGTTTGTATTTATTTTGACTCAAACGTTTTCAACACCTTAAGCCAATTGCATTCTCTTCCTAGAAGATCCTAGATGTTGGTCCAATCATTCATTTTCTTCTTCCAATCTATACAAGTCCTTACACACTTGTGACAGTCAATTTATGAGGAAAATAGGGATTTTAATTGATTTTAATTGCAAAGTTACATTCTACTCAATTCTATTCTTCTGCTCTATCTTCCCCCCTGCTTGAAAGGGCTATATGAAGACCTTTCCCAACTAATCCAACCTATTTTCAAAGGTTGTGATTGTTGGAGAGTGATTAAGTAAAATTTGTTAAATGTAGTCACAAATTGTCAAGCCTTTACCAACCAGCTAGTGTTAACCAAGCTCACTCGAGAATTGAAGACAACTTCCTATATGTGTTGAGCACTCAATCATAACTAATTTTAGAGACAATATTAAATGAGTTGGGTCAGTTAACAAAGGAATACTAGCATGATCTCTATACTAACCAAGTTGGGTTAGCTAACAAAGGGACCCTCTATGTTAATGGAGTACACATGATTAGAAGCCTAAGAACACACCTACCCTATCCTAGGACTAAGATGTGCCTAATGACCATAGTCAAAAACCCATGGTTTATAAAACACCAATGGTGACTAGGCCTTACAAGTAGGCTTATTCGCAATGAAAAAATACTTCTAAAACTTATCAAAGACTCTTAGGCATGAATGCCCTTGAGTGAAACTCATGAAGAGCTTGTCATTGTGTATGTCTTGGAGAGTGGAGGTATAGGCCTATGAAGATATTTTTGTAGTGGATGCCTTCTCAAACCTAATTAATTATGCCTAATAAGACTAGTTGATGTATTTAGGTTTTGGTGATCATCTTACTATTTGGGATTCTAAAGCTTTGGATTCTGAAACAACTTCCAAAAGGGTGTCAAAATATCCACCTTTTTTTACTAGGTCATTTGGAGAAGTTTCAAAATAAGTCTTGATTTCCTCATTTGTAGGGCTAATAGGGCTACTAGGCCTAAAAGCCAGAATTGATGTTTGGACTCTTGGGCATAGGATAGGTTATTTTAACTTGCCATTTTGAGATCATTAGATGTTCAAGAACCTTTCCATTGCCCTCATAATTCATAGGTTCCCATTTCAAGAAAATGCCAAGTATTTAGTTATGTTTTTCTAATAGACCTAGTTATACTCTTTGGAGTGCCTAGTTCATGTTTTGTTTGAAAGTCTATACAAAGGTGTAGAGCCCTCTCTTAAGCCCATTTTGGAGTATTGAAGAAAACTTAAGACCACACCACATTATAGTTTCCTAATCAAGGGAGTCTAGCTCTATTGCAAGTGGTATTAGAGATTCCCAAGATCCCTTAGGGTAAAAGTATACTAACACCATGGATGGAGAAGATGAAGGAGGGTTATCTACAAGGATGACCAATGCAGAGATAGTGAAATACCTTGGAGATAAAAAGTTGAGGAAAGATGAACAAAGGAACAAGGAGATGATGTTCGTGAGGCAAGAGATGGAAAAGCTTAAAGAAGAGCTTCATAACAAAAAGTGGTGAAAAGTCTAAAGAAGTCAGAAAAGGGAGTGATGAAGAACCCCTTGAGAAAGAAGAAGAAGAATGGCTTGTTTACTAGAGGCTACTTGTGAAGAATCTAAAATCAATGGAGAGGAGAACTATAGATGTTGAGCTTGATTTGCCTACATACAATGGGAAGATGGACCCAAATGTTGTAATGGATTGGGTAGATGCCATAACTAGTTTCTTTGATTATGAAGACATCCTTGAGAACCAAATAGTGAAGATTACCAATTCTAGGCTCAAAGGCTTTAAACTTACATTGTGGAACTTCACTCAAGATGACAAGGTGAAGAAAAAAAGAAAATCACCATATGGAAGAAGATGATGACCCTAATCAAAGAGACTTATGTCTCTAAAGACTATGAAGTCCAATTTCATAATAAAAGGACAAGTTTGAGATAAAAGGAGATGGATATCTCTACCTACATTAAAGAAATTTAGAAATTGGGGATGAAACCTAAGCTTGTTGAACCTAAAAGTGTGAAACTTGCTAGATATATGCAAGGACTTAGGATATCCATTCAAGATGAACTTAGTCTAACAACTCCTACCACATTAAACTAGTGCTACCAATTAGCACTAAAGGTTGAAGAAAATTTCAAGAGGAGAAATGAACAAGGTGGTAGAAATAAAGTGAAGAATGATAGAGGAAACAAAAACTAAGGAGGATAGAGGAAGGAGAGGTAATGGGTAAGGCAGAAATGGTGGAAGAAATAATGGGTAGATAAAATGCTAAAAATACAACCAAATAGGTCACTATACTAAAAAGTGTCTTGAGAAGTAGAATGACCAAGGAGAGAGAAGATCAAATCTTTTGCAAAAAGATGATGACAATAGTGGGAGAGACTGTACTAGTGAATAAATGACTACCCTTGTGATGAAAATAACCTTGATCCAAGCACACATATGAGTGGAGCATCCTCAAAGAAAGAGTCTCTTCAAGATCAACTGCAAGAGCTATGGAAAGGCATACAAAGTATTAATTAACTATGATTCTACTGAAAAACTTGTATCTAAAGAAATTGTAGACAAGCTAAATTTGGAGAAAATACCCCACTAGAATCCCTCCAATCTTGGTTGACAAAAGGACAACAAACCCTTATAAATGAATAGGCCTGGGTAGATTTTTCAATCAAAGACTACAAGGATAGAGTCCTTTGTGATGTTGTAGACATGGATGTTTGTCACCTTTTGTTAGGGTGTCCATGGCAATATGACTTGAAAGCCAAGCATGATGGTGTCACAAAAAAATATCAAATCAATTAAGGTGGTTATAATTATAGCCTACTCCCTCTCTCTAATCATCACCAAGAGAAACCTAAGGAAAAGTTAGTCATCATGACAAGAGAACAAGAAATGATAAAAACTATACAAGAGTTTAAGGTAGGGTATGCCCTAGTCCTCAAACCTAAGATGAAAGTAGTACACAAAGAAGTACCCAAGGAAGTAGATGATTTGTTGTAGAAGTATAAGGGAATAGTTGCAAGGGACATACCAGATGAACTCCTACCATTAAGGGACATCTCACACCAAATAGAATTCATACCAAGTTCTTCTCTACCTAGCAAAGTTGCTTAGACAAATCAATGATTTTCTGACAAAAGTGTTACAAGCTAGAGTTTTCGTTGCACCAAAAGATCGACAAGTTAATGCTTGATACAACCACTAGACTTATAGAACATAGGATGCAATTAAGCCATGCCACAAATCATGAAGGAGAAGGTTGGCAGTTAGTCCAACGATTCCCCCCTTAGTGTTACCTGAGGAGATTTGAATATGTGACCAAGCTCTGAAACCACTTGTTACAAGATAGAGTTTTTGTTGCACCAAAAGATCAACCTATTAATGCCTGATACAATCACTAGACTTATAAAACATAGGAGGTAGTTAAGCAATGTCATGAATCCCAAAGGAGAAGGCTGGTGGTTAGTCCAACAAAAAGGACTCATACAAAAGAGTCTCAGCCTTTGTGCAGTCCCTAGAGTTTTGGCCCTTAAAAAGGATGGAAAATGGAGGCTATGTACTAACTCCAGGGAAATAAACAAAATAGAAATCAAGTATAAGTTCCATACAACCAAAATTGAAGGTTTATTAGACCAACTTAAAGGAGCATGTTGCTTTTCAAAGATAGACCTAAAATTAGGCTATCATTAGATTAGAATAAGGCTTGGAGATGAGTTGAAAATAGCATTTAAAACCATAAAAGGATTGTCTAAATGGCTTGTAATTCCATTTGGTCATAGCAATGCCCCTAGCATCTTCATGAGGTTAATGAATGAAGTTTCATGACTTCATAGGCAAGTTTGTAGTAGTCTACATAGATGACGTATTGATCTTCAGTAACACCAAGAAAGAACATATGAAACACTTGGAACTAGCTTTCAAAAGGCTACATGAGAAGAAACTAGTAGTCAATCTAGAAAAATGTGTATTTATGAAAATAGAGTTGACATTTGTGGTCTTTTTCATCTCAACCGACACTTTGAAAATGGATCCTAAAAAAGGTAGAGGCTATGCTCAATTGGCCAACACCTAAGACACTGGGGGAAGTTAGGAACTTCCATGGATTGGCAACATTTTATAGAAAATTTGTCAAGAATTATAGTCACATTTGTGTACCTTTACTTGATACCATCAAAGGTGCTAAGAAAACAAAATTTTAGTGGAGTACAAAATCAAATTAAGCTTTTGAATACTTGAAGGGAAGAGTACCATAATACCATATCTTGGCACTACCTACCTTCAAAATTTTGTTCACTATGGAGACTGATGCCAACAACCTTTCCATAGGAGTAGTCTTAGTCAAGAGGGAAGACCAATGGCCTTCTCTAAAAACCTTAATGATGCCAAGAAGAACTACAATACCTATGACCTATAACTATATGATATGGTTTAGGCCATTAATAAATGGATGAACTACTTGCTTCCTAAATAATTCATTGTCTATACAGACAATCATGCTCTAAGCTTCCTTAACAGCCAAGAAAACTTGAGTTGTATGCATATGAAATGGGTTGAACAACTCCAAGTCTTCACTTTCCCTATAAAGCACAAGAAAGGCACTACAAACAAGGTAGCAGATTCCCTTAGTACAAGAGTCATCTTGGTTGAAGAAGTGTAGGTACAAACCATGGGGATTGATTCCCTCAAAAACTTATACAAAGATGATCCAATTTTGGTGACATCCATAAGGTTTTCTCTACTCTATTTGATTCTTATAACACTACATATTCTGAATATTTTTTGTAGAATGGCCTTATGTTTAGAGGAGGTTAGCATTGTATTCCAAGATGCTCCATGAGAGAAAACATGATCAAAGAAAAGCATTGTGGCACATTAGGAGGTCACTTTGGGATTGATAAGACACTAGAACTCCTAAGAAGAAACTACGATTGGCCTAAACAACCTAGTGATGTCAGCAAATTTATTGAAACATGCACTATTTTCCAAAGAGCTAAAGGAGTCAGAACAAATCAAGGTCTTTAATAGCCCTTACCAATTCCAACAAAATCATGGGATAGTGTGAGTATGGATTTTGTCTTGGGCCTCCCAAGAACTAAAGAAGGTATTGATAGCATTTTTGTGATAGTTGAAAAATCCAACAAAATGGATAACTTTGTTCCTTGTAAGAGCTCTAATAGTAATGATGCTTCACATGTTGCTAACCTATTTTTTAAAGAAGTGGTTAGGATTCATGGATTGCCAACATCCATTATCTTAGATAGAGATGTGAAATTCCAAGGACATTTTTGGAGAACCTTATGGAAAAAGTTGGCAACAAACCTCTCTTTCAATTCTATCTACCATCCACAAATATATTGGTAGATGGAAGTGGTAAAAAGGTACTTAGGAAACCTTCTAAGGTATCTAACCAAATTGCATGGAAAAACTTGGGGTGCTATCCTCCCTCAAGTAAAATTTTCCTTCAACGACTCAATGAATAGGTCAGTAGGGAAGACATAATTCCAAGTGAACTATGGATTTTATTCTAGAGGATTTATGGAATTAAGAGATCTACCTACTAACTTTAAGGTTAGTGCACAAGGTGAAGAACTATCCATGTGGATCAAGAAGATTCATGACCAAGTCAAGGACACTTTGAATCACAATACTACAAAGGTATAAGGCATAGGAAAACAAGAAGAAGATGCATGTTGCTTTAAAAGAATTAGATCAAGTATGGGCATATCTAAACAAAGAAAGGCTACCTAAGGGATACACTGAGTTGCAAATGAGAAATATTGGACCCTATCATATATTGCATAAATTTGGGGGAAATGCATATGAAATCTCATTGTCTCCAACCATCTCTATTTCTCCTATCTTTAATGTTTGTGATCTCACTCCTTTCAAAGGTGATTTAGGATCTAATGATTTTTTGTAGGATATTGATTATGTACAAGAAGAATGGATCAAAGACTTACCACCTATCCAACCATTACAGTTGGAGAAGATTTTGGATTCCAAGGTGGTAAAACAAACAAGGAAGAAGACCTACATAGATTACTTGGATAAATCGAAGGGTATAGATTACTTGGTTAAATGGAAGGGTCTTCCTGATATTGATGCTACATGGATGAGTGAACAATGTATTTCCAAGCATGGCACTTCTATTTAGAAACTACTCTCAAGTGGGCCTTGAGTTATTAAAACAAGGGAGTATGGTGTAGGAGCACCTATACCTCCACTCTCCAAGGCATCCACTACAAAAAGTTCTTCATGAGTTTCACTCAAGGGAATTCATGCCTAAGAGTCTTGGATAAGTTTTAGAAGTAATTGTTCATTTCAAATAAGCCTAATTTTATGGCCTAGTCACCATTGTTGTTTTATAAACCATGGGTTTTTAACTATAGTCATTGGGCACATCTTAGTCCTAGGATAGGCTAGGTTTATTCTTAGGCTTCTAAACATGTGTACTCACTTAACATAGAGGATCCCTTTGTTAACTAACCCAACTCAGTTAGTATAGAGTTCATGCTAGCATTCCTTTTTTTACTAAACCAACTCAGTAAATACTATCTCTAAACTTGGTTATCACTGAATGCTCAGCACATATGGGAAACTTTCTTTGATTCTTGAGTAAGCTTGGTTAACACTAGCTTCTCGGTAAAGGCTTTATAATTTGTGACTACATATTACAAATCTTACTTAATCACTCCCCAATGGTCACAACCTTTTAAAATTAGTTGGGAAAGGTCTTCATATACTTCTTTTAGGTGGGTGGAAGGAGTAGAAGAATATAATGGAGTAAAATGTAATTTTGCAATTGAAATCAATAAAAATCCCTATTTTCCTTGTAAACTGACTTATGCACATGTGTGTATGGACTGGTACAATTGGAAGAAGCAAATGAATTATTGGACTAGCATCTAGGATTTTCTAGGAAGAGAATGCATATGGTTTTAAGTGTTGAAAAATTTTGAGTCAAAAGAAATACAAACATCTCTCTTGAGTGCACCAAAACCCACATTCCATTGGCAATTTTTGGCAAAAATGCCCTAACTTGATTTTCCACTATGTAAATTCCATGCCATTTAGGAAAATGAAAGTTAGGTTGGTGTACTATATGATTCCAAAAGGATGGGAGATGGGGATTGAGTATCCTATTTTTGCAACCTAGCCCTAGGCCAAACATCTCAGTGTTTGGTTTAGGACAACATACATTGAAGTGTCAAAGGCACTTTTGTGATGGATAAAATATGTCTGATGGTGGATTGTGATTTCTTATAGATCCCTCCAAGTATCTCAAGTGGTTATTATGCTTGGATAATAGACTAGTGTGAACTTCCTTCACAAACCTAATCAATTAGGCCTAATAGGACTAGTTGATGTATTTAGGGTTTGGTGATCATCTTACTATTTGGGAGTCTAAAGCTTTGGATTATGAAACAAATTTAAAAAGGGTGTCATACTATACACTTTTTCTACCAGGTCCTTTCGATAATTTTGAAAATAAGTCCTAATTTCCTCATTTGTAGGGCTACTGGGTCTAAAAGCCATAGTTTTTGTTTAGACTCTTGGACATAGGATAGGATATATTAACCTATCATTTTGATATCATTAAATGTTTAGGAACCTTTCCATTCCCCTCATAATTCATATGTTCCCATTTCAAGAAAATCCCAAGTATTTGGTTGTGTTTTTCTAAGAGATCTAGTTGTACTCTTTGGAGTGCCTAGTTAATGTTTTGTTTGTAGTTTATACAAAGGTGTAGAGCCCTATCTTAAGCCCATTTTGGGGTATTGAAGAAGACTTAAGGCCAAAGCACATATAGTTTCCTAATCAAGGGAGAGATTTATGTCAATGCTTCTCCAACTGTTATGACTGATATCAAGTAGATATATATCATGAAATTTCTAGTGTGGCCATTATAGAATTACTCAAACTTCTCAAAATCTTCAAAAAAGAAAAAAACATACAAGCTCACACCATAGTGTGCATATTTATCTTGTCACTCTTAATTGTTGAGGATTAGTAAATGGTTTCTTTATGTGCTCCCCCTAAGCAAGTATTGTGTAGAGGATGGTGACTTACTTTGAAATTTCTTGACTAGTTTATGATTCTCTTATTTCTTTGCCCAAAATTTCTTCATCATTTTTTTAATTTTATCAACACTTATAGGGCTTTTCATTTTTCTCTCACATGACTAGTTAGGAGACTTGTTCCCAAATATTCAATATCTAGCAAGGTAACCAATCTTATTACATTGTAAAAAAAAAACTAGTAGAAACCAAGCTTCAAAATTACCTTTTTGCATTCTCAATTTGCATTTTGTTGCTAGATGCCCAAAGTTTCCATATACTAAACATAAAGCCTAAAATTGTTGCTCTCTTCTATGAGTGTTTATTGGTTGAAACATGCCCTAGGATTTTTCATCTTATATTTGCATTCCTTAGGTTTATGTGCATATTTAATGCATGTGTAACACTATGCATTAAAACTCCTATTACTAGATCTAGTGTAAGGTCTAGATATACACTCATATGTAGCATGACCATACTTATGAAAATCATGGCAACAATCTTCAAATGAATAATCCTTATTCATTAGTTTACATTTTATTATGAAGAATTGTTCCACAATTATAAATAGTAGGTTTTCTAGGTTTCTTACCTAGATTTCTTGTGACCTCGTTTTGAGCATGTTGTTGCTTCTCTAATCCATACTTGGATGATTCACCAAGCCTGAATGTTCCTTGGCCTATGTATCCTAGATTAGATATATCATTGTGTCTTCTTTGGTTCTTCAATTTTTCATCAAGATTTTGTAAGATTTCACTATATTACTTTAACTTTTCATTAGTGTATTTCTCAATTTGTAGTCCCATCTTCAACTTATCATTTTCTTCTTTCAGCATTTGGTTTTTAGTTACAATCTATTTTTTCTCAATATTTTCTGCATGAATGTACTCATGCATGATAATATTTTCTAGGTATATGTTGAACATTTATTTATCTTTTTCCTTTCATGCATTCTTATTAGTTCTCTTTGCATATTCGACAATTTTTGTTTCTTCCTTAGTTTCTCTGTTTCCTTCAAGATCTACACACATCCTAATAGACTAGCTTTCAAGTTCCCCTTTTAGGTTTTCCTTTTTATTTTTAAGATTCTATCAATTTTCCTTCAATTTTAAAATTTCTTCCTTAGACTCTTTGGACAGGGATCCTTTAGATAACTAATGTATGTAGCCCTAGCTTTAAATTAGCCTTTCAACAAGTTCTCTTCTTATAGTTGTGGACTTTCTCAATTATTCCTATAGCTCTTGAATAATCTAGTTTCTACTTTCAATTTTCTTTTCATACCTATAACTCTCCATTATTCTGGATCTTCTCTTCAATATTTTAGGCTTATCATCAAGAGGACTAGTGCTCTGATACCAATTTCTAGGATTATTAAGCACTGGAGTAAGGGGATGAATCAGTATAAAAAAGCTATGAAAAAATTAAACCATTGATATTTTGAACAAAAGTACTAAATTCCAAACAAATAAGTATATAATAGATGCACGTAAATAAAAGATAACAATATCAAGAAAGCACAAAGCCATCACATATAACATCTATATTTTGGTATCGTAGAAACCATTGTTAGAGGGTGAAAACTATGGTGGGGATGATACCCACAACCTCACTAATACAAAAAATGGTTTTCCCTTTTTAGAGATATAATAAACCTTTCTAGGGTACACTCTATTAGGAGTGACTTATACACTATTAGAAGTACAAGAAAATCTTCAAAGATATACCTTGTGAGAGGATTTCAAATACACTTTTAAAATCTTACCCAACAAAGGGATTTAAAATAAGAATTTATTAAAGTCCATTTGATTTAGATATTTTTCTACTACAAGTATTAGGATATAATAAGATTTGTGATATAGATATAGAACTACTTACCTATCAAATCCAATTATATCTATGCACTTTGGTAACTATCCTCAACTATGCATTGCTATGTATCTCGATCACAACCTTCATACTCTGTAATCTCTCTTTCTTATTCACCACATTCCTTCTTAATATAATTTTATTAGAGACACAACTTTTTCCTCTTAATCCTATATGTCCTTTAAGACCTTACCTCCTTCTCAAACACATTAAGCAATTCACATATCTTGAAAACCCAATACATTTTATCATGATCACATTGACCTTAAAAAATTGACACAACTTTTTCATGTTAATCCTATATGTCCTTTAAGGCCTTACTTCCTTCTCAAACACATTAAGAAATTCACATATCCTAATAACCCAATGAATTTATCATGACCACATTAACCTTGGAAAATTCTTCCTTGTCAAATATTCAAGGTAGAAAAACATGTTTTGACTCCTCCAATGCACTACTTTGAAACATCCTCATACTTTTCCAAAAATCCAAAAAACTCCAAATCATCATCTCATAACCTCATATCTTTACTATCACATCATGATGTGAGAGCATCTAGGGTCTTAAGAAATCTTGCATCAACCAAAAAATACTTCTTATTTTTTGTACCAACGTATTTTTATACAAAGTAGTCATTGCTTCTTTTGGATTCTCTTTATGTGTAGTTGATATCATGTCAAGGACCTATCCTAGTTCCTTTTCCTAAGTGTTCAAGTTCTAATGTTCCATAGTCCTCAAGTTTTGTGTCGTTATTACAGTCCCTATTTTCTTCATCCAACAAGGCATGTTGTTTCGATTAGCATAGTTTCCTATGCTTACATGGAATCTTGCACAGTCAAGAGATGATACCTAACGCATGTGTGGACCTATATCTATATACGTGTGGTTTAATTTTGTCCTTTCCTTGTATTTTGGTTTACTCTTCCAAGACTAGAAATATATTGTAATTAAATGCTTGACTAGTTGGCTTGTGGCTTAGCTAGCTATAAAAGAAACTTGGTTAGATGCAGGAAAGTAGAATTCTTAGAGGGATGGAAGATATAATGTGTGGGACTGGATTCCAAATTTTGGTTCTTGATTCTGCATTAGGCCACAACCTAGAAGGTCTCTCAACTGGGCATGTTTTTGTTTTGTATGTGAAGTTAAATAATTACACCAAATAATATGTTTCATCTCATCTTATGTTCTTTGTTGAGTATTTGAATTCTATATAAATCTTATGTATGTGACTATGAGCAGGGGATATTGGAAGGTTTAAGCTCAATTTATTCTATGTGTTTCATCCTCCCTCCTTGTCCCTATGTCAGGTGGTATTAGAGTTCTTTCTTTCTTGAAGCTTCAATTGTGGAGAACCATGTTGAATTTAGTTGTAGGGTAGAAGATCTAAAATCTGACCTATAACTTGCACAAGGTTATGATCTTGCAAGAGCTATTGTCAAGATGGTTCCTGGTAGAGGAAATTTTGATAATATTATTATGGACATGTTAAGGCATATTGTAGTGAGACTTGAAGTTGTTGAGATAGTGTAGAGAAGAGGTGTACATCATGAAGATGTTAGTGATGATGAAGAGGCAGTACCTAACCCTAACCTTGAACCTAAGTTTGAGAAAGATAAGGAAAGGCTTCTAAGAGTTTTTTCTAGGGAAAATGCTAGA
Organism: Cupressus sempervirens; assembly: GCA_028749045.1. Lineage (NCBI taxonomy): Eukaryota > Viridiplantae > Streptophyta > Pinopsida > Cupressales > Cupressaceae > Cupressus > Cupressus sempervirens. Next base: position 217,760,834 of record CM053788.1, read on the forward strand.
CCTATTGTTGAAGTTTCTTTCTATGATGGAAGACTTGAGACAAATGGTGTATTGGATTGGATCTTTGAGATGGATAAATATTTTTTTTATGAAGGTACTCCCAATTATAAGAAGGTTAAGATAGCAGTCACAAAGTTGAAGGTTCATGCTTCACTTTGGTGGGATCATTTGCAAACTAAAAGATAAAAAAGGGGGAAAAGAAAATATCAAGACATGGGGGAAGTTGATTGGAAAGATGAAGAAGTTTCTCCATGTTGATTACCAGGTGAATTTATCAAGGAAAATGCAAAATTTGAGGCAAAAAGACATGACTTTGAAGGAATATACTAAGGAATTCTATAGATTAGATATCAAATCTAAACATGTGGATGATGAAGTTGAGAAAGTGGAAAGGTATATGAATGTATTGCAAAAATCAATGCAAGATGATATTAGTTATGTGAAGATTGATAGTGTAGAAGAAGCATATCAATATGCTTTGTAGGCGAAGGAAGGATTGGCAAAGAAACATGATCATAGACAAAGAGGAAGAGGTGGTAGATTTCAAAGAATCATAGGTAGAACCTTTGAAAAAAGTAATAGATCTAAAGTGCAAGAGAAAGGAAAATCTAATTGGAAAGATGATTATTCTAGAAAGAGAGGTAAGTACACTAGAGGTAGCTATATTGGTTACTGTATGAATAGTAATAATGGTAAAAGAGATGTAAGATATTGGTTTAAGGGTACTTGTTATTAATGTGGTGAAGAAGGACATAGAGCTTTTGAATGTACTATTTCTGGTAAAAAGGTTTGAGGAAGTAGCACAAATATTTTGTCTTGTGAAGAAGTTGCTAAAACACCTAATGAACTTGAGAATGGTGAAAATATAATGATAAGAAGCATCTTGTGGAATGGAAATTCAAATGAAGGACCTATTTTGAGAAGAATTCTATTAAAAACCATATATAAAATTGATGGTAAATGTTGTAAAGTGATCATTGTCTATGGTAGTTCACACAATTTAGCTTCTAAAGAACTAGTAAATAAGATGAAGTTGAAAAGGTTGATACATATGAACCCTTATCATGTTGCTTGGATTTAGGATGAACATAAACTAATGGTACATGAAAAATGCCTTGTGAAATTAAAATTTGGGAATTACTATGATGAATTCAAGTGTGATATTATGCCTATGGATTATTGTCACATTTTTTTGGATAGACCTTTCTAGTATGATAGACAAGAATCACATGATGGTAGATTGAATCAATTTAATATTTAGGGAAATGGAAAGAAGAAAATTGTGTTACCTTTGATTGAGGAACTTTATGAGAAACATTGTACAATAGTAAGAGTTCATTTGGTAAATGGAAATCAATTTGTTAAAGATATCAAGGAACAAAACATATGTCTTGCCTTGATTCCTAGGAAGACTAAAAACAAGATGAACTTGAACATGCACTTGAGATAAAAGCTTTGTTGGATGAATTTCAAGATGTTTTTTCTAAGGATGTACCCAAGGGATTGCCTCCTATGACAACTATTAGTCACTATGTGGATTTGATTCTTGGAGCTAGCCTACCGAACAAAGAACCATAAAGTCTGACCATTGCAGAGGATGTTGAGTTGAATAGACAAGTGCAAGAGTTTCTTGAGAGAGGGTTGATAAGAGAAAGTTTGAGTCCTTGTATAATACTTATTGTATTGGCAATTAAGAATAATGGAGAATGGATAATGTGCACTAATTTTAGAGCTATACATAAGATCACTAAAAGGTATGGGTTTCCTTTTCCTAGGATTGATGACATTATGGATTGTTTGAGTGGAGCTAGATACTTCACCAAAATTGATTTCCAAAGTGGACATCATCAAATCAAAACCAGAGAAGGAGATGAATGGAAAACTAATTTTAAGACTAATGAAGGCTTATATGAATGGTTGGTTATGCCTTTTGGTTTAATTAATGCACCTAGTATTTTCATGAGATAGATGAATGAAGTTACGAAGAAATTTTTGGACAAAGTTGTGAGTGTATACCTTGATGACATATTGATTTTCAATAATAATAAAGAGGAACATATTGAGCATATCAGACAAGTATTACAGAGGTTGAAAAATGAAAAGTTTTTTATTAACTTGAAAAAATATTATTTTATGAAAGAAGAACTAGTATATATGTGTCTTTTGATTTCAACTAAAGGTTTGAAGATGGATACTAAAAAGGTAAAAGTTGTACTAGAATGACCTACACTTGGAATTGTTGGAGAAGTTGATCATTTCATGGGTTAGCAAGTTTTTACATAAGGTTTGTCAAAAAAATTAGTTTAGTATGTAATGCCATGACAGACTATGAGAGGGGATAAAAAAGGGTTTCAAATGGACATAAAGAGCAAATAAGAGTTTTGAAACATTAAAACAAAAGGTTGCAAAGTTACCTATACTTGCTTTGCATGATTTCACTAAGGTTTTTCAAGTAGACTATACTGCTAGTGGGAATGCAATTCAAGCCATTTTGAGTAAAGAAAGAAGACTTGTAGCTCTCTTTAGAGAGAGATTGAATGATGCTAGAAAGAAACACTTGATTTATGATCAATGATTATATTCTATTATTCAAGCTTTGAAGAAATGGAGATATTATTTGGTTCCTAAAGAATTTATCTTGTATATAGATCATAGGGCATTAATATACATTGGAAGTAAAAAAAAATTGAATCAAAGAACATATGAAATGGGTAGAATATTTGTAGAATTTCACCTTTGTGTTGAAACATAGAAGTGGACAATCAAACAAAGTTGTTGATGCTTTAAGTAGAAGGAGGAATTTTATAATACATATGAATTTTGAAATGCTTGGTTTTGATTATTTTAAGACTTTGTATGCAACTGATCTTGATATTATAGAACCTTGGAAAGCTTGTAAGTACCATTTGACAATTGAATAGGATAATTGGATTGATTATTTCATTTAGGTTGATATGTTGTTTAAAGTCTTAGAATATTTATAATAACTGAGAGGTGGGGTGAATTAGTTATCGAAGGTCCAAATGTATAAGTCGAACAAACAAACACTTAAACAACTTTAGATCTTATCATTCCATTGTCAGTCTCTACTGTGAACTATTAGTAACATCAACTAGTCATCCACTATTCTAAATATAAAAAACTTGTAGAATGTAAATATTAATTAGTAAAAAACCACAATAACATCCACACAAGTTTGACTCTAGGTTCTAATGTGGAAACCTAATTTTGGAAAAAACACCAACAACATGTCACTAATTTTCACTCTTTTGAAGATAGCTCTATTAGGAGCCAACCCTACTAAATGTTACAAAACAAACTATTAAATGTGATGTTGTTAAAGGATTTAATCACCCTATTAAAAGTGGCCTTGTTAGAAGACTTTAAAAAATTCCATTAGAATGTAACCCCGTTAAAGGATTTACATATGACTGTTAGGTCAACCTTGATTACAAGATATCAAATACTATTTACAATGGATAGAAAGTAACAATAGGGTTCTGATCTAGTTAAAAACAACTCACTTTGCATGTCCAAATCTTTGTTCATCTATCATGTATTGATTCATTTTCTAGCCTCCATTGTCATCTCAATTTTGATTCACTTGGCAACCCTTCAAGCAATCACCCTTCACTTCTTCTCAACTTGATTTAGCCTTTTGCTTAGATTTGCTAGTCAATAACATTAAAAACTATTCCAACTCTCTAGAACTACTTCACACACATATAACTTCTCTGCCCATATAGAGATTTCTCCCTTGTACCTCCTTAAATAGGTAATTATGATATTTGTCCTCTTAAACACCACCATAGATTTTAAGGTTTATGATTAGATCCATCAAATACAATATATTTGATCACCATTTAGTTTTTCCCTTCTTTTGTAGAAACTTCTCTTGGAATCCAATCCTTAGGTCATTTACCTAATCCCCTCATGATATTAAATAATCCAACTCATTGATCCTTATAATCAACACGCTTTCCATATCCCAAGAAATAAACTTAGTCTGTTGGAAGTTACAATTTCTCATAAACTATTAAAATGTTGTTCCTTGGCCAACATTGTGTTTTGACACTCAATCAGCATTGGGTTACTTTGTCACTACTAAATTTCTTGATCAGCACATACATTGTCACCTAGTTGATACTGATGCTTGATCAACACCAATTTTTCTTGGCACTTACTATGGCTTGGTTGACACTAGCACCACTAGGAATGTACTTCAAAATTCTTTAGTCTTTAGCTTTGTTTCATAGTCAAGCCTATGTATTTGATCTATATTTTCTCACACTTTCAAGATGTTAACATTACTATATTCTCCATTTGTAATATGATTTAAAAAATAAATTTATATTGTCGAAGTCTAACTAATCAAATTTCCATTTGTAGTTTTGTCTTCATAGCTCAACCTTTTTCTCCAGATGCTTTTTTTATGAGCATCTTCTCAAATCCTCTTCATTAATTAAATAGATATGAAACTTTCTCACCAATAGGTTTTACATCAATGACAACATAACAATTGTTTCAATTATAGTTTCCAACAGTCTTCCTCTTTGGCATTGATGGCAACACCTTTAGAAACATCTAGGATAGTTCTAGTTACCATACAATTCAAAACTTGTACTAACTTTGAGAAACACCCATAATGTATCAGATCTTCATCATCTAAAGTAAGTCTTACGAACTCCATCTAAGTAATCTCTCCCTCTTACTTAGGTATCTCTATCGAATTTCATTATCTCCCTGTTTCATTGTGATCTTGTCTAAATAATATTTCTAATAATCTCTCCCTCACAGTGACTAGATAATATCTCCCTCTTTGACACCAATTCCAAAGACAGCTTTAAGATAATATCTCCCTTTAACTCTTTCATCTTGATCATGTAGATATCTTTGTGTTAGTTCTAAATTCATTTTCTATCATCTTGCATGAGTAATCAATCATTATGTTTATCTTCCTCACTACTACCTTAGGCAACTCCTAAAGTAGAACTATATGCATTAATTTGTAAGATAGTGTGAGCAATACATTTGATGCAAAGTACCATCTTTTATTTATTTATTTTTTATCTAGGAAAATCACCCCTAGTTCACCTCTAAGATATTCATGAGCATCTTTAACTAAAGCTTTAGTGAGTATGTTAGAAATTTTCTCTTTACTATTCATATATTTCAATTTCACTTCTTTGTCTTGAACTAGCTCTGTCAAGTAATGATACTTAATATCAATGTGCTTTGTCTTTGTATCATTATAGGATTATTGGATATGTTAATAGTACTAGTGTTATCACAATAGATAACCATTGGATCAATAATTTATTCTTGCATACTTTCAACAATTGCTTGATCTTTATGATATTTGAACAAATCATTGTTGCTACCACATATTTAGCTTCAATTGTTGATTGGGAAATATAGTTGTGGTTCTTTCTTGTCCATGAAATCAATCTCTTACCTAGAAAGAATGCACCACCACTTGTTCTCTTCATTTCATCAACATTTCCTACCCAATTAGAGTTAGTGAATACCTTTAGTTCAAACTTATCATTCTTCTTGTAATACAATCCATAGTCTTATATTCCTTTCAAATATCTCAATATATTTTTCACTGCCATCATTTCATTTTCTTAAGGACTCACAAGAAATATTACAACTATCCCAAGTGCTAATGTAATATCAAGTCTTCTATGAACAAGATATTGCATTTTTCCAATCATTGATCTATATTATGTTTGGTTCACATTAGTAGAATCATCATTCTTAAATAATTATGCAAGTAATGAGTGTAAATACCAAAATTCACTCCTAAATCCTTCCTTGGGCTTCTCCTAAGCCTTGCCAATACCCCTTCAAGTCCCTCGGGACCTACCACTAGCTAGAGATGTGGTGAATGGTCTTTCTAGCACTTCACATTCACCTTTCAAAACCATCTTCACCTTTTGGGTACACCACAAGCCTTCAAAAGGAAACCAAACTTCAACTTACACCTCACTCCCTTGCACCCTTTTGGATCTTAAGCCTTCCTAAACTTCCTTACACTATCTTCCATCTTTCCACCAAGTTTCAAGACCAACCAATAGGTTTTGGGCTCTCCACTAAGCTCAAATAGCAAATTGCACTAGGAGACCTAATTAGGGTCTCTTCCTTGTAGCCCTATTTCACTGTCTTGGCCATTAAATTCATAAATATTACAAAGAACCTAACAAAAAAATTTAGGAATCTCTCATAAGAAAATTAACCCTAACAAAATCAAAAAGATGGGACTCGGTTTGTCCTCCTTACACCTTAACTATCGAGCCCTGGTTTAAGCCTAATAAGGGCTACAACCACAATTTTCTCTAAAAAAATCCTTACTCTAAAGCCCACCTCAAAAATTATTATACCAATACTAATGGAATATCAAACCAACTCCAAATCCATTGTTTCAAGCATCCACTCCTCCTCTGTTGTTCTTTGTAGCATTTTCTTTGGTTGTCTGCTCACTAAGCACATGTAGATGCTTAGCCTATTGACCTACAGAAGGCTCCAAGATGGTGTTTAGTATGAAAGTAAGATGTAAATTTTTTTATTCCATCCTATACCCCTTCTACATATTGTGTTTCAATATTTTCCATTGTGGGGTTTAGGAGGGAGTGTCTATTTTGCTTCCAACCCCTAGTTGCAGGTTAGGATAACCAATGAACCAAAACAAATCCAAAATTTTGTGCAAACTTATTTAAAATGTCCCAAATGATCTATCACATCTCCTAAAAGTCAAAATGCAACTATCTAAGTTGAAACAAGTAAAACTACTACCAAAAAACAATCAGATGACAAAACTATACTTATTGTCCTACACAAAATTTCTCACCAAAAACTTGAAAAATGCTTTATTGCTTCAACTCCTCAACCAACAACACTTTCCTCATTTGGAATACAAGAATATATAGGTCATGATATTTGACCTTTCACCTTCTTACATCAGCAATTTTTTTAGTGGCGATTAGTTGCCAGTTGGCGAATATGTCCCGATCGGGCTATAGAAATTGGCAAAAAAAACATTGTATACTAGTTGACCGGTTCTCCCAGATTTTATAAAATACTCATATAGTGGTCAGAACGTTCACCACTATTATTACGTAATTTCAATTTGGTAGTCAGGTTCTTCACCCATATTTCTCTTTAATGTTTACTCTTATTCGCCACGGAATTAATTGAGTGTCTCTTTCGACGATCATCATTAGCCAAATTCCCATTTTCCTATGTGAAATTTTTATTTGTACTAGGACCCAATTCTCCATGCATCACACACAATGGGGTCCCAAATTCACACCCTATTTGCCCACTCGATTACTTGAAATTACATGGGCTTCGCCAAATATTAGTTCTTATCATATGTAACAATCGGCCTATTCACCAAAATGAAAATGGTTTATTTGTAGTTGTCTATTTAAGACATATGAGTTTCATTATTGAAACATGCCGAAAGAAGGAGCGTTCTTCATAGTATTGTGATAAGTAGAGAACTGGAATGACTACAACTATGAGTCCATAGTACTTTATTGCAGCCTTAATTTGATGGAGATGTCACAATCAAATTTAAATAGAAAGAGGAGTAGGACTAATGAAGGTGGAGATGTCCAAGAGAGGCCAACGAAATGTAAAAATATATCTTCATACTTTGGTGGGGGTAGACACAATAGTGTTGGTCAAAGTAAGGAAGGTACATCATCAAAGGAGCCTATACAATCTCAACCTACACAAAAGTCTATTCAACAAATTGGGGAGCCTAATAAATCTAGTACGAAGTTGCAGAACCTGATATCTCTAATGAAGATGACCTTGAAGAAGAATATCCAGTAAATAACCAGTACCAGGATGAATCAATCAACTTCAGTGAGGATGATGGTGCAATTAACAGTGACAGTGACACTAAAGGGAGAGGAAAATCAAAAGAAAAAATTGATCATCACTAGGAGATGGCCAGGAGATTTAAATTTGATTGGGCAGAAAAGTATCCATTCATTGAGCCCATGGACAATCCAATTTTAGGTGAGCCACCAGTAGAATGCAGATGTGCAATTTGTAGTTGGAAGTATAAAAGGAAAAGCAGTTGTAGCTTAAACTAGACACCATAGAGAAACATGTTGGTAAGATTTACGAAACCTCAACTGTAGATGGTAAGGAAATAAAAATGGTAAGATATAAAACAAAGGAGCAATGTCAACATAAAAGGAATGATGAAGAATATTATATGTTTCAAAAATTTCAAACGAAGCCTGGTGAAGTTCAAGGTTCTACTAATGCTATTTTTGCAAAAGCAAGTGAAGTAGAAGAACGTGGAAAAGTTGTTCAAATAAATAATGTTTTCTATATTTTGAGCAGAGAGCATCCAATGACAGACTATCCAGAAATGAGTGGTTTTTTACACTTTCTGAAAGTTCCTAACTATCCTGTCAATCATTGGTCGATAAACAGTGGATGGGAATGGACAAGTTGTATTGCGCAGGTTGAAATAGAGGATGTACAAAGAAAAATAAAAGAGTCAACCTTTATTTCATTGTCCTTAGACGAAGTTACGACAATAGATAATATCTCATGGGTATGCATGCATGTTTATACTATACAGAATAATGTCCGCCAACCACATCTACTATCTGTTGCTAAATTGAGAGACAATGCGATAGTAGAAACTTTATTTCAGTTAGTAAAGAGCAATTTAATTGAATATGGAGCTATGGATGAATTGACAATAGCGAAGAAGTTGTTCTATGTTGGAGCGGATGGAGCTTCAGTAATGCAAGGTCAAAGGAATGGTCTTTGCACAAAAATGCAGGCTTCTTGTTCACCATATGTTGTTGCCATTCACTGTATGGCCCATAGGATGAATCTTGCTTTTAGAGTTGTGAAGAAGTTTCCTTCAGTAAACAAGGTTGAATATTTAGTAAGAGAGTTGTATGCATATTTTTGTCGAAGTCCTAAGCATTTTAGGGAATTTTAGCACTTTGTTGATGGAATTACTGATGGAAACAAGCTTCTAAAAGATGTTGATACCAGATGGATCTCTTTGGATGGACCAGCGCATCGAGTATTTTTTGAATATCAATCTTTGATTGGACTGATGTATGAAAATTGGGACAATGCAAAAAATCAAAGATGTGGCGACCTGCTTCGAAGGTTAAGAAATATAGAGACACTTTTGACTTTGGCATCTCTTCTTCCCATGCTAGAAGAACTGAGGTTAATTATGAAATTTTTGCTAAATTAGTAGTGGCAACCAATAGGTATTTTTTGAACTTATTAACTACTATATGATATCCTATCATTCAATGTTCATTTTAGAAAAACAAGAAATTATAATGTATTATGTTTCTTCATTAAAATTTGAGAACAAAGCGTATTATTACTGTAGAGTGTAGTTTATATCATGTCATCAATGATCATTCATATTTGAATTTGAAATTCCTGAATGAAATTTTGTTTTCTATTTTATTCATTTATTCAACATACATTGAATTGGAAAACATGAAAATTAGATAGAATCATAGATTCAATTCCACAATTAATAATTATTAATGGTTTTCATTTGCAATATTCAGCTAATATGGTACAATTCTTGTAGGCCAATGACCCTAAATTCCCTTTTATAGAAACAAGGGAGCAACAACAGGTTTAGGTTGATTTTCCTAGTGTGAAGTCTCAAAATCTAAATCAGTAAGACATCTACAAGTCTACAACATCTCTACAACTTTAGTTGTACATTTCTGCATTTGACAGGCCTATTTAGTAAATTAGCAATTTTAGCATAGGCAATAACATCTGCAAGACTGCAACATTGATCCTATTCAAAAAACAAAGTTCAAAATTGTTACTTTAAACTCAATTCTAGATTCTAGACTATAGTATGTAGGATAATATAAAAGATATTCATATATAGTAAAGATATAGAGATGATTGAAACTAAAAGTACTTTCACATACAGACTATAAGTTTCTATAGTATGCTCCATTCTTCTTCGGTTGGAAGGGAAAAAAATTTGATGTTATGGTAAATGACCTGCATTCTCGTCAGCATTCCATACTTGGAAGAGCGAGTTTCAAGCAATGTTCGTTCCACTAGTGCATGCAAATTTGTGAATGTTTTGATGCACTTTGCAATGCCTTCATGAGTTTTGTCCTGAGGAAGGTTTCCTAAATCAGAGGTTATTTGGTCCTCCAACTTTTGTTTGTAAACTTCTCTTCCAACGAAACCCGTTGTTGAGAAATCAGGTCCAGGACTCAATAAACCAAGAGATATCAATTTTTCTATTTTATTGTTCATCTTGGCGAGCTTTAGCCCAAATAAAGCAAGAACTTCTTCTGCTTCTGTTAGTTTTTGACATTTATGAAATACAGAGGTTGCCTTTATTATTGAACCAATGCGGTCCTGAATTCCCTTGCTTGCCAAATGCCTGTCAGTAGTGATGTTGATTTCTTCCATAATCCACTTTGCAATTTTCTGTCTTTGACCAAAACTTTTGTTCTCCTCAAGTTGCTCTTTCAGCTTCCCAAAAACATCTGTAAGAGCTTCGTAGAGTTCAAACCAATCACACAACCTATCAGCAAAAGTCTTTATTTGCCCCCAGAAGTAAATTTTTATTTGCTTTACTGTATTATTTACATGGTCATTCAAGTCATTTTCATATTTTTTAATAGAATCATTTGCCTTCTTTAGGTCTTCTTTCATTTATGAGTAGTGGTGTTCACTATGTTTTCTTATTTTCTCTGCTTTATTTTCCCACCCTTTTGCTTTCTCTTCCCACTCTTTTATTTTTACCCTCTCATTTTCCAATTCTTTATTTAACTTATTGTTTACATTTGCAGCATTCTCCAACTTTCTGTATAACTTTGTTGAAGAGTCTTTTTCATCCTGAATTTTTTTCCCCATTTTTTCCAAATTTTCCCTCAGAGTTTTTCAGTTCTACGTCCATTTGTTCTTGCTATTCAATTGCTTCTTTAGAGCTATAGGATGAATTTATTATCCTTTTCTCTAATTCTTTGCACCTGTTTACTGCTACTTTCTCACTTGCCTTTACATTTTCCAGGTTTGCCTTTAACTTATCTATTGTGCCTTGAAGCTTTCCTTTCTCTCTCTCCAACTTCATCACTGAATTGTAGACCACTTGCTTGGTCATTTTGGACACATTTATCTTGTCCACATTTTTAATTTTGGATAAATCCATTTGGAGTGTGCTAACTTGAAATTCAGATGGATCTAACTGACTCTCTGGTGGATTGTTATCTCTAGCTGGGGGCATAACAACCATGAATTCCATCATATCTTTATGTGGGTCATATGTGGGAAATAACCTATTGGTTGCAGGTTCTGCATCACGAGCTGCAGCAATTGCTTCCATCTTCATTGTCTTACTATTTTGTCTATTCTTGTTTTTTGATTTTTCATAGTTAGTTACAAATTCATTGTAATAAAAATCAAGATTTTGTGAGACAATTGAATGTTTGAATGGTGAAATAGCAGGAGCACTTGCTTTGATGTACGAGCTTCCACCAATACCATGAGGATATCCAACACCTAGACCCATTAGTGGGGTTTGTGGACTATTCTGAGGGTTTTGTCTTGAAGGATGGGCAATTGTTGGACTCACAGTCACCATTGGCGTTGTTGTACTAGTAGTACTACTAATACTTGTCATAACCTTCTGCTTCTTTACACTTTCTTGATCTCCGGGACCAAATTTTTTTGCATCTATATACAATGTCCTTTTCAGACCACTAGTTTTAGTTGTACCCATGATATCTATAGCTGTGGGAGTGACAGTTGATTCAAATTGAATCTAAGTGCTTGAAAGTGGAACTGTAAATGAAGCAGGAACAAATTTAATTAACTGAGATGAATCCAATGTGGATGGAATTGACTGAGTTGATGATTGATCTCCATGCCCAAGGCCTAGTTTCTAACCGTGTTTTGGTGCTACAACTAGTGCTTGAGGTGGTAACCAAACCCCTTCTCCACTAGGACCCAGACCACCAGAACCTTGGTAGCCCATTTTTTCTACAATTTCTGCCCCTTTTCTATATAGAAGTTTGGTGGATGCATCAACTCCTCTCTGAATTTTTGTACTAGATGAGGGATTCAAAGAATCTTGGTCATCGTAATCATCATCAGTATCACTGTGATGTGCTTCAGGTGGATGCTACTTATTCCACAATTTGTCAAATATTGTATCCTCTTCAACCTCATCACGATCTAAAGAGGTCTTTTGCTCACTAAGATTCTTCCTCATTTCCCAAAATTGAGAAATTTTGCTTTGACTCCATCTAGCATCTATACAATCATTCATTAGCTCTTTTGGAATAGGTTTTGTAGATGGTTTATCAGCTTTCTTGTAGAAATTGGACAATGTCATGCCCTGCACTTTTCCTTTCTATTTGTGCAATGCCATTATTTGTGATTACAATTCCTGTATTGACATATTATTTTCAGCAGCATATTTCTCCATCTGTTTTTTGACCTCCTCCTAGGAGTCCATGTTTTTAAAATTTTCAATCAAAGGCATACTTTCATGCTAATATTTTCTTGTAGAAGTCCGAATGCCCTTAAGCCTTGCTCCAATTATGTTCAGTGGACCATACTGCCAATGACTGTCAACATCAAATCAAAAAATTGAAAAAAAGGCTTTTGCCACTTTGAATCCTCTTCTCTCAAATGCGAACCCTCCAAAGGAGAATGGCAAGGAGGGAAATATCATTTTCTTTTGCTGACCATGAAAGAGTACATTTGTTCTCTCCATTTTTTGTACATATTCCAATGCAAATACCCTCTCTGTTACATGTATTGGAAGTTTGTAGGGTTCTACCCATGAACCATAAAACCTTAACACAGTGTACTCTTCGATTAAGTACCAGTCAGCCAATTTTAGTTCACTTTTGAGTTGAATGCAATTTCTACAAGTAACAGGCAATCTAGGCATTGGAGTGCCTATAATTTTATGTACATTGGTGCCAAAAAGAAGTCTACAAAATTGTTGTAGTTCCTTCTGTTATCAATCATCCTTATCTGAGGTGTCTACTCATATATTGGATTTTGGCCTTGAGTTTGACTACAAAGCTTATTTGCCTCAAATAATGCACGATTCTTTGCTAGGAGAAGATAGCACAAGTAGATTGTGAATCTAAATGTCTTCTCTGAACCTCTTTGAATCATTAGTAATTGATCTTGCATGCAACGAAAAATGTGCTCAATAAAATGATATCTTACTAGTTCTTTTTTAAAATGAATATGATAAAGCATTTCAAGAATGCTGGCATCCACTTGTTTGTTACTATCCAATCCCAAACAAAATGCTAGCAAGGAAATACTATCCTGTGCCCATAGCACAAAAAATTCAAAATCATAAGGAGGCATGTGATTTGGACTCAGCCTACAACCGCTTGTTATTCCTCTGATATAAGAATCTCTCTGTTCTGCATCTAATTTTTCATAATCATCTTCCAACTTTCCCAGGTCAATATGTATGTTTGACTATTGTTGTTGAAACCCTAGGTTCAATAGACTAGCAAATTCACTCTCAGTTATGGATAAAATTTCCTCCTGAGTAATTTTATTCACAATTGCTTTTCTATTTTCATCATAATTTTTGGCGCAGAGCATAACAATTTATGGGCAAGGGAATACTTGATGTAACGCCATGTGTGCTGACCCAGCTAGCCACGGTGCAATTTTATTTGCAGTTGCATTTACACTAGGGTTAAATGAACAAAATTTTGAAGCCTTATTTGGATCGTTCCACTTATTTTCAAGTTCAAATCTTATCTCCATTATACCCTTATTTCCATGAATAATAGGATCATGTATATCATGGAATAAATCACTGAAACCTGGTGTTTTAAGCATATTGTGGAATTCTGTTATTTTGCCCATGTTATTCTTGGTATTTGTTTTGCCCATCGTGGTAAATATTTAAACACAGCTACAAGCCTACAGGGGTGATTCAAAATTAAAACCTTATAGACTAAATTTTTTTATATAATATAAACAGTAAAGTTGTAAAATTTAAAATGTGGGATGTAAATTTTTAGGATTTTAGTAGTTACACTTACCCGTTCACGTTCACGTTGCCCTTAGTTTTGATTTTTGCAGATAGCTAAGAGACTGTAGTTTGTTGCTTTCCTCAGACCACAATCCTCTACCTAGAAATTAAGAATCTATAACTTTTCTATGTTGTAACTTTGTAAATTGTAATTTGTAATCCCTTTCTAATTTCTAAATCTGCAGACAATGTATAACTACAAAATTAAAGAAAATTAACGCGCCAAAATTGTACAATATGTACTCTATAGTCTATAGTAGTCACACTTGTCACACAGTACACTTTCACTTTAAATGTGAGTGGAATCGTGGACCACTAGTGTTACCTAACCCGTCATAATGTATTAATGTCATTCATAACATCACTATTAATTGCAAGTGGAATGTGATTATGTCAATGTGTTAAATAAGCAGTAACATGTGTCATGATTCTAGGACACATTTGAAATGACAGGGTTTCTTTTTCCTTTCATCCCGAAACTCAACTTCGATCGTTGATCTATAAACATCCAATGACACCAGTGAATGGTGTGGTGGCCCCGTGGGTTGTTGGTCCCACTCCCATTAGGTAAGCTAGTTAGGTATCAGGATGACTCACATCACGAGTTAGACGTGTCAGTGTCACGTCATCACCAAATTGAAATGACATTGTTATTTGTTGGTCGACCGAGGAGTTTAGTGACGCGTGTCATGTTTCTGGGACGCGTTTGAAATGATAGGGTTTCTTTTTCCTATCATCTCAAAACTCAACTTTGGTCGTTGATCTATAAACATTCAATGGCGCTGGTGAATGGTGTGTTGGTCTCGTGGGTCGTGGGTCCCACTCCCATTAACTAATCTAGTCAAGTATCAAGATGACTCACATCACGAGTCAGACATGTCAGTGTCACGTCATCACCAAATTGAAACTACATTGTTATTTGTTGGTCGACCGAGGAGTTTAGTGACGTGTCATGTTTTTGGGATGCATTTGAAATGACAAGGTTTCTTTTTCCTTTCATCTCGAAACTCAACTTCGATTGTTGATCTATAAACATCCAACGACACCGGTGAATGGTGTGGTGGCCCCATGGGTCATGGGTCCCACTCCCATTAAATTATGAGTATAGTTAGTATATCATTAAATTATATAACTGCAATGACGTATATTAATTAAAATAGTAAAAGAATATATAAATAAACATTATAGTATCATGCTAAATTAAAATTAGATGACATCCTAAAGAACATTTATCATACCAAAGATATTTATCAACTAATTATACATGAGATATAGATAAAATTTTATAATTTTTTTAAAAAGGGTTAAATTGATTAATTTCAATTATTAAATTGTTTGATATATCTTGTTCAAGTGATAAATTCATCCAATTGTAGAAGCTAGACAATATTCTTAAGGTTAAATATAATGCATAAAAAAACATAAATTAATTTTAAAATAACATTTATGCTTTAAAAAAACCAAACACACTTATAATAAATAAAGTTGATAATATACCAAGCTAAATAATTTGAACTTTATTAAAATTGATAGAAAATTAATATTATGTATTTTAAAGTATAAATTAAAAATATCAATATAGTAAAAATTATATATGTTAAATAAATGTATAATCTAATAAAATTATATATATAAATAAAAATAAAAGAAAATTTATTAAAAGCATTGGTTTATATATGTAAAAATAAAAATAATTAAATTCTAATTTAAACTTATATACAAATAAAAATAAAAATAAATATGAAATTAAACTATATAAAAAATAATTTTTGAAAATTGACAATTTAAAAGAGTTAAAATGTCTATATTTGATTAAAATATCTATATTTGAATAACATTTTACAAATTAAAAAGATAAACATCAATTAAAACTAATTATCTTTTTTTTAAAAAGTTTATCCACTTGTCACAAATGTGGAAAAGATAAAATTGAAATTAATGCATTCATTAATAGAGGTGTTAGAAAAATGATTATTTAACAAAAAAAGTGTATCCACTTGTCACAAGAAAATATAAGGTTGCAATTAATGTTTGCATTAATAGAGGTGTTGAAAAAAATAGTTGTATTTTTTATGAAGAAAATTGAATTTTTTCATTGCCTTTTTCATCATGAACCAATACAGTTTTAAAAAAAAATTGTATTTTTCAATTTCAAAAAAAATGCAAATTAATAAACCTTTTGCAAACATTGGTATATCAATGAAATTTTTAGATTATAGAACTAATATGGAACTAGGTGATTCCATTAGTTTCCTGCCAAAAGAAGGAACTAATAATATTTTATATTCACATAGGCTTTTATAAACAATTCAATAGAAAATTCAAAAATGCAAAATATTGCAATGTTGCATAAGTAAGCATAAGAAGTTAAAACAATGAAATACAATTTTATATCGAATTGAAACTCCAAAAATTTTATTGATATTTCTTGAAATTTACAAATTTACAAAATTAGGGGAAAACCCTAGACTCTAGAACTACTATACTATTCGTCGTAGAAACCACCAAAATTGACCATGTAGCCAGTTGTTGCCATCTTCCACTTCATCCAGGAAAAACCATTTTCAAAAAAAATTCAACCCAATTCTCGCACATTTCCTATGGTGCTGCAACTGCCCAGTAGTCAAGCCTAGTAAAAATGGTTGCAGGACCACATTCTAGCCAAGTTCCAGAAGCTTGTGGACTTCACCCGCCCAAGAGATCCCCACTCCTAAAACTGCATGAGCAACAATTTCAATGTCATCGCCCAAATATACTACTTTAAAAATCTTCTTCAGGAGTAGCACAATTTTGGCCCTTTCTTCTCCGAGGTCAAGCAGGGAGGCTAGAAATTGTGATGTAATGTCACTATTGGCATGATACCAATTCTCATTCTTCAAAAATTTATGCCCCAAAACCATTTTGACAGCAACAATAACAAACTTCACACCAGAGCATGCAACAACCTCATTGCAAATTGACAAGAGGTTTTCCTCAGGAACATGACCTAGAAAGGCCTTATGCTCCTCTTCCAAAGTGCATCTCAGGCGAATAGGGTTGTCCATCTTTACTGCAAAGTTCAAACTCTAAGTTCTAGCAGACTAACACCAAACAAACCAAACCTATCAGCTACCAAAAATGAGATGAGCAATGATGAAAGAAGTAGCTCAATTGCCTATAAATAAGCTTGGTTGGCAGGGTGTCAGGGATTATTTGTTTGTTTCCATCCGACTGCCAATTCAATTACATTAAATTAGAAAATATTCTTAAATCTTGAACATAATTGCAAGTACATGTCGGAAAGGCCAATTGTAATTAAACACTAATGTCGTCCATTGTCCTGTAATGCGTGTGAAGCCACTTAACCGATGGAAAAGGCCAATTGTAATTAAGACTAATAGTAATAGTACTACTGCCAGTGGACTGTGGCATGTCCTGTAATGCGTGCAAAGCCACTTAGCCGATGGAAAAGGCCAATTGTAAATTGTAATTAATAGTGACAAGACATCAATATACTATCTCCTACAACTTAAGTGATACATGTTGGACAGAAACGTGTCACCATTTCAAACACTTGAACAAGGTCGAGGCTTCATTCTAGATGTTTGGTAGTGTACTAGCGAGAGAATGTCACTATCACTGACATGTCATTTAATTCTTTCCGGGTGCACTGTACTCTGCATACAACTTACCTTGATACATGTCAACATTTTGGTGACTACCTCGACAATTCTCTTCCTTCAAAAAATGTTGGCCAAAATTAAACCTCAGCCATTGATCTTGGATCATCAAACGGTCTGAGTTCTCAAATAATACATTTAACATAATTACAGTAGTAGTGGCCAATAATTTATGTAAGTTGGTATGTTAGGTTAGGCTACTTATTTTCCATCTTTTACTTCCTTCTCTCATCCTGATGATGGATCACAAAGTGTGATCCGAAACGTCGATGATAAAAAAACTTACACAATCGAATCCAGAAGCAACATCATCATTAGCAATGGATTGTGGAAACCTGATATTATTAATTAAATAAATTAATTCAATTATTTGGAAAATTATTTACCCACCTTTTTATAAAAAAGGTATCGGTTATTAAAATATTTGCCAACCAATATCCATATTTAAAAACATAATTTGCCATCAATATTAATAATTTTAATAAAAACAAAAATTATAATCACCATTATTTTATAAAAATTGTCTAAACTATTAAAAAAATCGTCACCAAATATCCATCCATTGATGCATAATTCGCCAACACTATTAAATCTTTTTCCACCCAAATGACATGTGATTCGCCACAATTTTATAAATTTTGGGAGGGGGGTGGTTCCTTAAAGTTATCTGTCTTACATGCTTGCTTGACCATACAATAGCCATGACTATTGGCCTTCCAAAAATTATCAAAAAAGTTGCAAAAAGTTTTGCTCGACAACTTTTCATCTTTTATTGCTTCTAACCTCTAAATACCTCCAAATGGATTCAAATCCATGCTAAAGCGTAAGAGACATATTAAAAACATGAAAATGCATAATTTTGGTCAAATCCCAATGTTGACCAATGTTGACTGACCTAGACTTTGAACATAGATCTGATTACAAACATGATCACAATTGCTTAAATGGACTCTAAAGATGCTTGAAACCTAACATATTGTTTTGTGTCAACTTAAATTGTGGTTTGATTTGACTAGTTAGGACTTGGGCCCCTACATTAGATAATTTATGTCTAGTAAACATAGGTGTACTCACTAATTTTGAATCTTCCATCCCAAAAGTTTTCAATTTTTCCTTGATATATTTGGACTGTGTAATGAAGATACCTTGATTCATTTGAATACTTGTAAACCAACAAAGAATTTTATCTCACCAAACATTGACATGTCAAATTCCTTCTTCATTTCATCAACAAAAGATTTGCATAATGCTTCCTTACCTCCAAATATGATATCATTAACAAAAAATATAGATAATAATACCTCATTGTTATTGCCAGTCTTCAAATATAGATTGATGTTATCATTTGTTCCTGAAAAATAAATCTTCACTAAATAGTTATGTAGACTTTCATACCATGTTATAGGGGCTTGTTTCAAACCATATAAAGATTTGTGCAGCTTGCACACCATATTTTTCTTCCTGCACCCTACAAATACTTCTGGTTGTTCTATGTATACTTCTTCAATTATTCCATTAATAAATTCAGATTTGACATCCATTTGATATACCTTGAATCCTTTATAAGTAAAATATGCAAGCAGTGTTCTACCTCCTTCTAGTCTAGCTACAAGGAAAATATTTCCCCATAGTCAACACCTTCTTGTGTGTATCCTTTTCATACAATCTATCTTTATTCCTTGTAACTTCACCTTTTTTATTTATCTTGTTTCTGAATATCCATTTTGTTCTAATAAAAAAAAAAAAATTTAGGTCTAGGTACTAAGGTCCATTTTTTATTCTTTTCAATCTGCTCAATTTCTTCATTCATTGCATGTATCCAATCTTGGTTCTCCAAAGCATCTTTCACAAATTTGGGATAAAATTCACAAAGTAAGAACGTATCACTTATGGGTCTTGTTCCTTTCATAACACTATATTCTTTATCTCTAATGATTTTTTAGGTGCATGGTGTCTTATTAAATATTTTACTAATACATGCTCTTTTTTTCTTTGTTTTTCAATAGATTGATCTTGAAAAATGATTTCAAGTTCATTATATCTCTCTTGTTTAGGTTCTAGCTCATTTTATGCACACACATCATTGCCACCCTAATGTTCAACTTCCTCTATATGTGACTCGACATCATTTTCCTATTGCTTGGCACCCGCGGTCTATTACTCAGAAACTAGTTGTTGGAACTCGACATTCCTAGCCAGTTGAGGATTTGCAACCTTGTTTTCTTGTTCAGGTGGAGTTTTGGGAGCACCATCATTCACATATATGAATGAGTTGTAAGATTTAGGTTCTTTCTTGCATTCAACTTAATTTTTCTTTGTATATTTTTCAACTTTCACATTTGCAATTTCCACAACTTTGTTGGTGTTAGAGTTGAAACACTTATAAGCTTTTCTCTTAGTGGAATATCCTATAAATATACCTTCATCACTTTCATCATCAAGTTTTACAAGTCTATTATTCTTAAATATGTAACATTTTCTTCCAAAAACTTTGAAATACTTCACATTAGGTGTATATCCATACCACAATTCAAAAGGTGTAGCATTTGTACCTTTCCTGACTTGCACTCTATTTAGGGTATTAATAGTTATACTTCCAACTTCTCTCAAGTATTTATGTGACACATTTTTCTTCATCATTAGTTTTCTAGCACAATCCATGATTGATCTATTCCTTCTTTAAGCTATTCTAGTTTGAGGAGGGGTCCTAGGTATAGACATTTTTCTTTTGATTCCTCTTTCATTGTAGAATATGTTGAACTCATTGGAAATGAATTCACCAACTCTGTCAGATCTCAAGAACTTCATACTCTTTCTTATCTCATTTTCAACTCTGGCTAAATACCACTTAAATAATTAAAAAGCATCAAATTTTTCCTTAAAAAATGTCACAGTCATCATTCTAGAGTAATCATCAACAAATAGAATGAAATATTTGTCTCCATAATAGCTTTGAAAACCAATAGGTACACATAAGTCAGTATGAACCAATTCTAAAATATCATTTGATGAGTATGTTTTCTCTTAAAACTAGACTTTATCATTTTTCTCAATTGACATTGTTTACATAGAGCATTGTCAGGTTTCTCTAGTTTTGGAAAACCTCTTACTCTTTTCATTTTACTAATGCTAACCAAATTATCAAAGTTTACATGAAAAAACCACTAATGCCATAACCAAATATCTTCATGTTGGGCAAATAGACATGTCTCATCAAATAAATCTAGATAGAACAAGTTACCTTTTGTTTGATCATAACTTCCAATCAGTTTACCATCAACATCAATTATTTTGGCCTTCCTGTGATGGAATTCAACTTTTTACCCTAATTTTTTAAACTATAAAACACTCAACATATTATAGTTAAGTCCAACCCAATAAACATTGTCACATTTGATCTTATCAATAAATTGAATTGATCCTTTACCTTTTACAAGATATGGAACATCATTACCAAATTTAACACATCTACCCTTATATGGTCCTATCTCCTCAAATTTACTTCTATCACCAATCATGTGATTCAAACAACCACTATCAATTATCCATTTATCACTTTTTTTCACATAAGAGATTATTGCATCTTTCACATCTTCATCAAAGTCTTCTTCCATAGCAACATAGACAACTTCTTCATCATTACTTTTAGATCCAACATTAATTTCTTCTTCAAAAATGTAACAAGATTTCTTACCTTTGTCCTTGTAGTCCTTATTCTTCTTAAAGTCTTGGTCATCTCTTTTCCCTTCATACTTGCTTTCCTTCCTTTCATCCTTTTCTTCTTTCTCACAAAACCATGTAGTAATATGACCAACTTTGTTGCATGAAAAATAGATATTGGGAAGTTTACCTTTGTATTTTCCTTTGCCTCTTCCAAATCTCCTAGCAATCAGTGCTTCAAGTTCATCAAGTTCATCATCAGAAGTATCACTGGCACTTTTCACATGTTATCCTTTTCCTTTCTTGCTAAGAACCAATTGTGATTTAAAAGTAGATTCAATAGTAGCAAGAGTGTAACTATCAAAATTAGACATCTCAAAAGAAGTCTACCATTTACACCTTCTAGATTTATATCATTGTGTGGAGTACATCTCAGTTATTATATTGCAAAAACCCTAATTGCATAGAGAGGAAGTAGAGTTCTCAATACCTTTCTTATTATTGTCTCATCCTCAATCTTTCCTTTGGCACCTTGAATATCATTGGAAACCTCTTTGATTCTTGCAAAGTATTCAACTATGTTCTCACCTTCTATCATTCTCATTTCATCAAATTTTCCTCTAAAACTTTTTGATTTGGCTCTCAAGACACTATCATCTCTTCCATAGATGGTCTTTAATTTATCCCACATTTCCTTTGAATTCTTGCACTCTTTTATATCATCAAACTCAGCATAGCTTGGGGCTGAAGAAATCTCCAACATTGAATGATTATGTTCTTTCTTTTATTTTGGTTAATGAGTAGTTAGTGGGACAGTTATAATGTTCACATATGCATTGTCCACAAAATCAAATGCAACATCACCAATACTAGCTATATGTAGCCTCATCAACATTTACCTACAGGAAAATGCTCTTTGTTCAACTTTGGTACCTCCTTTTTCTATGTCATGATCTTTATCTTTGAGTACCTTCAAACTTCTCTCTACAAGCACCAATACTTTATCCAAGGTCAAAATGTACCAATTGAACAAACAAACACTTAAGAAACTTTAGATCTCATCATTCCATTGCTCAATCTATATTATTAACTGTTGTCCATTGTTCTACATATAATAGACTTGCAGAATGTAAACATTAATCAGTAAAACGCTATAATAACATCCACACAAGTTTGACACTAGGATTTGATGTAGAACCCCAATTTGAGAAAAACCACCAATAAGATGTCACTAATTTTTACTCTTCTAAAGTGAGCTATGTTAGGATCCAACCCTATTAAAGGTTACAAAACACACTGTTAAATGTGACCCTATTAAAGGATATAATCACCCTATTAAAAGTAGTCTTGTTAGAGGACTTTAGAACATTCCAGAATGTCACCCTACTAAAGGATTTACATATGACAATTAGATCAGCCTTGATTAAATGATTTTAAATATTGTTCACAATGGTTAGAAAGTAACAACAGGGTTTTGGTTTATTGAAACTCACTTTGTATGTACAAATCTTTGTTCAGATCTTGTGTGTTGTTTCACTATATGTCCTTCATTGTCATCTTAGTTTTGATTCTCTTGGAAATGCTTCAAGTAATCACCCTTCACTTCTTTTCAACTTGATTCAGACTTCTACTTAGATTTGCTAATCAATAACATCAACAACTATTCCAACTCTTTGGAACTCCTTCACACACATATATCCTCTCTACCCATATAGAAATTTCTCCCTTATACCTCTTTAAATAGGTAATTATAATCTTTTTCTACTTAAACACCACCGTAGATCTTAGGTTTTATGATTAGATCCATTAAATATAATGTATTTGATCACCATTTAGATTTTCCCTTCTTTTCTAGAAAATTCTCTTGGAATCCAATCCTTAGGTTGTTTACCTAATCCTCTCTTGATATTATTTTATCTAACTCATCTCCTTATCTTCAACACGCTTTCCATATCCCGAGGAATCAACTTAGTCGGCTGGAAGTTATGATTTCTCATAAACTATTAAAATTTTGTTCGTTGGCCAACACTGTGTTCTAATACTTGATCATCACTAAGTTATTTGGTTATTACCAAATTTCTTACTTGGTATGTACAATATCACTCAGTCAATATTGATGTTCAGTCAACATTGATTTTTCTTGGCACTTATTGTTGCTTGATTAACATTGGCATCACTCGATATGTACTTCAAAATTCTTTAGTCTTCTACACTTTTTTTCAATCAAACCTATGTATTTAATTTTTCTCACACTTTCAAGACTTAAACATTATTGTCTTCTCCATTAATAATATGATTTAAACAATCAATTTTCTTGTTAAAGTCTAACTAATCACATGTCCATTTGTAGCTTCCTCTTCATAACTCGACCATTCCTCTAGGTGCTTTTGTTATGAGCATCTCCTCAAATCCTCTTCATCAATCATATAGATATGACACTTCAATTAGATAGAAAACTACCTCACCAATAGTTTTGACATCAACGACAACATAACAATTGTTTCAATTGTAGTTTCTAAGATAAAGAAATTCAACTTGCATACCTAGAGAATGTATGAGAAGTAACATCATTAAAGAGAAACATAGTGGTGGACTTACTCAATATATTTGGATTGACAAGACACTAAAATTGATTTTTGAAAAATACTATTAGTGATAGATATATATGGATGTTCAAAAATTTATGATAATTGTGGAGTTTTTCAAGTAGGAAAAGGAACTAGTTAGAATTTGGGTTTGTATTCACCTTTTCCTATTCCTAGTAGACCTTGAGAGGACATAAGCATGGATATCTTGTGGTAGACAAATTTTCTTAAGATGGCACATTTCATACCTTGCAAGAAAACATATGATGTAGTACATATATAAGAGCTATTTTTCAAAGAGATAATGAGGTTGCTTGGATTTTCAAAGACAATTATTTTAGATAGAGATATTAAGTCCATTGGATATTCTTGGAAGACATGTTGGAAGAAATTAGATACTAAACTTAAGTTTAGTTCTACATTTCACCCTCAAACTGATGAATAAACTAAAGTTGTGAATAGAAGTTGGGTAATTTGTTGAGATGTTTGGTTGGAAGTAAGCCTACAAATTGGGACTTGGTCTTGACACAAGCTGAATTTAGAAACAACAACTCTATGAACAAAAGTACTATGAAGAAACATTTTGAGATCATAAATGGACTACACCCTAGAGGAACTACAAAATTGAGAAACTTGAGTAAGGAAGAAAATTGTAGTGATTTTGTTGAAGCTTTTGTAAGTTTCAAAAAATATTTGCATGATGATGTAAGAGACACTTTGCATAACAGTACTAAAAAATATAAATAGTGAGATGATAAGAGGAAAGGACATAAATATTTTAATGAAGGTGATCAAATAATGATTCATTTGAAGAAAATAGATTCCTAGTTGGAACCTAGAACAAATTGAAAATGAAGAAGTTTGGACCTTGTAAAATTTTGAGAAAATTATCCAGTGGAAATGCTTTTGAAGTGGAGTTTCCTGAAGATATGGATATTTCACCCATATTCAACATGTCTAATATCTTTGAATACCATAAGCCTAAAAGTGAGTTGGTTGATAATCCCAAATTATCACAAGAAGAAAGAGAAAGGTATTAAACTAATCTTGAATACCAGAATAAGAAGAAGCACCAAAGGGAAGAATTACATTGAATACCTTGTTCAGTGGAAAGGAAAACCAATTCAAGATAGTGCATGTATATCATAAGTTGAACTAGATCTATATGATTTAGGTCATAATACTCTTGAGTTTTAATGTGGACATCAATTCTCTTCTTACCCCAGGTGTCTGATGCAAGAGCATCTAGGGTCTTAAGCAAGCTTGCATCAACCAAATAAAACTTCTTATTTTTGTACTAGTTTGTTATTCATGAAGTAGTTGGTTTTTCTTTTGGTTTCTCTTTATGCACAATTGATATCATGTTGAGAACCTATTATAGATCCTTGTCCCAAGTACACAAGTTCTAATGCTTCATAGTCCTCAAGTTATGTGTCATTATTGTAGTCCCTATTTTCCTATTTTTATCATTGAGCGAGGGGTGTTGTTTTGATTAATGTAGTTTCCTATACTTACATGGCATCTTGCATAGTTGGGAGTCGATTCCTAACACACATGTGGTACCTATCTCTATGTGCACATGGTTTAGTGTTGTCCTTTTCTTGGATTTTGGTTTGCTCTTCCAAGACTGGGCCTATATTGTAATTAAATGCTTGACTATCCAACTTGTGGCTTAGATAGCTATAAAAGAAGCTTGGTTAGATGGAGGAAACTAGCATTCTTAGAGGGAAAGAAGATAGAAGATGCCAGCTTGGACTCTGAATTTTCTTTCTTGATTTTGTATAAGGTTGTAGCCTAAAAGGCCTCACAACTTAGCAAGTTGTTGTTTTGTATATGAAGTTAAATAATTACACCTAATAATATTTTGCATTTGGTTTGTGTTCTCTATTGAGTACTTGATTTTTTTATAAATCTTCTATGTGTGACTCTAAGTAGAGAATATTGGATGGTTTTAAGTTGACTTTATTCCACATGTTTCATCCTTCCCCCTTGTGCTTGCATCACATCACCCAATAATATCACACATACTATATCATTTGATGATCTAAAATCTTCTTTCTATCAAGTGTTCTTACATTTTTTGACAATTGTAACACTCCAAACTCTTTTCACCAGTCAACCAATCAGGTTGTGGTCATGACTATGTTAAAATATAACCATGTAGATGCAACACACATTATCACATTTTGTGAGTCCACTTCTATCTTAACTACCATCAAAGTGTTGTCTAAGATGTTAGCCACTCTATTGGAATTAACATTTTTGTTGCATCACTGATCATAAGCTTATTCTCATTTATCATGTCATATCTTCATTATGTCTTTTACCGATCATGTTACTTAGTTATTCTTACTTAGTTGCTTCAATAGTTTCCATCAATGATAACCAAACATATTCTCCTTATGATTTCAAATAATATCCCATCATAGTGCTAACATCAAGGAGATTTAAAGTTAAAAGGTAACTAGAGAGGAGGAAAACCTAATGGCTAAAGAAGCTTTGGTGGTAGAAAATCTAGCCTATTTAGGTGTTGCAATTGCAATCAAGTGGTTTATCTAGTACATAAAATTCTTGAGAAGGATGGCTTAAGTACACAAGTGTACTATCCTAAAATGGGTAATCCCCATTAGTTGAGACCTTTTATCTCCCATCTTTTAGTGACATTATGGAACATGGATGGGTTCGTGCTCAGTCACCTATTTCTCTTGTTCTCCTCATTTTCTACTTTCACCAACATAGTATTTGATATTGAAGTTGATGAAAGATCAACCCCAAGGATCCCAAGAATCACCTCCATGCAAACACATGTCATAGTAGAGAGAAGAAAAAATTCATGGAGGTTGTAATTCCTAGATCCATAGATGAGATATTTTTTATGAGAAAAAAGAGAGATTGTTATTATCAAAAGTGGATTAATAAATTACAAAGAGATTAATCCTTATAAAAGAGATCAAAACCCTAATAGGTAATACCTAGGTTGCATGATAATAATTAATAAACTTATGGAGTAGCTAAAAACCTAGAAACTACTACTGAAATTAAATTTGGATCCAAGCAACGAAGTCTGATGAGGTACCCAAGCACAACCTAATCTTTGAAAAGAGGAGAAATAGAGAAAACTACATGGGAAAAATCCTACTCCAAAAAGAGATGGAAAACATGCTAAAAGGAGCTAGTGAAGGAATAAAGAAGCCGCCAAACAAGGGAATGTCCTAGAAGGGTGAGCCCACAATAGTGGGTGCCACTTTTGACCAATTTTGACACTAAAATCAACATTTTTGAAACAAACCTCATATTCAAGTGACTATATCTCTAAAAATGTTAAGAATTTGAAGATGACACAAACTAGTAATTTCTAGTACTTTTTTCCTACTTTGTAACCATATTTTTAAAATAAATTTTTAAAAAATTTAGTCAATTTTTTCTTCTCCCTAGAAAAGTGGTACATATGAAAAATCAATATTTTTAAAGAGTGATAGTCATTTTGAAAAGCATAACATTTTTTCTACAAATGATAATGAGGTAATTCTTTTGATGTTAGATTTTTAATATCAATATCTAGAGAATACATTCGGTTGTATGAAATTTGGTTGAATATTGTATAGTTTATGAAGTTTTGAAGTGACATCAATTGTAATTCAAACATACATTCATTTTAACAAGCATAACTTGAACTCAATATACCATAAATCAATTTTTCTTTTTTCAATGGAAAATTAACTCAACAACATATTACTTAGAGATTTTTCAAAAAAAAGACCTAATTTAATTTTTTCCCGAAGTGTCGAAGTCAGTCGATGTTCAATCATTAATCAACCTATAATGAGTTAAACTCATATTTGAAAGTCTTAATGAATATAATGCCTATTAAAATTATAGTCATTGGAAAGCTTGCTCTGAGTAGCACAATTTTGACTTTTTTAGATTTATAGTAGGAGGTCATTTGATCTCAATTTTGAGGGTCAAAATGCCATTTTTTAATTTTTTTTTGAAAAGGAACAAAGTTTTTAAAAAAACATAATCATGCGAACATCGTGTTCATGCAAACATATATTATATGTTCATGCGAACATATGTTTGCATGGACATGCTTTTAAAAATTGTGTACATAGTTGTGAACCTGTTCCATTATATGTTCACACAATTATATAAGATTATGTTCACGCGAACACATAATGAAATAAGGTTTGCATGAACATAATTTATGTGTTTGTGAGAACACATTGAGTTCATGTGAACATTTTTAAGTCATTTTTTTTAATATTGCCAATTTTTTTTTTGCCACAAAATTGGCACCCACTATTGTGGGCTTACTTAGAAGATAGGAACAAAAGATGATCATGTAGAACACCACTGAAGCATGAAGTTGCAAACACTACTAAACTGCTAATTTGAAGAACTTCCACTATATAAAACATGAATAGGTAGAGAAGACGAAGTCTAAAGAGCTAATCAATCAAAGATGAAAGGTATCTCTATGGCCTCCAAAAGAAGGAATGAAAGAATGTTTATATGGTAAATGATCTATCTCACTAAAATGCATAGGTATCTAGTCACTACAATCGCCTAGTACATAGGATCAAATATTGAATACATAGCTCACTCCATCAAACCAAGAAAGTAATAAAACCAACATAAACCCCCTATAATGTTGAGAGGTAAGAAATGAACACTAAAATTGAATGCAATATCTCCTGTAGAAAGAAGAACCAAGAATATTGAGAGTTCAAAAGAAGTACAAACACCTATAATGGCACATGTCATTGACACATCATGAAGCTAATGTTGTGGAAGGAACACTCACTTGAAAAAGGAAGATGGTGAATATGGCCAACATGAAACCCCCGAAGGAACTTTATATTATAGTGTGACTACAATGAAATACAAAGATATGCAAGATATTAGATGCAATAAAGTGGCACTTTATCTTAGTGTGTTTGCAAAAATATTACAAATGGATGTCAACAAAGATCAAAAGAGACATAAGGTTAATACATGAGATAGTACAACCCATGAAAAATCATCTAAAGAAACAAAATCAATCTCTAGACCTAAACTAACCAAGATATCTATCAAAATGAAAAAACACAAAAAATTGAATTAGATGTTCCTGGAGCAAAATATGGAAAAGAAAATGTCTCAATATATGTCTCCTAGAGTGCAAAATAGAACCTTTAACTTTCACTACATAAACGAGCAATCAAACAGCATCAAAAGTAACAATAAATTGCACCATCATGATGGGCTCAGAACCATCTTTCTGATGATATTTCATTTGTGAAAAATGGAGTCTAAATGAGCAAGTTACGGCTAAAACATCATAGGTAGGTCAAAAAAATGTTAGAAAGGAAAAAAAAAATTTGTCTTAGGATATCTACCAAGATGCCTTGGAAAGCATGCCAACTAGTACCAAAATTTACCTTGGGATTCATGACAAACCATAGTAATTTCCATACCAAAATTTGCATACTAAAAATCTTGATTTACACATCAAAAAGTCTTGATTTACATGCCCAAATTCTCAATTTTGTGCAAAAGAAAATCTCAACTTCTATGCCAAAAATCACAAAATTGTCACCTCAACAAACATGCCCAATTTGGGAGCAATATTTTTTAACCTCAAATTTCAACTATGTCTAAATTGGACAAATTTTATATGGAAATAATGAGTTTTGGGCACTCTGATCTCAATGATGAGGTCTATTTGGGCTCCAAATGTGCCAAAAGACCCCCAAATCAAATTTTGAAAAAAAAAACCCTCTAAAAACTGAAACCCTCTAAAATTAAAGAATACAGATCTGAAAACCAAACCAAATTCTCATAAATAGAACAAGGAAATGAAGATTTTGAGCTCTTATACTATGTTGAAGTTGATGAAAGATTAGCCCCGTAGCTTCTAAGAATCACCTACATGCAAACACCTATCAAAAAAGAGAAGCAAAAAGCTATGGAGATTGGAATTCCCAGATCTATAGATGAGACATTTTTTATGAGAAAAATGAGAGATTGCTATTATCAAAAATGAATTAATAAATTACAAAGAGATCAATCCTTATAAAGGATTTCAAAACCCTAACAAGTAAAACCTAGATTGCATGATAACTATCAATAAAAGAATTAATGATTATATTCCCAAAGTTTAGCATAAGTAAACTAGAGATATTAACTCACTTAATAATTAAATCAAATATGATTTAATTAATAAGAAAAAATTTTATTACTCTAACACAAACATCTATCACAAAAAGAGAGAAGAAAATGTTATAGAGGTTGCTATTTCCAAATCCATAGATGAGACATTCTTGATGAGTAAAAAGAGAAATTGCTATTATCAAAAGTCAATAAATTATTACAAAGAGATCAATCCTTATAAAAGGAAATCAAAACCCTAATAGCTAAAACCTAGGTTGCCTGATAATAATTAATAAAATAATTAGTTATTATACATCCAAAGTTTAGCCTAAGTAAACTAGAGATAGTAAGTGATTTAATTAATAAGGAAAAAAATTATAACTCTAACACCCCCCTTAAGATAAACTTAGGGAGTAGCTAAAAGCCTAGAAACTACTACTGAAAGTAAATTTGAGTCTCGACAACAAGGCTTGATGAGGTACCCAAGCACAACCAAACCTTTTTAAAGAGAAGAAATAGAGAAAACCACATGGAAAAAATCCTAATCCAAAAAGATGTGAAAATAATGCTAAAAAGAACTAGTGGAAGATTGAAGAAGCCTCCAAGCTAAGGAATGTCCCAAAACATAGGAACAAAAGATGATTATTAATAACACCATTGAAACATAAAGCTACAAATACTAAAAAACTGCTATTTGAATAACCTCCACTATATAAAACATGAATAGGTAGAGAAGACAAAGTCTGAAAAGCTAATCAATCGAAGATGAAAGGTATCTCCATGGACTCCAAAAGAAGGAATGAAAGAATGTCTATATGGTAAATGATCAATCTCAAAGAAATGCATAGGTATCTAGACATTGCAGTCACCTAGTACATAGGATCAAATATTGGATGTATAGCTCACTCCATCAAACCAAGAAAGCAATAGAACCAAAATAACCACCCTATAATACTAAGAGGTAAGACATGAACACTTAAATTGAATGCAATATCTCCTTTAGAAAGAAGAACCTGTAGTGCCTCTTGTGTTTGCAGTTTGTACCTTGTCTATTTTGATTCGAGAGATACTTGATACTCCTATTATTTGTACCTTGAGATGACCGGAGGGTTGACTATTATACTTTGATTTCAGTACCATAGATACTATACTACTATTGGGTTTAGTTTATCATATTTGCATGTCAATTCCATTTTGAGATGACAATAGATCTATGATGATATCTGATTATCTAGTATTTGGACATACTTTTTGATTATGTTATGTGATGGATTGTATGCTATGGTTATTTATGTCATTCTTGTCTTTTATGCTTTATGTGAATGTGAGTGATGTAAATGGATTAATTAGGTATTTTAATTCATTATTGCTTCGGCTATGATGTTATATGCAATTGCACTTGATCGTGTGTTTTAGTGTGTAGGAATTATATCCCTAATAGTGGCAAATGGAGTTAGTGATTCAACTATTCTTTTTTTACCAATGTCATCCATGTATGCTCCACATATCCTTATTTTAATTATTTAAGTTACAACCTTTCAGTGATTATTAAATCCAAACTCATCTGCATTATGTGATTAGACCAGTGAGTGCATTTATGCATTTAGTGGTTCATATTATCACAAAATTTGTTTATTGGTTTATGTGATTTTGGGTTTTCGAACTTTAAATCTTCTCGAATTTAATTTCTGACAGCTTTGCCTTAGGTGAATTCCTATTATGAGGAATAACCTATTTTCATTTGGGTTGATTTGAAGTCTAGCTAGTCTAACTACCTATTTTCCCTAATTGACTATTGACTTGAAAAGTAAATAAGTATTGACTTCTCACTTTTTGAAAATACAAATTTCAGAGCTTTTTAGAAATCCTCTTCCTAAAGGATTGGATTTTTGTTCATTGTGGGAGCTGTGAGCATGGGATCTTCACGAGGTCGATCTTGTTAGATTCAGCTCGAGTAGACCTTCCTTTGCTATGATTTTCAGTAGCTTAGGCAAACATTTTATTTTATTGTGCAAGGTTTAGTTTCTATCCTTTTTTCTATCAGGTAGAGCCTTCCCATTTTATTTTTTTCTAATCTGTTTTAGCTTCTATTTCTGGTAACACTTTGTTAGAAGGTTAAGAACTAGTGTTCCTCTCCATTTTTGTTTGTTGGTTTTGCCTAGTTGGTCGGGTATAAACATTTTATTAATTTTTGGGATGTGGGTTTGGAGTTGCACATCGTTATGCTAGCCATTTTTGCATACGGTGTCCAAACTCAAATATTATTCAATTTTTAGGGCTTTTGTATGCCAAGTTCAAATCGGTTTTAATTTCAAAAAAAATAGTTTTTAGGATTTTCACCTCATTTTGCGTGCCACCCTATTTTCTTAGGTTGCTATTGTGTTCAGTTTATCATATTTGCATGTTGATGCCATTTTGAGATGACAATAGTTCTACGATGATATCTGATTATCTAGTATTTGGACATACTTTCTGATTATGTTATGTAATGGATTGTATGTTATGGTTATTTATGTCATTCTTGTCTTTTATGCTTTATGTGAATGTGAGTGATGTAAATGGATTAATTAGGTATTTTGATGAATTATTGCTTCGGCTATGATATTATATGCAATTGCACTTGATCATGTGTTTTAGTGTGTAGGAATTATATCCCTAGCGGTGGCAAATGGAGTTAGTGATTCAACTATTCTTTTTTTACCAATGTCATCGATATATGCTCCACATATCCTTATTTTAATTGTTTAAGTTAAAAGCTTTTGGTGATTATTAAATCCAAACTCATGTGCATTATGTGATTAGACTAGTGAGTGTGTTTGTGCATTTAGAGGTTCGTATTGTCACAAAAGTTGTTTAGTGGTTTATGTGGTTTTGGGTTTTCGAGTTTTAAATCTTCTCAAACTTAATTTCTGGCAACTCTGCCTTGGGTGAATTCCGATTATGAGGAATAACCTGTTTTCATTTGGGTTGATTTGAAGTCTAGCTAGTCTAACTACCTATTTTCCCTAATTGACTATTCACTTGAAAAGTGAATAAGTATCAACTTCTCACTTTTTGAAAATACAAATTTGAGAGCTTTTTAGAAATCCTCTTCCTACAGGATTGGATTTTTGTTCATTCTGGTAGCTGTGAGTGTGGGATCTTCAAGAGGTCAGTCTTATTAGATCTGGCTCGAGTAAACCTTGCTTTGTTGTGATTTCTAGCAGCTTCGACATAGGTTTTGTTTTATTGTATGGGGTTCAGTTTCTATTCTTTTTTAGTTAGGTAGGGCTTTCCCATTTTGTTTTTTTCTACTCTATTTTAGCTTCTATTTCTGGTAGTAGTTTGTTAGGAGGTTAAGAACTAGTGTTCCCCTCCATTTTTGTTTGTTGGTTCTACATAGTTGGTCTAGTATGAACATTTTCCTAATTTTTGGGATGGGGGTTTGGGGTTTCGCATCGTTATGCTGGCCTTTTTTGCATATGGTGTCCAAACACAAATATTATTCAATTGTTCAAGGGTTTTGTGCGCCAAGTTCAAATGGGTTTTAATTTTTATTTTTTTAAACATTTTTAGGATTTTTACCTCATTTTGCATGCCACCCTATTTTCTCAGGTTTCCTTGGCATGAGTTAGGTTGTGGACCTAGATTATCAGTTTGGACATTGGTTGGACGTTTATGGCACTTTTTGTGTTATGCATTGGGATGCATGTCACATTTGTCATCCTAATTTTATTTTTGATTGAGTGACTTTCTTCTTTATGTTCTCATCCAGTCCTTATGTTATGATCTTTGTAATGGTGGTGCGCCACACACAAGTATGTGCATGTAAATCTGTCGGGTGACTTGTGAGGCTTGATCTTCTATGGTACTTCTGGAAGTTATGATCATTAGGGTTGGGTTAGAAATTTGCATGCCTACAGGAACTCATTGTTGGATGAACATGGGTAGGCTAGGGTAGCATATGGAGGGGGCTTCTATCTTGTAGCTTGGTGATCATTGTGCCCAAAGGGTTAGCGAAGGAATTTTAATTAAGTGATAACTAAATAAAACACTAGGTGGTAATAAAACTTAAGACAATAAAAATATGTGGTGTGCTAGGCCCTTCCGTTGAGGAGTTGAATCTGCATAGTCTGAGCTCGGCCTTTTGGATGCCAAGCAACTCTCCATGATGTTAGCCCCTACTTAGTAGCCCATTGAGTGTCTAACTAGGACCTATAACTTATGCATTGTCTATGTCTTGGTTTCAGTCTTCATACTATCTGGTGAGTGTTAGTCATGGATGTTATGCTTTTGTGTGTTTGTGGTTGGATCATTATCTCCATCTGCATGGTAGCAGAGGGCCTGTAGGTTGCACATGGTTGGGAGGTGTAGCTACCTATACCACTGCTAGGGACTGGTGTATAAAGATAATCTATTTTCCTAATGTGATCATTGCTGGATGTTTCCACTTGGTACTTTAGGTTCCGGAATATGCTTTCTTGTGATTTATTCTTTCAATGGGATGCTTGTATATCATGTTTAGATGATGTTAGTTATTGCTATAGTTCCTTATTATGATGATTAGCATATGATAGATGATGTTATTTGCATCTGTAGGATTATCTTATGTTTTACTCCTAGGATGTTAGATTTCTATATGCTTATGTTGTAGCATGTTTTAGTAGTGACATCCTTATATGATAGTATCGATGACCTGATCTGTAGCTTGGGATGTTATGCACGAGGGATGGCTAGGGCCCATGATGGTCTTATGATGCTATTATGGTTGGGAGGAACTGTGTACTTAAATTAGTTGTACTATTCATTGTGATGTTATTTTTTTTATTGCAATGTTGTTTTAGGTACACTACGATGTTATCTTTTGTACTTTCCTTTACTACTTGTTAGATGGTTAGATTGTATTTTTGTTTTTCAATATTGTGTTTGAGTGTTCACACCTCAAATTGTGGATCCAATACTCCCTAGTGTGGAGGTTCTAAACTTTGTTCGTCTCTTTAGTTGTCTTTAGGAGTTTTCTTGATTTTCTTGGGTGACCATGTGTCAACATGGGGATATACAATATTATGTCACATTCCCATTAGATTTTTGTTATGCATTCCTTGATTATGTTGCACGCCTCTTATAGAAATATCATACAATACTTTCTAATATCGCATCCCCATTGAAGAAGTGTCGTACAATACTTGTAAAGTATCACATGCCTTTGATAGAAGTGTTACCCAAACTTTGAAGGTGTCACACCCCTTCTTGATGAATGTCGCATGATACTGGAAAGTATCGCCTAGTACTAATTTAAAGTATCATCTAGTATTTGTAAAAATCTGTCCAGGCAAACAACAAGCACTTTTCAAAAAGACCCAAAATTTTTGGGAAGAGTTTAGGAGGCCCTCTTAGGTGTTCTTCAATCCTTTGGTGTCACATTTTGAATTTGAAATGTTTCAATTTGGATTTGGTAATGCGTCTTTTGTTGTTAGTTATTTTGGTCAGTAGTTGCATTTGGAGATCCATTGGTGTTAGGATACTTTTTTAGTCTTCTGTTGCGATCATTGTGATCCTTGTATGTTATATGCTGTGTGCATTCATACTTGTTAAGAAAAAATAAATTATCTTGGCTTATATTTATCCTTGTTTCCAAGGATCTTTGGGCGGGGCATTATAGAACCAAGAACATTGAGAGTGCAAAAGAAGTACAAACACCTATAATGGCAAGTATCATTGACACATCATGAGGTTAATGTCATAGAAGTAACACTCACTTGACAAAGGAAGATGGTGAATATGGCCAACATGAAACCCCCAAGGCACTTTATAATGTAGTGTGAGTACAATAAAATAAAAAGATGTGCAAGATCCTGAAATAAAATAGAGTGGCACTTTATCTTAGTGCGTTTGCAAAAATATTACAAAAGGATGTCAACAAAGATCAAAAGAGATATAAGGTTGATACAACATATAATAAAACCCATGATGAATCATCTAAAGCAATGAAATCAATCTCTGGACTTGAAACAACCAAGATATCCAGCAAAATGCAAAAAAAAAAGCAAAAAATTGAATGGGATGTGCCTAGAGTAGAATCTGAAAAATAGAATGTCTCAAGATATGTCTCCTGCAGTGCAATATAGAACCTTTGACTTTGACTGCATAAACTAGCAACAAAAATGAATTAGAAGTCTAATAGTGTCACAATGGGCAATATCTCATTTATGAAAAATAGAGTCCGGATGAGCAAGTTATAGCCAAAAATCCACATGTAGGTCAAAACAAAGTTGGATGAGAAAAATAAAAATATTTACCACCTTGGGAAGCATGCAAATTTTGTATCAAAATTATCTTGATTTGCATACAAAAATCTCAATTTATGCATTAAAAATCTCAATTTGTGTGCCAAGAAATCTCAATTTTTGTGTCAAAAACTTTTAGTTTACATGCCAAAAAATCACAATTTGTTTGCCAAAAATCTCAATTTGCATGCTTAAAAATCTCAATTTTTGGTGCCAAAAAATCATCAAGTTGTCACCTCAAGAAATGTGCCCAATCTAAAAGCAATATTATTTTGCCTCAAATTCCAACTATATCAAAATCAAACAAATTTTATATGAAAATAGGGGTTTTTGGGTACTGTAAGCTCAATAGTGAGGTCTGTTTGGGCTCAAAGTGTACGAAAAAAAGATGACCCCTAGATCCAATACAAAAAATCTCTAAAAAATGAAACCATCTGAAAGGAAAAACATAGATTTAAAAGTCAAGCCAAAACTCTCATAAACAAAAGAGGAGCATGAAGATCCAGAGCTTTGATACCATTGAAGTTGATGAAAGATCAATCCCATAGCTCCCAAGAATCACCTATATGCAAACACTTGTCACAAAAAGAGAGAAGCAAAGGTGATGGAAGCTAGACTTCTCAGATCCACAGATAAGACATTCTTGATGAGCAAAAAGAGATATTACTAATATCAAAAGTGAATAAATAATTACAAAGATATGAATCTTATAAAAGGAGATTAAAACCCTAACAGGTAAAACCTAGGTTTCATGATAATAATCAATAAAATATTTTATTATTATATGCCCAAAGTTTGGTCTAAGTAAACTAGAGATAATAAGTTACTTAATAATTAAATCAATATGATTTAATTAATAAGAAAAAAACTATTACTCTAAAATTTGAGGCCTTAGGGTTGGCTCCTTGTGGGCCAACCTTGGAATAGGCTGACCAATTTGACCTCTTCTAGGATAGGTTGACCAAGTCAATCTATTCCCCAGGGATTTTGGATCCTAGGCACAATCTTGTCTTAGGGATTTTAATTTAATTATCGGGTGATCATGTAGGATTTCTTTATTTTTTCCCCAAAAACTTAGTATAAAAGGAATCTTAGGTACCTTATTTGACATAAGGATACATTCAAGAAATCAAAAGGTAGCCAAACAAGCATTCAAGAATTCAAGAAAGGAGATTTTCATCGAGCATTCAAGGTCTTCAAAAGTGGGCATTTTCTCTTCAAGATCTAGCATTTGTTTGGCCATCAAGGGAGGAAATCTACATTATGGAACTCACCATCTTCTTCATTAATGCACATTTACATCCATGACTCTATGATGTGGTTTTGGTAGATTTATTGTATTTGTGAAGATATCCTACATTCTTCATTGTAAATTAAACATTCACAACATTCAAACATTGTAAATCCTTATTGACAAGGGTATCCATATGCAAAGTGAATATTTACATTTGTCTTTCTTTCATTTACACATTTACATTCATATTTCAAGGTTGATTCCTCAATCTAGGACTTGAAAAAAGCATGCCCTCATCCACCAAAAACAAGAAAATAAGATTTTAAGTGTGTAGGAGTAGGTTAATAAAATTTTGACTATAGATCTAGAAAACATTCATTGTGTCATTTTTGAGGAAATTGAGGCAAATTTTCTACAACACCTAGGAACACGGTGACATTTTTGATGTCTTCCTAAGACCTTGAGAATAAATAAAACTTTATGGATTTTTAGTTGTGATTGCAAAATTATAGATGGAAGTTCCCTCATAGTTTTAGATCTATGATATTTGGAGGAAAAATTTAAATTCCTCTACACATTTCAAGGTGGGTACTTTATCATTTATTTCATCTTTAGGTCTAGACCTATTTTCAAATCTTAATTGGGTTAATTGCTTACATTTAGCACATAGACCTATCTTACACTTCTCACTTAAACCCTTGAATCAATTGAACTTTTACATTTATACATATTTAGTCAAATTTACATCGCACTAAATAGGACTTTCTTGTGTACTTCCTTGATATAATTTAAGTTTAGCATCAACCTCCCTTTATCTCCTTGGTTTTTGTTAATCTAACCTTGATTATATTGAGAGTTATGTTTGTGAATCCCTCTTTCTCTTGTATTCAATGTCTTAGTGTGAAAATGGTTAGTTAATAAATTTATCTCATCTAATTGACATTGTTAAATTCATTAATTGTATTTGCCCACTAAACAATAAGAAGAAAGGAGAACCCAATTAGTCTAAGAGGATACTTATAGTGTTAACTCACCATCCAATTCTCTAGATTGTAAGAAAGTATAGTGCATAATGAGGAGGATGACTCTTTTGAAGATACTTACCACTCAAGAACCCCCACAAAGGAAGACAATCTTTTGGACAATTTGAAAAATTTATGGAAAGGTATGTAAACTTCTATTTGATTTTCATTCCATATAAAATCTTATATCTTTGGAGATGGTTGAAAACTTAAACTTGTAAGATTACCAGGTCCTTTTCCATACAAAATATATTGGTTAACAAAGGGGCAACAAAGTCTAGTAAATGAGCAATCTTGGGTAGAATTCCAAGTATGGTAGTATAAGGGCAAGGTGTTATGTGACATAGTAGACACTATAAAAGAAAAAAGTTATTAGCTCCCTTTTTTCTCCCTTTTTTTCTTCCACCCACTTTTTCATTGTGTTTTTTTTTCTTCTGAAAAGTTGACACTAGTTTTTGGGATGGCACCATTTTTGGTGTAGTTTGTTTGGGGTAAAATAAGTAGGCACAAAATTAGTTTCTACTTGGCACCTAGATTAGTGCCTACGTTAGCACCTATTGTAGCACATGAAGTAGCTCCTAAATTAGTAGTGTCTAATTTAGTTCCAAATTGAGTGCCTAAATTAGTACCCAATTTAGCACCTACATAAGCACCTGAATCGACATCTAATTTAGCTCCTAAATTAGTAGTGTCTAATTTAGCACCTAGTTTAGTTCATAAATTAGTAGTATCTAATTTAGCACCTAGTTTAGCATCTAAATTAGTTCTCAAATTAACACCTAGCCTAGTGCCTAATTTAGCGCTTGATTGAGTAGTGTATAATTTAGCACCTAATTTAGTGCCTAAATTAGCACCTAGTTTAACACCTGAATTAGTGCATATTTTAGTACACCTAGATTAGAACCTATTTTATTGCCTAGTTAAGCAATTGGATTAGTACTTAATTTAAAACCTAAATTAGTAGTGTTTAACTTAGCATTCAATGTAGTGTCCAATTAGCACCTAATTAGACACCTAAATTAATTAGTATTATACATTATAAATGCCCTCAAAATATCATTATTCATGTATGTATTACATGGGATCCAAAATGGACACAAAATTGATCCTAAATTGTCCATATAAATTCATGCAAAAAATAACCCCCCTCATACTATCCAAAACTATATTATTTGACTATTCATGTAGTCATTGAAATTTTGTTCAACTATTTCTCCTATCACTATTAGAAATCTATTTTGTGAATATTCAAGCTTCTCGTAACTTTCTTTTTATTCTACCAAAATCAACATTAATATGAATTCATGAACTCTATAACCTTCGTTGAACGAGAAGAGATAATTAAATCTCTCTTAGTCTCTAGTATATATATGTTAATTCTTATGTTTTCCTCTCAATAAGATTGTATTTCTCTTTCCATACTTTCCTCATTATCATAAACTAAAATCATGATGAGGGAAAAAAAATCACTATTTTCTCCTATTTATTTTCCCACTTTTTTTCCTAACCATAAAAGTTTTAGACACTCTACCCTTCACGAGGTTCTATTGACCTTTATTGTCAATGAACAAAAGAGATTCCTTTAAATCAATTTTTTTGAGGTATGGATTAAATTGTTATGCTTCTTTCCTTAAATTTTTTCATGCAAACTATAATGCAACAATTAATTTTAGCAATTGACACTATCACATCCTTGTTTGGTCTACTATCATTATCTCTAACTATGTGAAATGAAATGGTGAAAGCTCTACCTCAAAACTCTTTCCAATAAAAATGATAATTAGCACCTAACAAATTGCTAACTATTAGTAAATTTTATGCCTAAAATAGTACAGACTTTAGGTGCATTTTTCACCTAAAATAACACCTTTGTGTTGGAGCAAAAGTTCCCCCATCCTTTGGCACCGAGTTATGTGCCAACATCCTTTACATTTTATTATGTATCCTCAAAAATTATGAAAGGTTAATACATTACCTTTCCAACCCTTAATAGTATTGGTAGTAACCAATACATGAAATTCAAGATGTTGTTTAAGACACCTGTAATATTGCACTATTAATTTTGTGTTCCTTGATGTTTATTTTGTGTCCATTAATATATATGCCTTATTAATATTCTTATCATTTGTAGGTATAGAACTGTATTGTCTTAAAATGGAAGTACCTCATTTTGAGACCTTTAGTCCTCCTTATTGTGGTCTTGGTCTTTCTTTTTCCTTCTCAATCTGGCTCACATTTATAGACCTTCTCTCACCTTTCAATTTGGTCCTTTAGATGTTGCATTTTCACCTTTTTTACCATAACTTATAGTGGATCCATTATTTCTTGTTTCTTTTTGCGCCTCCTCCAAGACCTTCGAGACCTTTATTTGTGCCCTTCCTTGCAAATAGGTTGACCTATTCCCAAGAAGAGGTTGACCAATTCAACCTCTTTCTTGAAGAGTTGGGATCATGAGGCCTGAAGTGCCTCAAGGTTTCCAAATAATTTATTTTTCTCTTGGGTTAGTATGCTTTATTTTCAACCACAAAAACTAGTATAAAAGGAGGCCTGATATCTTGATTTTCAAATCCATGAATTCACACACATCCATTAGCAATGAAGCACACAAGCAAGTAAACATGTGTTCAAGCAAGTATCTTTAGGTATTCATCAAAGTTCAAGCACTTGCTCCTTGCATCAAGCATCTTCCTTCAAGGTGGTACTAGAGTTTGGCTTCAAAGGAGGAGATCTACAATTCAAATTTATTTGAGTTCTTCTATCCTTCATCATGACATGTCACATAGATTCCTAGACAGGAGGTTTTAACTTCTTTGATTTTGTTAATATTTTGTAGCATTAGTCAAATAAAACATTGAGTATAAACATAAGAATGACTCTTTAATTAAATGTCAAATATATATATATATATATATAATGATAAAAATATTATTAGTATTAGTATAAAATATCGAAGAAATCTTAATTTAATAGGAGTTTCCATCATACATGTGGGTGTTGAGCTAAATTATTTACTATCTATTTAACTGGACCTATGTCATTCAATGCATAATTCATCACTGTCAATTAGCAT
Source organism: Cupressus sempervirens (assembly GCA_028749045.1). Classification (NCBI taxonomy): domain Eukaryota; kingdom Viridiplantae; phylum Streptophyta; class Pinopsida; order Cupressales; family Cupressaceae; genus Cupressus; species Cupressus sempervirens. The sequence goes on from CM053788.1 coordinate 217,802,530, forward strand.
GGTATAGTTTATGTTAAACCTTAGTCTTGGGCATTACTAAAGTTTAATCTACCCCATTCTTAATGTGACCCTTGACGTGGATAGCCACATGTTATGTGAAGGGTTGCATTCTATGCAAAATTTATGATATAAATAAAGTTTAAACATCTTGGAAAATATAATAGGTAATCAGTCCTTTATGATAATATAGTGAAATACAACTTAGTGGGGGAGAGATATAATCAATCTTATACTTTTCAATATAAGTTTTATTTTATATTTAAAACCCTTACTATATATAAGGTCTCATATATATATATATATATATATATATATATATATATATATATATATATATATCACAAGGATTATTAAATTGATTTATAAAATTTAAATAAATATAGTTTCCATAATTTAACATGGTATCAGAGCCAGGTTTAAGAGATGATCTGGATTAGATTTATTCATTCAATGCATTCTAACATTATTAAACCATACTTATCAAAATGATAAGCAGAAAGAGGATTGAAGATAGATTCGAAGGTGCTTCAGATTTTGAAGCTTGGAACTTATGTATAATGATGATGTTAAAGAAATAGAAGTTAACAATGATTTTGGAAAATCCTCCTAAAAATACGAAGACTAGTGAGTGGGAAACTGACAACACCAAACTAATGGAATTGTTAGTAGATGGAGTAAAATATCATCTATTACCTATTATCACAAAATTAGACTATGTGTATGACACATTCAAAGCTCTAGAAAATATGTTCAAAATCAAAAACACAAGCAAGATTCTCACTCTAAAAAATCAACTCAATAATATAAAGATGAAGAAAGGAGAGACCATCACCTCATACTTTATGAGGATAACAGAGTTAAGAAACCAACTATTAACAGTTGGTCACAACTATGATAGGAAAGAGTTAATTATGATATCATTAAATGGCCTACCTTTTTATGGTAAAAATTTAGACAAGGATCAGGAGCTCATCCCAAACCTCCAAATTTTGATTGACTAAAAGATGACTCCATTCAAGAAGAGTGTAATTGAAAAACTAGAGGAATTAATATGGAGTCCAGAAATGAAGACATTCAAGCTCTCACCACAAACTTAAAAAGGAAAATGGGGAAGAATGAAAAATAAACATTCAAGAAATTGAAAGATATTTCTAATGTATAATGTTTTAGATGCGAAAAATATGATCACACTAGAGCAAGCTATCTTGGAAGACTCAAACATCAAGCTTCCTTCGCTAAAGTTAATTATTCAAACTTGGATTCAAAGAAGGTCTATTCTAAAGAACTTCAAATCTAAAATTTGTGAAATCTAAGATTAAGAGGGAGTTCCTTATCATATGCACCGAAGCCTCTAGAAAAATAAAAGTGGATCACTTTCAAGGTAATCTTTGTAATGCCTCGCTCGGAGATCCTTGGAACAAGGATTCAATTCAAGCCAATATATATTTTTTACAAGTATGAATGCACATGACAAGATCATACAAGGATCACAAAGATCACAATAGAAGACTTCACCAAAAATCCAAGCAACCAACGAATCTCCAAATGCCACAACCAAACAAAAAATGACAAACTATGGACGATGCACAATTGAATTGAAATCAAACATCCTGAATTCAAAATCCAATTCCAAGGTATTCAAGAACACCATAAAAGGTATCCAAAACACCTCCAAAAACTTTTGGTCAAACCAAAAAGTGTCTACTGTGCAGTCGGACAAGTTTTTCAAAAACCCAGGTGATACTTTGAATCAGCATAGTATGATACTTTTTAGTATCATATGACCTTTCTAATGAAAGCATGCAATACAATCAAGGTTTGGGTGACACTTCTCAAGAAGGCGTGTGATACTTTACCGGTATCATATGACCTTTCTCCAAGAAGCATGTGATACAACAGAGTGTTGCACGATAGAATTTACAAGGGCATGCGATACTTTCCAATATCGCATGATTCTTCTCCTTTGGATGTGTGATACTTTAACATATCGCCCAATGCTGATACATGTTTGCCTAGAGAAAGAAAGAATTACTCTTAGAGCCAAAACAAGGGATAAAACAAGAAAGAAAACCTCCACATCAGGGAGTATCAGATCCATGTAGATCGAGGAATGAACACTTGAGTGCATAAACAACAAAACACCATGAAACAAGGAAGAGGAACATCTATCCATCTAAACCATACCAGGAAAAGGGAATAACTAAAACCAACATCATAGTATATAGAAGTAACATCGCAATGTATAGAAATAAAATTGCAATAACTAAATAACCAAAATAAGTACGTAGTTTCGCCCAACCATCAATAACGTCATAAGACCATCATGGATCCTAGCCATCCGCCATGCATAACATCCCAAACTACCAACTAGATCATCAGTGTTATCTTATGAGGATGTCACTACTAACACATGCTACAATATAAGAATAAGGAAATCTAACATGCTAAAAGTAAAGCATTAGATAAACCAATAAGTAAACCATGCCATCTATCATATGTTAAACATCATACAAATAGGAAATCTAACATGCTAAACCAATCATACAAATAGAAAATCTAACATGCTAAACCAATAATTATTCACTTTTCAAGTGAATAATCGATTAGGGCAATTGACCAACCAACCTAGTTAAACTCCGAATGGACCCAAATGAAAATAGGTTATTCCTAAAAATAAGAATTCATCTATGGAAAAGCTGCCAAAAATTTAAAATAAAATAAAATAAATCCCAAAAACCCAAAAAACTCAGAATTTCCTTAACAATCTTCGCGACAAATGCAAACCTCTAAATGCACAGACATGCTTACCGGTCTAATCACATAATGTAAATGAGTTCAGATTTAATAATCATTGAAATGATTAATTACACAATTAAAATAAGGATAAGTCGACCATACAGGGATGACATTTGTAAAATATGAATGGCTGAATCACTAACTCCATGTGCCACTGCCAGGGATATCAATCATGCACACTAAACAACATGATCAAGTGCAATTACATATAATAACATCGCTGAAGCAATAAATGTATTAACTCACCTAATTTAACCATTTATTTAATTATACTAAAATAATCCATTTACATCATTCACGTTCGCATAAAGCATATCAACACAGGAATGAAGTAAATAACTATAGCATTAAATCCATCAAATAACATAATCAGATATATGTCCAAATACTAAATAACTAGATATCATCACAAAGCATACTATCACCTCAAAATGGCATCATCATGCAAATATGATAAACTGAATAGTATAGTAGTATAGTATCTATGATATTGAATCAAGGTATGACATCCGACCCTCTAGTCATTTCAAAATATCTCTTGGATCAAAACATAATAAGGTAAATATCCGCAACAAAAAACTAATGAATCAACATGGACGATCCATTTCTAATTATTTAAGAAATTAATAATGATTGTTTAAATAACATAAAAAGGCACTTAAAATACATAAGTAAACATAGTCATAAACATGACTAACCACTGCTATAGGAACCTAGTCTAGTGTAGCACAATAATAGTACATAGTGCAATCTTTGCACACATCTCAAGATAGTCACTGAATAACATCATAATACCACATCGATCTTGGTAACCACTGGCACAAACCTCAATGAACCATAAATCACATCATAATCTCATAAATCGTCCATAATAATAATCAAAGAAATTGATATAAAAACATAAATCCAATCACCTCAACGGTATAGACCACTCATGGTCACAATCATGATCCCTTCACAATGAAAGATCAACAAGGTTACATCCATCGGGATGACTTCCAGAAGTCAAATGGGAGAGGCACTACATCATCCCCCCCCCCAAAGACTAGGCTTACTCTTGGAAGCCTACAATCCAAGAATAGAAAAGAAACACACCAAAAGAAAAATCAAAACCAAGCAATAGGGATGGCTCACTGACTTCTTCACAAGTCCAACCAAATCATTCCAACATTCTCAAACCATTACATCAACCTTAGATAGGTTAATCATAAGAGAATAAGTGTCACACTGACACAAGGTCCTCCAACAAGGAACTTCCTATGCGCTAGGAAAACCCATCTAGCCATAAAGTCAACAATATAAGGTAAGGAAAAAAAAACCCACTCTACCTCGTCAACAGGTACCCAACTATGACATGCAGCTACCCCATGACTTCAAAACTAGGTCAAAACACTACGCACTTCCAACAAGAGTTGGAATCATGGGGAATAACCATCCCATGTTCCCAAGAATACTATCATGCTACACATGAGCATCCTTGAATCCACGTAAAATCACCCTTTGAACAAAGTGTATGACAGTTTACCATCAAAAGTGTGCACTCCAAAGGATACTCACCACTACTAACCACCAAGCATAGGAGCACTTAGTCTCTATGGTACAAAAGCTTGATTATCACTGGTAACTAGGGTTACATAACCCAACTAGACAAGGTATCACCTTTCCACAAGGTTGCAAAGAACTCAATAGTGGACAAACCATGTAGTATCTGCATACCAACTCATAAGATGGTAACATGTGTCCAATGATACTATGTCCCTCTAGAACCATGCTAGGAATACCACACCCAACCTATCACTAAACTCAATCTCCAGCCTCAAGTCAATAGTTAATGAGAAAACTTGACTGAGACAATCCCCTTGAAGAAACAAGCTTAGGGAGAAAGAAACTATAGAGTATTAGGACTGAGAGGGAGTCTCTCTCAACCTCTACACTAAATCAACCCAATATGAGTTAGGGAAAACTCACAATTCCACCAACCACCAACATACTCAAACAACACTAACTGGGCTACTGGCATAACCGTGCTAGCCTACTTTCTCAAGAGAGAAAAGGATACAGAGATGCACCAAAGTCAACATCCAAAAGGAAAATCTAGACTCATCAAAAGACTGAGTCACTCTCAAATGACAAGGCAACATCCACCACAAACAAGGAACACTCACAAACCATACTTCACCTCACAAGGGTGGGTTGGTGCTATAGGAAACACACAGACCAAAGCACGAACCCCAACAAATACCTAGTAGATTATGAAGATTTATTAACATCTCCCTAATAATAACATGAAGGGTTAAACTTCTCCAACAACCATGAATGTGATATGTCATGATTGAATTGGCCTCTACTCAATAAAGGGTACTCAAAACATCGATCTACACCTTCAAAACTGCGAACAAGTTGCTCGTTGTTCCCCAAGTAAAATTTTGAATTAGAAAAGTCTCGCGCGAAGTTTCTCATCAAAGCAGGCAAGAAAGTGCAATGAACCAAGTGGGAAAGTGCATGATCACTAGTTTCTCGCATGAAATTTCAAATCAACACAAGAATTTTCTTCACTTCAGAGGCCATAACTTTCATGTCTGAACTCAAATTGACTTCATTTGAAAAGTGTCAAAAATATATTGACTGGGAGCAGTCACACAAGAGGGATAGATCACCACACAATGCTAAGGAATGCATCATCCTAACAGCATTAGAGAACACACTTACAGACCTCAAGCAGTATACCAATAACAACCTCATGTATATGCAGACAACAATAATTTCCATGCAATGCAACATTTAGATATCCATAAATTTAATACGAATTTCCATAAGCTTATGAATCAATCAAATTGGGGACTTAAGTCATTAACCCAAATGGTCTTAATATTAAACCTACTACTTTTCAATGATTCACAATAACACTCATTTCTCAATGAAGGGAACCATTTCATTACAATAATGAAAAAACATAGAATCACATATAAGATTTGTTTATTTACTTACAAATAGGAGAAAATAGGGAAACAATGCACCTTACTCCACAAGGAGAAACAAAAAGAGGCACTCAAGGCCCACACCTAGATACCAAATCAGTGGCTCCATCCAAAAGGGTCTCACATCTAACCAACCAAGTGAAGCACATCGATTCCGTCTACAAAAGAAGAAAGACTCACTTGCTTCTCACAACGCTCTAGTCACATCTAATGAAGCAAAAAAGAGCACGAGCTCTCACACTTACACAATGCATCATCAACCATATGGGCAACATATACATAGAGATCCCAATGTTTGAACATGGGCTCTGATACCAGATGTAATGCCCCACCTAGAGATCCTTGGAACAAGGATTCAATTCAAGCCAAGATATATTTTTTTTACAAGTATGAATGCATATGACAATATCATACAGGGATCACAAAGATCATAATGGAAGACTTCACCAATAATTCAAGGAACCAAAAAATCTCTAAATGCCACAACCAAACCAAAAATGACAAACTATAGAAGATGCACAACTGAATTCAAATCAAACATCCTAAATTCAAAAGCCAATTTCAAAGTATTTGAGAACACCATAAAAGGTATCCAAAACACCTCCGAAAAACTTCTAGTTAAACCAAAAACTACCCATTATCCACCTGAACAGGTTTTTCCAAAACCCAGGCAATACTTTGAATTAGCATAGTATGATACTTTCCAGTATCATACAACCTTTCTAATCAAGGCATGCGATACAATAAGGGTTTGGGTGACACTTCCCAAGAAGACGTGCGATACTTTACTAGTATCGTACAACCTTTCTCCAAGAGGCATGTGGTACAATAGAGTGACACATAATAGAGTTTACAAGGGCATGCGATACTTTCTAGTATCCCATGATTCTTCTCCTTTCGACGTGCGATACTTTAACGTATCACCCAATGCTAATGCATGGTCATCCAGAGAAAGAATTACTCTAAGGGCTAAAACAAGAGATAAAACGAGAAAGAAAACCTCCATATTGGGGAGTACCAGATCCACATAGATCAAAGAATGAACACTCTAGTGCATAAACAACAAGATGCTATGAAACAAGGAAGAGGGACATCTATCCATCTGAACCATAGCAAAAAAAGGGAATAACTAAAAGCAACATCACAATATATAGAAGCAACATCACAATGTTTAGAAATAACATCACAATAACTAAATAACCAAACTAAGTATGCAGTTCCTCCCAATCTTTAAGAGCATCATAAGACCATCATGGATCCTAGTCATCCCTTGCATGTAACATCCCAAACTATCAACCATATTGTCGGTGTTATCTTATGAGGACGTCACTACTCAAATGTGCTACAACATAAGAATAAGGAAATCTAACATGCTAAAAGTAAAGCATTAGATAAACTAATAAGTCAACCACATCATCTATCATATGTTAAGCATCATATGAATAGGAAATCTAACATGCTAAACCAATCAGGAATAGATGCACCAATGAAACAATTCACATCATCTAATCATATGCTAAACATCATAATATAGGAATGCATCAAATAAACTAGCGTCATCTAAACATGATATCCAAGCATTCTAATGAAAGCATAAATCACAAGAAATCATAATCTAGAACCCAAAGTACCAAGTGAAAACATCTGGCAATGGTCACACTAGTATATAAGACTGTCTTTGTACATTGATCCCTAGCAATGGTATAGGTAACTATGCCTCCCAACCACATGGAACCCACAAGCCTACTCCCATCATGTTGATGGAGATAATAATCAAACCACAACCATACACAAGCAAACATCCATGGCTAACACACACCAAGCAGTATGATGATTGAAACCAAAACATAAACAATGCATAAACTATAGGTCCTAGTCAGACACTCAATAGGCTACTAAGTAGGGGCCGACATCATGGAGAGTCACTTGGCATCCAAAAGCCCAAGCTCAGACTGTGCAGATTCAAATCCTCAACGGAAGGCTCTAGCACCCCACATTTTTACTATCTTAATTTTATTACCATTTACACATTTTATTTAGTTATCACTTACTTAAAACTTCCTTCACCAACCCTCTGGGCACAATGATCACTAAGCTATGGGATTAAAGCCCCTTCCATATGCTACCCTACTCTACCCATGCTCATCCAATGATGAGTGCCCGTAGGCATGCAAATTCCCAACCCAATACCAATGATCATAACTTTTGAAAATACCATGGAAGATTGGGCCTTGCAAGTCACTCAAAAAATGTATGCACACGTACTCATGTATGGTGCACCACCATCACAAAGATCATAACACCAGAACTAGATGAGAATATAAGCAAAATATCACTCAACCGAAACAAGCTCAGGAGGACGGATTCTACATGAATGCCAAAGAACAATAAAACTATACATTATGAACTCACTCAACTAGCCTCAATTCGGGAGTATGGATTCTGCACAAATCCTAGTGTCCATGAAACAATAAAAAATGTCCAAAAGAAACCATAACACTAGGTATAAAATCACTCAACCGAACACAAAGTCAAGAGTATGGATATGACATGCATACCAATGCAAACATAAAAGTGCAACAATGGTTTGAATAACATCCAAACGAATGATCTAGGTCCATGACCAAAATCATGCCAAGAAAACCTGAGAAAATAGGGTGGCATGCAAAATGAGGTAAAAACCCCAAAAATTGGAAAAATTTGAAATTAAAACCCCTTTGGTCTTTGGCCACAAAATCCTAAAAATCCAATAAAATTTGAGTTCAAATGCCATATGCAAAAATGACCAGCATAACGGCACAAAACCCTAAGCCCCCATCCCAAAAATAGGGAAAATGTTCATACCTAACCAACTAGGTAGAACCAGCAAATAGAAATGGAGGGGAAACACTAATTCTCAGCCTCCTAACAAATGGCTACCAAAAACAAAAGCTAAAAGAGAGCAAAAACAATAAAATGGGAAAGCCCTACCTAACAGTCAAAAGGGCAAAATGAAAATTTGAGCCATAAAATAAAAACCCTGTAGAAGTGGCCAAAAATCGTGTCAATCCAAGGTATCCCCGAGCTAGATCTAACGAGACTGATCTCGCAAAAATCCCATGCCTATAGCTCCCACAACGAACAAACCCGTAAATCCTCATGAAGAGGATTTTGGGTTTTACTAGCAAAGTATCTAATTCAAAAGTGAGAAGTGAGGAATTAACTTCCTTTTTGGATACTTATTCACTTTTCAAGTGAATAATCGATTAAATCAATTAACTAGCCAACCTAGTTAAACCTTGAATTGACCCAAATTAAAATAGGCTATTTCTAGAAAAATAAATTCATCTATGGCAAAGCTGCTAGAAATTTAAAATAAAATAAAATAAAGCTTGAAAACCCAAAAAACTCAGAATTTCCTTAACAACCTTCACGACAAATGTGAACCTCTAAATGCATCGACATGCTTATTGGTCTAATCACATATTGCAAATGGGTTCAGATTTAATAATCGCTGAAAGGATTAATTAGACAATTAAAATAAGGATATGTCGACCATACAAGGACGACATTGGTAAAATATGAATGGATAAATCACTAACTCCATGTGCCACTGCTAGGGATATAAATTTTGTACACTAAACAACATGATCAAGTGCAATTGCATATAATAACATAGCTGGAGCAATAAATGCATTAGATCACCTAATTTAACCATTTATTTAATTATACTAAAATAATCCATTTACATCACTCACATTCGAATAAAGCATATCAATGCAGGAATGAAGTAAAAAAACCATAGCATTAAATCCATCACGTAACATAATAAAAAATATGTCCAAATACTGGATAACCATATATCATCACAAAACATACTGTCATCTCAAAATGGCATCATCATGCAGATATGATAAACTAAACAATATAGTATCTATGATACTAATTCAATGTATGACATCGAACCCACGGGTCATCTCAAAAGTAAAACATAAGTAACAAATATCTCTCAGTTAAAAACATAACAAGGTAAATATCTGCAACACAAAACCAATGACTCCAACATGGACAATCCATTTCTAATTATTTAAGCAATTAATAATGGTTGTTTAAACAATATAAAAAGGCACTTAAAACACATAAGTGAACACAGTCATAAACATGACTAACCACTATTACAGGAACCAAGTCGAGTGTAGCACAGTAATAGTACACAGTGCAATCTTTGCAAACATCTCAGGATAATCACGGAATAACATCATGATACCACATCAATCTTGGTAACCACTGGCACAAACCTCAGTGAACCATAAGTCACATCATAATCTCATAAATCAGCCATAAGCGTAATCAAAGCAACTAATACAGAAACATAAATCCAATCACCTCAATTGTATAGACCACTTATGGTTACAATCATGATCCCTTTATAACGAAAGATCAACAAGGTTACATCCATCGGGATGACTTCCAAAAGTCAAATGGGAGAGGCACTAAAATCTTGGTATGTTATTATTATTTGAGAAGAATCTCGAGATATTTTATTATTGTACAAATGAATTACTTATTAATAAAATTTATTTCTAATGGGCCATGTGTACAACATGAGGAAGTGACGCATTCTGAATGACTATCACTTGTATTTGTACAAGTTTTTTAAATATGAAGATCTTACAATAATTTAATTTTATATGATGATGAATACCTTATGATGTCTATGTGAATCATGATAGATTATACTTTGCATGTTGAATGTTTATATGGTATGCATTATGAGAATGTTAGTGCACATACCTTATGAAAATTTAAGCACCTAGTGAATGTTAAATGACTTGACATTCACGAATGCCAAAAGAGTTGGCATTCAAATATCAAATGAGTTGATATTCAAAGTCAAATGAGTTGACATTCCAAAAACCATTTTTTACATTGAGGTAAAATGTTGTTCATATTCTTGTTTATCCTCCCTAGCTAAAAGGGAGTGTTAATGTTCTATGGTGTTAGTTGAATAAAACATTGAATGTAAACATAAGAATGACTCTTTAATTAAATGTCAAATATATATTAATATTAATATTCTAGTTTAGATATATATATATATATATATATATATATATATATATATATATATATATATATATATATATATATATATATATATATATATATATATATATATATATATATATATAATTACTATTATTGTACTTGTTGTAGGTCATGTACTATTGCATTCACTCTATTTGATTAGTGAATTAGTTTTGAATGTATCAACCAATTATATGCAAGTATTTTTACCATCTTTCAATTTTTATAAAGTTTTCACATTTTTAATCATATAATATATTATGAAAAAATATTTATCTCCATTATAATTGGTTGAATTCATTTGGTCTTATAGGACCCCTTTTCTCAGAGCTCCCACCATATTGCATTTTTAACGACATAAATTTCGTAAATAAATATAGATATATACACAATTATTACATTCACAAACTATTATTAAGAAACTAATACATGAAAATATATCTTCTATTATTTTCCCTATAAACATCAACACCATGAAGTAAGTTATTGTTTTAATGTATATATTTCTTCTTTAAAACACAACAATTTTTTTTTAAATGTATGTCATAATAATTTTTTTAATTTTATATTTTATATTCATATTAAAAAATATATAATAGTAAAATTGAAATACAAGCACCCTTAATTTAAAATTTAAATTAACATTTAAAATTTAAAATATTACCATTAAAAATTGAATTTTTATTAATTGTTGATGAAAAATAATAATTAGCAAGTTATATATTACATTTTCTTTAATATTTTACTAACCATAGTGCATGGTAAAAAAAATGTTCAACATATAAAGTCAATTTCTATTATATTATTTTATAATACATATTAAAATACTCAAATATTCTATAGTACATAATTAATAATTAATAATTATATTATCTATCTATCTTTTTAAGCTTCAATTTCCTATATTAACGACAAGTACATGCCACTATGTGGCACTTGTTAGTATAACAAATCAAAGAGATCTTAATTTAATAGGAGTTTCCATTAACCATGTTTATACATGTGGGCATCAGGCTAAATTATTTACTATCTATTTGATCGGGCCTATGTCATTCAATGCATAATTCATCATCATCAATCAACATGGTATAGTTTATGTTAAACCTAGTCTTGGGCATTATTAATGTTTAATCTGCCCCATTCTTGATGTGACCCTTGATGTGGATAGTCATGTGTTAAGTGAAGGGTTGCATTCTATGCAAAATTTATGATATAAATAAAGTTCAAACATCTTGGAAAACATAATAGGTAATTAGTCCTTTATGCTAGTGCAACGAAATATGACTTGGTGGGCAAGAGATACAATCAAGCTTATACTTTTTAATATAAGTTCTATTTTATATTTAAAATCTTTTCTATATATAAGGTCATATATATATATATATATATATATATATATATATCACAAGGATTATTAAATTTATTTATAAAATTCAAATAAATCTAATTTTTGTAATTTAACATATTTCTTTTTGGTTTCATTGAGTCAAGGCTATTACATTTGCATACTTGATCACATATCAAATTTAATTGCACCTACAAAGGTAATTGTATCTTTCATTTGACATATTTGATCTTGCTACATGTTAACATTTCCTTTATCGTTACATTTACATTTCAATTTCAAGGTTGATTCCTCAGTTTAGGGCCTGACCAAGGCAAACCCTCATCAAACCAACAACAAAAAAAAGATCCATTGTGTGCAAGAGAATGTTAGCCAAATTATGGTTGCAAATAGAGAAATAACTCCCAAAGATCTTTAAAAAAAAATCAGTTCGACTTGATTGCAGGGTCTTGGGAATACAGTGACTTCATAGAACATTGTCTAAACTCTTTTCCTCTAGGTTGAACTATTCCCAGAGCCTTAGTAGGAAAAATCATTTCTATAATTTTTTGGGTTTTCTATTTTATTCAGGGATCTATGGATGGAATTTTAGAATCGGGCACAAATCCCCACTTCTCAAAGACACTTTCCTCTACACATTTCAAGGTGAGTACTCTATTATTCATTATTTTCACTTTAAACATTATTGTATATCTTAATTGGGTTGGTTGCATACATTTAGCACTTAGATCTACATCGCATATCTCACTTCATCAATTAGTTCAATCTTGCATTCACATTTACACATCATCACACACAAGAAAGTGTATTCCCTTACTTACATCCTTAATACAATTCATTTTTTAGCATTAGCATCCCTCTATCTCTTTGGGTATTTTTTTAATCTAATTTGAATGATAGATAGGGTTAAGCTTGAAAATCCTTCTCCCCTTACGTTGCATTTCAATTCTTTAGTGTGTAAAGTGGAAGTCTAGATCTGATTTCCCCTCTTTTATTTTTCACCTAAATATTTTGGTGAACTTGCACACTTTTGCTCCTTTGTTTGATTTTGGAGTTAGGTCTTCTTCGATGTATCTAGATCTACTTTGTATGCCCTTAGTGGTGTTAATATCTCCTTTTGCATTTACATTATTTTCATACAAATTTCATTTCATATATTTGCATGGTGAAAATATGAAAAAAATAATTTAATTATTTTTCATCTAGTCTCTTTTATATTCATTGCATTTCCTTCAAATCGGGTTGTTGTCTTTGTTTTCAAGTTTTTTCAAGTTCTTCAAGACATTCCATTTAATGCATATGATGATGCTTTTGTGTGTTCTTTCATTGAGACTTGTCTTTTCAAAGACGATGTTGATCAACCTCTAGTGCAACTTGATGTTTCCCACATGGATGCTCCTACTATTTGGAATGAACTCCTAGCTAAGGACATGGATTACTCCCTTCCTTATGAGGACCCCTTTATAAAACTATATAATAGCATTATTATTGGACAACCACTTTCTATGCATTTCATGGACATTCCTTCTATAGATGAGGCCTTGATGAGTTATGTTTGTCCTTCTCCTAAGAGTGCCTTAGCCATAGAAGACCACACATTTGATGTTTCTTCTTATTCTTCTCAAGATACCTCCCAATTCAAATAAGGTCTTATTGAAAAAGATGGTCATTATAACCTCATTTTCAACAAGCATAAGGATCTTACTCATGTTGACCCTATAAGTGACTTCTCAACTGTTCAAGATTCAACAATCTTAGATATTACACCACCATACATTCTTGACTTGGTGAGTCAAATGTCTTTATTTGATAAATATATGCATATTTACAATTTTACTTTACGTGTCAATCTAATTACACCTCTCATATATTATTCTTTTTTGTACTTCATCATTTTTTGCACTCTAAAGAATTCATTGCTTATGTTAGGTTTCATATGCATTTCAATAATGAATGGTATCTTTTTTGTGATAATTTTACTTGATACATCTACATCTCTATTATGTTGCTCTTATCTTTGTGCCATTGTTGGCTTATCATTTAGGGGCTCATTGTCCTACTTTGTGAGCAACATAATAGTTATTTCCTTTGTCTCTTCACTTGGGGAGCAAGGTACTTATTTTTTCTATCTATAATAGGAACCATTTTCTCCCTTTGTTTACCTGTTTCCCTTTTATATGATGACATCTTTTCTTGCATTCATTTATTGTGTTACATGCATATTAACATCCCAAGTGTAGTATTATGTTTTCTTGAAATCACATGTCTAGTTTAAATTGAAAACACTTAGGGAGACACTGTATCCTTCCCTTGCTTAAATGCATCCAATATCCTTTATGAATTTGCATGATCTTATAATTTAATGTTCTCTCTTGCTTTTATTTATCGTGTTACATAGGGATTAGCATCTTGAATGCAATCTTATGCTTGTAAGTACATCTTTGTTATAAAAAACTTATCGTTTACAACATATATTGGATTTTCTTTCTCTTTCCTCTCAAGGATCCATTATCTCTTTGTTGTTCCTTTTGTGATAACTAAGTAGGTATAACATGGTATCATTTTCCCTTTGTCAATCATTTCTCTATTGACTTAAATTATTTTATGGTACATTCTTATTTGTGGGTATGTAAAGCTTTGATACATGCAAGATCATGTGTCTATGCCTAGCAATATTTTTTCATGCCTTGTAATTTAATGGTTGTCATTTAATAATAATCTATACCTTACTTCATATGTGAGATCTTTTCTAGCATATTATATTTTTTGGAATGACATATCCTATGATATTTTTTGCTTTAATTCTCTATGGTGTTGCATTATTCTATGCTAATTCTTGTTGGATATAGGGTGTTTTGTTTCATGCATAGATAGATTATGGTTGATGCTTGCAGTTCCTCTTTCTATCTTAGAAGATTATGTTATATAATCCACCATATACTTCCCTTTCTTGCCTCATGCTTGGTGGGCAAGGTTGTTTGTACATTATTTATCTCTCTTTGTCTAAGGATAAACTTTCCTTTGTATAGTTATAATTGTTTATCATGTGACATTCTTTTCCTATAAGAAATTGTGTCTTGATCATGATTCTCTCTTATATACAAGAGGTGCATGTCTTTGATCATCACCTCTTCCTTATTTGCAAAACTATGTTCATCATAAACATTTCCCCTTACTATGCATCATTCAAGGATCCCTTTTCCACCTATACACAAGTGGTTGAATAGGTGCATTAACGTTCTTCTTCTCCTCTTCTATCTTGAAGTTGTTATCTTTGTTAATGACACTCCTCTTGAAGGTAGATGTAATGCACACAAGATCTCTTCCTTTCAAGGGTTTGTTTTCATAAGCCATGTATTCTTTCATAATTTATCTATTTTTCTTAGCTTACAAGAGTCAACACTCTTGGCTAAGTTTGTGGTATACATTGTTGTTATCCTTGTTTCTTTAAGTAGTTGTCCTTAATTCTATTTCTTATGATGTCTATGAATACATATTCATCATAAGGAGGAGGGAATACATATGACTTCCTTATACTATAGTAACTTTTAATGCACTATTTTACATTTAAATGTCACTCCTCAACGTGTATTAATGGCACTTCTCCATCCTAAGGAAAGACACATTTTCTCAACGGATAATGGACATTGGTCCATCCACATAGAGCACATATACATTTCCTCTTTGTGGTGCTACCAAGGAATTGAACCACGGGAAGATACACATGCATACATCTCTCTCTCCATCCTAGGGAAAGATACATTTTCTTGGTAGATAATGGACAATTGTCCATCCACATAGATGCACATATACATTTCTGCTTTCTGGTGCTACCAAGGAAATGATCCACATGAAGATACACATGCATCTCTCTCTTCTCTCTCTCTCTCTAGGATGTAGTCCTTTATGATGCTCTTGCCTTTCCTATGTGATCTCTTATGCTCTGTACTAGCCTTCCAACTATGATATTGGTGGGTGGGTCTCTTCACTAGTTCACTTCGATTTTTGTACTAACACTTTTGTTTGTCTTTTGACTTTATTTTACTTTTGTTTTCTCTCTCTCTAGGATGCAGTCATTTCTAATGCACTTGCCTTTCCTATGTGATCTCTTATGCTCTATAGTAGCCTTCCAATTATGATATTGATGGGTGGGTCTCTTCACTAGTTGACTTTGATTTTTGTACTAACCCTTTTGTTTGTCTTTTGACTTTACTTTACTATTGTTTTTCTTTGCTTTATTTTTATGCTCTCATGCATAGGAATGGAGTTAGAATCCTAAATTTGGGGGCTTGTGTCCTTGAGTTTGGTGGTGTTCTATCTTGTTGTAACATTGTTTTCTCATCTTTTCTTTCTTCCTTTACCAAGAGTATGACTTGCCTCATACTCCCACTAAAGTGGGGGTTTAACATACCATCTTAAAATGGAAACACCCCATTTTGAAACCCAGTGTTCTTTTGGTCTCTCCTTTTCCTCCCCTATCTAGCTCATATTTCTAGATCATCTCTTTCCTTGCAATGTGTTCCTTTAGGTGTTGCATTGTCACCGTTTTCACAATAACTTTCACTAGACCCATTATTCATCCAAGGTCTTTGTGATCTTTTTCTATGTTCTTCCTTAATAGGTCAACTTGGTCAACCTATTTTGGACCAAGACTAGGTCGACCTCTTCCCTGAACAGTTGGGGTCACAAGGCTCAAAACGCCTTAGAGTTTACAATTAAATTCTTTTTATCCTAGGTCAACTTGCTTTGATTTCAACCCTGAAAACTAGTATAAAAGAAGGCTTGGGATCTTCATTTTCACATCCATGAATTCACACACATCCATTAGCTATTAATAAAACACACGTTCAAGCAAGCATCTTTAAGTATTCAAAATTCAAGCATTTCCTCCTTGCATAAAGCATCTTCCTTTAAGGTGGTAGTAGAGTTTGGAAGCAATCTACCATTCCAATATATTCAATTTATTATATCTTTCATCATGGCGTGTCACGTACGTTCCCATACACGAGGTTTTGGCTTCTTTTTGTAATTACTTTGATAGGTTTAATCACCTGCATATCTAGGCAAAACATTTCCCTATATGATTGTGGATCTAGGCATAGTTAACACTAAATCTATCACTCCACCTCATAATTTCTGATCTCAAGAGTAAATTCCCTCTAATAGAAATGCAAATCTCACATCAGGAAACAAACAATTACATAAAGGCTAGAGAAACCGCATGTACAAATATTGAGCAGAGTATGGATATAATGGAAAATAGTAAGCCAACGGTCCACTTAGCTAGTCAAATATACATCCCCAACCAAAATATAGAAGGAGAAATTGTTGAGGACGAGCAAGGCCTAATCAAAGAAGTAAATGGGAAACTACTAACTAAAATTAGTACAAAACATGATCATCTCCAATTAGCAATTCCAAAAATCTCTAATAATCAAAATGGATCAATACAAAATTTAACTAAGTATAATATGGATGAACAAACAATAAGACAAGATAGAATAAAAAACTATGAAATTAAAAAAAGGATTGAACACTACAACATAACAATTACAAAGAAGAGGTCAGAGAAAATATGATGAAATCAATAGAATGATCAAAGATATCTTCTTAGCTCATAACGATGTTTGTGATCAACTTCAACTATGACAAGAGGTTCATAACACACATCAGCATTCAACTGATCCAAAACCCGTCAAAGATCCTAGTAAGGAATATATGCTAACAAATAAGTTGGAGTCAATCAACAAGGTTACACAATTTTTATTAGGAAAAGAATCAAAAGAAATTATAGAAGACAATGGGCAAGAGCTCTTTAATCAAATTCAAGGTAGCTCAAAAGTAGACAATCAAAGCTTAAGTGACAAAGTAGAAACATATGATGGTAAGGATCATTCAAATGAACCAACAGGAGCGAATACTATTACAAAAAGGAGTAACGACTCTAAGATTGACGGACAAGAAGTTAACACTAAAGAGTTAGAAATACCATTGAAACAAAATAATAGGTAAGCAAACCCTAGTCTTGGTGCACATGAACCTATAGATCTAGAACACAAAACAAAGGGCTTTTCAAAACTTCTAAGGAATCCTCTCATTCTAGATATTATTTTGTAGGGTGATTTGCTTTTAGAACTTTTAAGGAATTCTCTTGTTCTATATATTATTTTATAAAATGTTTTTTATGTATAGATCATCATTATTTTAATGCATCATTTCGCTTCTAATTCTACTCTTTTCTATACATGTAGACTTGTTTTTAATTTGATATATAATTATAGAACAAAGTGCCTTTTAAGTTGCACAAATTGGGGGCTTATTTGGATTTTTGGTAAATGCTTTCTAATATACAAATACATAGAATATGAAAATTCATTTCAAGCAACAAGTTATATATATTTTAATCTTAATTTTCACCCATTGTTTTCAACTTTCAAAAGTTTGCCAATAAATTATTAAAAGCTACAAGTTCAACTTAAGTTTAAAACCCTAGAGTGCAAAATCTTCATACCACATGTTAAACAAGAGATGCAATGTGTCAAAGTTCATACCAATAATTTAAAAAAGAAGGAAAATGAAGATTTATAGATATAAAGGATGGATATGAAGAGAGCTTAAAAAGAGAATGATATATTATTATAAAGACAAGTAAAGGTAGAATGATATAGAGATTTGATGGGAATTTTTAAAATATTAATAATTATATTATTTTAAGAAATATATAAATAACAATAGAAATTATATTATATGAATGAACTAGTCATTTCTACCAATTTAGTTTTAAGTTGAAATATTTGATTTAAAAAAATAAATTGTTGATTACTTAATTCAAACTACCAAAATATATAATTTAGTTTGAGGGGTAGTATTAGTTTTACAATTTGTAAAATAGTATTAAAAAATTAGAGTAAGATTGTAAAATAGTAGCTAGTAAAATATAGTGTTAAAGAAATAACATTTTACAAATGACAAAACTAAACATCAATGTAAAACTAATTAAAATATTTAAAATATAAAATATAAAATATTTAACTCTATATTTGAACTTGGTAAAAATAATAGATAGCGATAATTAAATATTTGATTAGTCATTCATTTGTGAGGTGGAAGATAAAAATGATTATTTTTTTGAAAAGTTAATTCAATTGTCAAAAATATGGAAAAGAAAAGTTGTAATTCATGCCATCATTAATGCATGATAGACTTGTTAGAAAATATTCGAAAAAAATTAAATTTTTTCCCTATCAAAAATAATATAGTCCAATAGAATGAATTAAAATTGTGATTTATAAAATAATAACAAATTAGAAAAAGATAAAAACATTTGAAATTTCTTTTAATCTTTTAAATTTTATGAATTGATTGGTCAATTGAATGAAAGCAATAGTAACAACACCATTGGATCGACCCAAATTTTTTTACGCCATATCCCAACTAATTGGAAATATCTTTTATCTTTTGAGTTGTGATCGTATTCCTTAAACAGAAAAATCTGCTTCTACGGTATGACATATAAACAAAAGATTCCTTAAAAAGAACAAAACCTTGTGTGGATTTGACAGAGATGTTGACTTATGGGAGAACTGTCATTCAAAATATAATCAGAAGATGAGTTAAAACGGTCCGTTTGTGATTGATATTGCTTTCAGTTATACGTGGCAAACAATGATAGCAAAATGAGAAAGGTATATAGAATAAATGATTTAACCAATGAAGGAAAATCGAGGCGAGGAGAAATTACGTTTGAGAAAGTGATTGTTAATTTGACAGAATCCAGGCTTAAGTTTAGATCTTTGGAAAGGCCAAGTCTGTCTTTTACCGTTTAGAAAGTAACAACCACTGGAATTGAAGAAGTGGAATGTCGGATAAGTAAAGTAGGTAATTAATAATAGCAGGTTTCTACGATCTACGTAAATGTTGCCTGCAAGTTACTTTCTCGTTTATGAATCTCTCATCTTGATAATGTAACATGAGTTTAATCTGAAAAGTTGATGGTCCAAAAATCTGTAAACCGTCAAATCCAGAAACATACAGCCAACACTAGAGGAAATAGTTCGATAGAAAAAAAAAGGTTATGGCTTGCTACTCCAAGTTTCCGATTTACCACGTCAATTCAAACGCTAGGAGATAGCAGCTACTATGTATAAATGAAGGTGAACAACCTTACCATATATTTAGACTGATGAAGCCTCCATTAACATAGTTGATTATGGTGTAAGGATGACTACAAGGAGACACAACTTTGTTAGGAAATTACAAGTGTTTTCTAATTGTTTTAAAAATTTACCGAGAAAGTAAGCTGAGCTCAGATGGCAGCTTCTATTAAGTATTAGATAGGAGGAAACGACACCAAGACCAAGAAATTTAAAAAACATCTTCCCTCATTTTCATGTATAATATTAGGATTGTGATCTCTCATTTAACTACACTAGTTGGCACTGTCAATTTTTGTATACACCTGGACTTCTGACATAAAAATGAATTTCTTCATATTGCTTTCTACATGTCATCCAGACTCGTAACATCATGATAAAATGATTGTGCTCTCTTTACTACTTTGGCACTGTCAGTCTCTGGTAGGTCTGGACATCTGACAAATCAATGAGCTTTTCGTGTTATTTTCATGCCATCCTACTGATAAAATCATTACCAGATGCTCCATGTCATCTAGCCTGAAATCTTATAATCTTTGAGCAGAAGATTAATGTGGAAGCCATGATGCAAGCAGAAGTGTTAACATATGGCTGTGCAATTAGCCAATCAGAATATTTCATTTCCACTTTTTTCAGTCAAGTGAGATCTGGTGCGTATAGGGAAATTAGTTTGGATAGGGACTTTGCTTTAAAAGATATTCATTTAAGGCTAAAAAACTGACAAAGGTGAGAATTAGAATGGAAAACATGTTATGGTTCCTACAGAGGCATATTTGAAGTCAATTCTGGGTACTGTCATGTTCACCATTAATAGATATTGAGCTAGACATTTAACAATTTGTCACAATTGTTCTGATTAAGCAAAGTGAGATAGGGCCCAAACTCTTTACACAAAAATAACTTCGAGTCCAAAGATGGCAGAAAAAGGTTCACAAGCCATGACACCTTACATAAGCAGAACCAACAAAAACTGGAAACTAAAACAAAAGAAGCTAAAACAGGGAAACACTGGCTGGAGAAACTAACCACCGACCAGCAACCAACAAACATCAACCATGAACCGATGAGTCAGAGACCACGAAGCAGTAGACCAAAAAACCAGCAGCAACCGAAACCACAGACACCAGGAACCAAGCCAGAGCAACCAACTACGAAACCAACTGCAACAACCCACCACCCATGGCTACCTCTGCAGCTCCTTGAGCTTGTCCGGAAAGGAGTACTGTTTAGGGCAGGGAGTAGCATCCCCCGGCCTAGAAACCTATTTAGTGCATTTCTGCAGAACCTCCTTACCATGAGCTTCCTCCCTCCTCTTTCTTTTGAGCTTCCTTTCTTCCAGTTCCCCCTTAATCCCTCCTATAGCAGCCTCCATCCTTTTCTGCGCAAATTTATGCTGGGTCACCAATTCCTTGAGTTGTTCTCCCAGCTTCTCCTGAGAAGCCTTCATTGACCCCAGAGCATTAATAATCTCAATTTTTTCGTCATCAGTCTCTGAGACCTGTTCTTCCAGCAACTCCCAATTATGCAGTTTATCCCCTAGTTTTTTACCCAGCTCCTCCAAAGCATCATTCTGTCTACCGGTAGTCCAGTCCTCCACTTTCTTTTCTGCCTCTGCCAGAGCTTCTAATTATTTAATTTGCCTCTGGCAATATTTAGTTGAAACAACAGCCACCTGGTGATCGCCTTAAGCCTGTTATAACACATAGCAAGCTCATCCAAGTGTAAGGCCAGAGCCTCTAAATCAACACCACCATCTTCCAAATCTGGGAAGGAGACAAGGAGAGCCCCAATGAGGAATTTCAGGGTCCCCACATTATCCCAAATTGGTTTTAGGGGATGGGAAACAAAGGAATATTGGGGGAATTACGAGCAGAGAAATGGGTAGAGTGATCCAGAGTCCAGGTAGATTCTGTCTCCCAAGAAGACCCTCTAGTAGAATCATCAGAGACCTCAACAGTTTCATCAGCCAGCTCAGCTCTGCGGTCAGGAAGAATTCTGGTACTCAAAACAGGGGAGCCTCTGGGGGTATTATGAATGTTCTGCAACTGTTCAACAGCAAACGAAACAGGGGGAAAGTCAAGGTTGTTCAATTCCACAGTCAAATTTGGGGCACCATGCAGAATGAGGCCCGTGTGGAAATTATAAAGCCTAAACAGAAAACCCTGATGGAGGGGAAAGCTACCTTGACCTTAGACCTTTCAATAGATAGTAGATAGGGAAAGTGAAGAGAAAATCCAAAACAGAAAACAGAATTTCACATCCCTCCAAAAATGATTCAACATCAGAAAAATGTAAGAGTGAAAACATTTGTACCTACCTTTGCAAGTCATAAACTTAATGATGATCATTGCCACAATTTTCCATATTCTAGGCGGTTGCTCTCTGTTAAAACTTGACTGCAATCTCGGAATCTTCTCACCCACATCCTAAAACAATTTGAAAGCCTCTTTGAAGGACATTATGGTGTTATGGGGGATTTGCTCTCCCTCCATACTCAAGCCAGTGCCTGCAGCAATGGTCTCTGGAGTCACCATAAACTTCACACTTCCCACAGTGACTTTCCCTTCATCCCAAGAAATCACAATTTGCTAAGAAAGGTCAGGGTTGTAACCCTTCATGCCTTCAAAATACACTGCCATTTGCTCCTTTTCCATAATTTACCAGACCTTGGGATCCTTCTTGTATTCTTTGCAATTATCGGGCTCAATCTGATTCAGAACCCCACCCAGTTTGTCACTCAAGCAATAAGGCACAAGAGCGATGAAATTGCAGACCCAGAACCTTACTAACACAGGAACCCACAATGCAGAAACACCAGCATCTGTAAGAAAATAAACTCACAAGCCTCAAGAATACGGAGGATATTTCTCGAAGTCCCAGCAAAACAAGGAGAATGCCTCTTAATTTGCAATGAATGCATTGTCATCGTTATTAGGGTAGGTAAGATCCTGCATGATCACCACATGCACCACCGTACGGATTCACAACATGTCTTCGCAAATTTTAAAATCCTGGATGTACTTTCCCAGCGAAGCAAGGCTGTCTGCCAATTAATTCCTTCATGGTAAGTGTGACATAAAGTCACTTCATCCACCGAGGCAAGCAAACGATGAGTCTTATTTATGATGTCCTTGTTGTTCCATCCAATGTCAACAGTTTGATTCAAAATGTTTATAACATTGAGCGTGTCACCTTCAGTGACCACTTTTTTGTAACCTCTCCCCGTCAGTAATTTGACACCATGGAACATAGCAAGCACCTCTGCCACATAAGCTGTTTGCATACCCAGATTAACTGCAAAGGCAGCCAGCAACTTACATCTCGAATTCCTTAAAAGGCCACCCCCACCCACCCGACCCCAGTTACCTAAGAGAACCCATCAAAGTTTAATTTATTTGTTATGAGACTGAATGACAGCAAAAAATTAAAAACTCATTCATTGATCTTTTGCTGCTTTCGGATTTTGATTATGTGAGCGTTTTCTGAATTGACGTTTTGGTGAGTGTTATATATCATCAGGATGAGAATGCACAAGACCTTATGCACTCTCTCATCCTGATGATGGATCATGGAGTGTAATCCGAAATGTCGATGCAAATCACTCTCACACAATTGGATCTGGAAGCAGCAAAAGATCAGCCTAATGGCTTGTGGAAATCTAATGTCATTAATTCATTCATTGGTCAGTCGTCAGTCCCACAAGAAAGCTAATAGTTCCTAGGTGGCTTTCTTAAGTCAGATGCCATAATCCCGTTTATCACAAAAGATAATATGAATTGTTATATCTAGTTAATGACATCGCTCTCCTGCTAATTTACATGACTGAGCAATTATTATAATATTTCTTACTTATGATGGAGATGCTGAAAAGACTAAAGAGGTGTGAAAGTAAAGGAAATCATAGTAGCATGCCATTTACACAGCAATGGTAAAATTACAAATTGTAAATGGAATTCAATTACTCCAGAATTGAAACAGCTACAACTGAGGGGAGAAAAAAAATAATACTACAATTTAAAAAATAAGGAGTTCCGGTCTTGTTATTTCATGTCAACATGGTGAAGAAATTACAAATAAACGCAGTAGATTAAAATGAAAATAACACAAAAATTGAAAAATCCACTTTATTTTTACCTACGAGGATTCCTGTAAGCATTTAAAAATGTTCAGCTCCTAAATATTAGGTAGGAGATAATGTGACAGAATAAGGCTTACTATTTTAGAAGCAATCCACTGACTTTACCATAAAGATTCATTAAAATATAGTATGACCCTGATTAGTGTTTAAAGGAGAAACTTTAAAATGCCATCCAGACTAATAACATATCGTGAACATGCACTCCATGTGATCTGATATCATATAAACTTTGAGCAGATGGTAGGTGTGGATGTAATTAAGCAAGTGGAGAGGTTAGTTTGTGGCTCTACAGCCACCCAACCAGAAGAATGAAGGGGAAGGTCTGCTGAGAATAGAATTCATTTAGGGCTAAAAAACCAACAAAACTGGCAACAAGAATCAAAAAGATGTTCTGCTTAATTCCTTCAGAAATATGTATGCACTGCACTCTGTTCTGGGTATCTAACATGTTTGTTTTCAGAAGATCTCAAACCAGTCAAAAAACAATTTATCAACATGTTATGCAACTGGATGACAGAAAAAAAAAAGATTCATAGGTCAGATGTCAGTCCTACAAAATAACTAATAGTTCCACGGTAGCCCTTGTAAATAAGATACAATGATCCTGGCCATACAAAAGACAATAGGTAGCCCTCCGTATATCTAGTCAATGACAGATCACTCTAACAACACTTTTGACGACCGAGCAATTATTTTGCTAGTTTCTACTTATGATGGAGACGCTGAAGAGACTAATGAGGTATACAAGTAAATAAAAACATAGTAGCACTCCATTTACAATGGCATTGCATAAGTGTAAATGGAAATCAGGTAACCCATATTTGAGACAGAAAAAACTTGGAAACAAAAATATTAATGCTATATTCTTAAAATGGGGTATTTTGATCTTGTTATTTCATTTCTAATCTAGTACAGAGATTAGAAATAAATGCAACAGTTTTTTTCAAAATTCCAGCTAAAAAAAGAAAAGAAAAGCACATTAAAATAAACTATTTTCACTTTTACCTAAGAGGAGTTCTGTAGTCTGTAGAAGATAATGTAATGGGGCATGGCTCACTACTTTCGGAGCAGTCCTACACCTTTTACACTAAACATCATTGGGATATAAACTTCAAAGAAATACAAAAGCCCTCATTAATCTTTACAGGTAAAATTTAGTGTTTCACAGGGATGCATCCCCCTGAAAAACAAACCATTTCCTCAAACGGATGTCCATGGGATGTGCAAACGATTCTTAAGACATGTCACTAACCATATTGCCACCACCATCTCATTTCCTTGAAAGGATGTCCATGGGATGCGCAAACAGATTCTTAAGAGATGTCACTCACCATATCGCCACCACCATCTCCTATGAGGAGATGTCCCTGAGACATCTCCCCAAAGACTATATATTTTCGGGGAAACTGTTTGGCAACTACAAGGAGATATCAAGAGATCCTTGGGAACCTCAGGGATCTATCTCATGTCTCTTGAATATGCTCAACTATCCACCATGTCATTCAGCTCAAAAAGTGCATCTAGAAGAATAGAATAGATTCTTTTATGTTTGTGCCACTGACTCTGACCCTAATGTTTTATGGGCCTTACCTACATCTTAAGTAGTCACAAAAACTGATAAGGACTACAATAGTGAGAGTATTTGCATAGGAAAAATGGGAGCAAAAGGAAGCATGAGAGCATTAGCCAAGTCTTCGTCACTGATTTCAAACACTAGAAATAGTAAGGACTTGGTGCTACACAAAATATAGTGATAAAATTTTAGAAAATTATGTACATGATGAAGTTTTGTGCGGTTTAAAGGACCTTAATTCGGGCTCATTAGAGGGGGATCTAGCCCTCGACCACACACCATACAGTTATGTCAACTATTATTAGACTTCAGTATTTACAATCTTGGACAAGTATCACATTTAGTTTTTGCTGTGTACATGTCTACAACTCTATATAACATAATTGTCCCTGCAATATCTACTAATATTATATTGTGTATTAGCTCTTTCTCTCAATATGGTATCAACGCGAGATTTTAACCCAGTCACATTACACAAGGGAAATCATGAGATTGCAGATAGATTTGCACATTCACTGCTGGCAGGATTTAAGACACCAGTCATGCATTTTC
Organism: Cupressus sempervirens; assembly: GCA_028749045.1. Classification (NCBI taxonomy): domain Eukaryota; kingdom Viridiplantae; phylum Streptophyta; class Pinopsida; order Cupressales; family Cupressaceae; genus Cupressus; species Cupressus sempervirens. The sequence continues at coordinate 217,829,132 of CM053788.1, forward strand.
TTTCAAATGCCAAGGCAAGGTGAAAAAAATTCATTTGACGAAATTACAAACCATGAGCTTTCTTTTCTTTTTCATGTGTAGCAAGGCACAATCTATTACAAAATTTACAGGATTGTGAGTCAAAATCACAGTTACTTCTTGAATAGTATGCACACAATAAAGAGATCATGGATCACAAAATATCACAAGAATTTTGCAATTGAAAGTGCAAAAGGAAAAAGAAAATGTAATCCTAAATGCCATGTGGGACCACAAAATGTGACACACTTTTGCAATGATCAGTCATGGCTTGATCCATTAGCAAGAGAGTTTGAAGCTTCTTTTTATTTTGCAGAAATTTAATTCTAAAAAGCCCAAGAAATGGGCTAAATCCATGAGTAAGAGATTGATGTTTCCTTTTATTTTGCTCAAATTTTAATCCACTAAACCCTAGCTGTGAAACCCACGTGTTTATCTAAATTCAAAAAAGATTTAAGCGTGTGGATCATAATCCAAAAAGAAATTGAAGGTGTGCCAGTTTCAAGGAATTTTATCTTTTGTAAGTTTTTTTTTCCAGTATCGAGACATTGGAAAAACATTCAAGTCTCAACTTCCACAACTAAAAAATAAACATCCAAGTGCAATTGATGAACAAGAACTTGGGGTAACACTGATAGTAAATGAGAACAAGAAACCATCCACAACGAATAAGTTTCTGAATTGGCGAACTGGAGATGATGAAGCCAAAGCCATTATGGTCTTGTTCTCTCCTATCTTGAGTTAACTCGCATGAATCTAAAAAAAAAATAGCAAAACTTAAATAAATTGTTTTTGAGTAACAGAAACTAATGCAAAATTTTCACTAAAGCTTCAGCTATTCAAATTCAAGATGGTTGATGCAATCTGAGATACCTCATTAAACAAGTAGCAAAAGTTAACGCCATGGTAGATGATATGTATGTTAAGTTTTAACACCATTTAATTAAACAGCCTCCCTTCTAAATAGAGCAATGTCTTTTTAACTCTCAGTCAGATGCATTCTGAAACTTTGGAAGATACGTTTTCAGCTCTCTTAGCTGAAGTAAAATACTAGTATATGAGAAACGGAAGAAGATCCACAACAAAATAAGGTATTTTACTCAAGAAGCAATAATAGAAAATCAAATAAGTCTACAGACAAAGAGGAGGTTGAATTTTATTATTGCAAGAAAAAATGCTCATGCAACCTGGAACAATACAATTCAAGCTAATGATTTTCTCAAAGGAAACCTCAATAAGAGACTAAATGAGGCTAATATAGTCATTGCTAAAGATCCATTAATAGCTAACAATGGTGAAAAATTTGTGGATGATGTATAAATATTTTAAGAAGCACATACTTTGAAGATAGGGACGGATCTAGTGAGATGAAGCTTAGCATGGATGGCTATCCAGTTAGCTCAAGAGTTTGTAGATCTTGGGAAATATACTCTTACGAATGTCATGAGACAACTTGATGAAACACTATGGATGTACCTCAACATTAACAGTTGTCCTATTCTTCGAGTGATCTGTAATCTAGAAACTTGGGCAAGCACAATCCACAAACTGAAGATTTCAGAACAGGAGCTATGCCTTAATGGAGTTACAAGGGAGCTTGATGGAGTTCTACCTAGTCAATGAACTGTTTTTGAAAAAAAGATTCTAATGTTTTTAGCCTTCACTCAGTGTCTTAATATAATTTTCTTTTAATTAGTAATCCTGAAAAAGGGTTCCTAAAATATCAAAAACCATTGTGGTGAATTAGAGTGTAATGATGTTAGCTGTTGATTAGCATTTAGAATCATGGACAGGTGTCAAATTTATGTTTAGTTAATTATGTCTCCCAAACTCTACATAAGCAGATGAACCTCTTTGTAATCATCACACCAAAACTTAATAATATTATATTATATTATATTATTACCTCTTTCTCAATCATGTAAGCCTCAACATCTAACAAATGAAAATAGAATCCATATTGTCATAAGTTATAACATTGTGACCAGCTCCATGCCAGCTAATCTGCCATCTTATGATCTTGAGCAGATGTCAAGTCTGGGTGTAGGAAACTAAGCAGCAGTATGTACCATGGACAAATACTTCTATTGTAATCCAACAACAAATTTGTTTTCCATTCTTCTAAGTCTAATGTAATTATATAAGCAGGGAAACCAGCTTGGCTCGAGTATCTACTGAATGAGAAATTCCTTTAGGAAACAAAACCCACAGGACTTAAACAAAAAGTGAAAAAGATGTCCCACTTGTATTGCTACAAGATAAAATCTGTATTCCTGGCGAGCTCCACACCCATCTCCAAACTGTAGGCTCAAGGTCAGTATATATCAGTGTTCCACTAGGACATGTCTCCCCCCGTAAACGCCAGGGTCCCCAGGACTTGGGGATGCCGTTCCCAAGTCCCCAGCTGAACTCCCGGTCAGCCGCTGATTGAACTTAAGGCCCAATATCCCAAGGTATGATTAGAATCCTCCCTTCACTACATTTTGTACTTGTTTTGATATAATGCTACTCTATTTAGCATTTTACTTCTAAATTATCTTATAGATCTTTCCATAACTAGCATTTTAAGTACCACACATGTAGTATATAGTATATACACCCCCCTATCACTGGGCCCCCATCACTGTCCCCGAATTGAGGCCCCTTTGTCTTCCTGTCCAAGAACCTGTCCCCATGTCCCCAACAATGGTGTGACTATGGTATATATCCAACTAGAATATATTAAGCTTGAAGACATGAAGAAATTCATTTTCTGGTCGGATGTTCAGGCCTACAAGCTGATGGTGCTTAGGAAATCTTCTCAATTTGGAGAGAACAATGTGACATTGCAAACAATAAGGGAACCAGTTAACAATGGAGTACTCTGCTACCTACTTATACAACTAGAAATCACTTTTATCATAAGTATACAAACTAACAACAAATAAGACTTGGAGCCTCTGGATGCTCCCTCTTTCTATTTGTAAATGAAACATGACAGAAGACTTAGCATGCCATGCAGCCAGACCACCACAGAAAGCCTTCAGTTACAAACATTACAACCTCGACTACCTGCAGGCATTTACATTACATGGAAAGTGTAAAGATTAATGTCATATTATAAATTTGTAAAATCGCTTCTCTAATCCATCCTGAGATCTATATGCTTCGTATCATCTCATTTACTTTGCTTCAATAGTTAGGGATTGTTTTTACAGATGAAGATTCCAGGCATCTTCATCAGAATGTAAAAAGTGGTTTCAAATTCATGTATCTTAAAGAGGTTCGAATTTGGTTTTGCAACAACTGCCCCCAACCAGCCCCATTTTACTGCCGAAGCTAAATAGAGTGAAATATAGATACTTTTGAAATATTCATGAATTATAAAAAAGGTGGGATTAACAAGATACAATTATATTCAATAATGGAAAAAGTCAACATGGTAGTTGCTTTCAGCAGAATGAATGTTCAGATATATACTGCACACGGTATAGAGACTCCTCTTTGTTGCCAAATTAATCTGCTTATTTAATAGTTTGCCTATGTTCTATTATATTTCTCCTATTATGAGTTTATCTTACTCTTCCACTGTTACATACATATCAGTTATTTGATTCTCAGAAATAAGGATGCTATGTCCAAGCTTTGCAACAAGGGAGAGAGCACCATGAAGTCTCCACCAGGTGAATAACAATGCAATTAATGATGTATGTTGGAATCATTGCTCATTATTATAGCAGTAAGTTAACTACAATCTGGTTGTGACTTCTATGCAATCAGTTGTAATATTAGAATAAAAATGGTATTTGAAGTGGCAATAAGTATACGATGTCCAAGCTTTGCAACAAGGAAGAGAGCACCGTAAAGTCTATCACACAAGATGAGTCAGAATCTAGTTAATATGATGCAGTGTGGGAATCATTGCCCATTATTACAGTAGTAAGTAATTGTGACTTCTATGCAATCAGTTGTATATTAGAATAAAAATGGTATGTGAAGTGCTCCTATGGTGCTTTAAGAAAAATTGAAGCCTGCTATTTTTACTAGTTTTATGTTTGTGCAATCAGCTTTAAAATAATGAGATTGATATAAAAATTAATTAGCAATTATATTCCTGTGCCATAACTTCCTCCATGTGTGAAACTTCGTGCTTCCCATTATTCCAAGCCTTCCCACAACTGAAAACAAAATTATTTGATCTACACAAAGATAATCATTAATTCTATAGATTGCTGCAAATTAAGAGTCAAAGAAGCAGCTAAATCATTCTGGATACTTATGTTCACATATACCTTCCGTTAAAAGGCCAATAGAAAGCCAATTCATCATTCATGGAACAGGTATAATGTGAATAAAATAAAATTTGAAACTTCTAATCACTGTATTTTAGTATTATTCAACAAATTTTAAATAGCATCTTACCACTTCTTGGCTTGTTCTCTATTTCCTATCATTCTTTGGTCAGAAGCATTGATGACTACCTGTTAAAAAAATGTCATCATTAGAAAATTCAAAATCTCAAACTCGGAGAAACTCCCTTACCCTTGCTCCGTAAGCTACAAACTTTTCTATTCTCAAGCACCAAAGAAGTTGGCAGTCTAGTGCTGATGAGAAATGCTCAAAAGGTTAACCAGATCATTGATGTTGAAGATATGAAGGTGCAAATGATCTAACCATGGGATTTGAGATGCATAATTCACAAAAAAAATTCTTCAGAATTCTTAGTTGAGATCATGTATAGTCTGCATCTGTCAAAGCATAGAATTACACCTACAGCTTTATCCATGTTTACAATCATTGGTTTGGAGACATTATTGTGTAGGCAATTAGCCTAACTGACCTCCAATGAATTCCCATCCTTTTTGCTTCTGCCTGTTGATCTTACGGTATCCAAATAAGAAAAAAGTCATGTAGCCATAATAGCACAATTAAATACAAAGGGACCAATAGATCCTCCAACCCTAGTCAGAAATCGCCAATCTGCTGCTGTTGCACTTGGATCAGGCCTGGAAGTGTAGATAGATATGCCATAAGCATACATACTTTGAGAGGCATCTCTGTCTCCTCCAATGAGAAGCAGCTCGTTGCCTAAGGACTTAAATGCCACACCCCATCCGCTGTTAAAATCAGCTCTGACAGGAACTTCTCCTAGTACTCTCCATTTCTTTGTTTTCTTAATGTAAACTTTCAGTTGGTTCATTGAAGCTTCCAAGGCATAGAGCTCATTGTTGGCAACAGCAACAAGTGGCGGTGCCTGAGGAATGGGGCTCCTAGCTCCTGAGGGTTTCATGTTTTCAATCAGCTCCCAGGATTTCTTCTCAGAATCATACACTTCACCACAGGCAAGATCACCATGCTCCCCTGTCCCTCCAATAACATAAAATTTGCCATCCATGTAGCATCCAGAGCAGAGCTTCCTCTTTTTATTCATGTTTGGCAGAGGCTCCCATCTCTGGTAATCAGGATCATACCTCTCTGCACAATTCAAAAGCTCTCCAGTTGCACTGATTCCGCCAGCAACAAAGGCGAAATTTCCACAGCTTGCAGATGCATATAGACATCTAGGAGTGAGCATTGCCGGTCCCTTGTACCACTTGTTGGTTACAAGATCATACCTCCAGATCACAAGCCCTTCAATCTCTCGGCCCAAGACAAGCAGCTGAGTGCCTGCACAGAGAGACTCCTTGTCGCTTGAAGCGAAACAGGAATCAGAGGGCAGATCAGGCAATCTCTTCCATCTCCTTGAGACTGGATCAAATGCACGCCATTCAAATTGGCCACTAGCAAGCATGTAAACCCACTGCTCAGCTATCTTCTCTTTTTTCCTAATCTTGTAAAGTTCTCCACTCTTAGCTAAATCCTTATATTTTTTATTAACAAAGAATAGCTTATCATACTCTGCTCTAGGTGTGTGCGCAAGACAAAGAAGTGCGAGTTCATCATTGAGCCCTGGCATGTATGAATAATCTGCATCCTGAGATTGGTCATTAGAACTATCAGATTCTACATCTTTTTTAGGATCTGCAGCAAGCTCTTTGATTAGACTTGTACGATCAGAATCTTCGATCAAGCTTGTAACAGTCACCAGCTTTGCCTCTCCATTTATTTTGCAACTGGGTGTTGTGCAGTCACCACCGATCTCCAACTTTCTGGTAAGCCCTCCGTTCTCGCAAGTGCCATTCACTCTATTCCTATGCTTTTTCCTTGATGATTCAAATGATGCATAATCAAGGGATTTGCATTTAACAGAATTAATGGAAACAGTACTGCCGGCCTTCCCATTAGCGGCACGCCTGGATTTACCGTTGGCTTGGCCATGCGATTTCAATCCATTCCTGTTCCTCAAATCATATCTTCTGCCATTAACCGGGGCGGATGAGGATTTGGAAGTCTCCTCTGCTAGATCTTTTTCCACATCGTGATCTTGGCATTCCATGGCTGAGAACAATCGGCCAGATCTCTCCACCATCGGAGGGTCACTCAATGTACTCAGACAATCTAAACTAGGAATATCCCAGTACCAAAAAGCCCGCAAAGGGAACGAGCCAAATTAGAGAAGTGGGTACTGGAGAAATACCGAGCGCGGCAAACCAACAAGTACTGGAAATTGGAAAGGACCTGCAAAGCTAGAATTTTTTAGCCAGAAGATGATGAAGCGGGAGCAGAGTGTGATGTCAGACGATTCGCCGGGCAGAACGAATTTATAAAAAATATCTGAAAGCCTGCAATGAGCAATAGGCACACAGCAAGTACCCGAGTGGTGGAAGCCTGGATTAAAAGATCAGCTTCAGGAGCAAGAGCTCTGAGCTATTAGCCAGACAGGAATCGTACCCTCACCCGGTCATTGATCGAAACCGCAAGGGAAGGACAACACACCCATCGATCCAAGCGCACAATACAATAAAATAAAACCCCACAAAACTAGATGCACGCCAGATGTCTGCTAAAATGGTTGCACAAGCTCAAAAGAAGACGCACGCTAACTGTTTGCGAAAAGTCCTCTCCCAGCCCAGAAAAATTCCGGCTCCATCTCTTCCCCCGACCACATTTCTGACTGAACTTGCAATACCCACTGGGCCCTGGTACATCATAAAACCTACTATTTATTTAATGTACCATGAACTTTTGGGATTCCAATCCACCTGAATTCCATAACAAACCAACCAGACTCCCTCCTTCCTCAGCCCCCCTTATTGTACATCTGACCAAGATAGAATATTGATTAAAACGAGACAAGCCACTGTAAGTTTACCAGGGCACTCACAAAAAAGAATACACAAAAATTGAAAAACAAACATGTACCTGATGATAGAAACAACCAACGAGCCAACACATGGCCGCAAAATTGCACAGTTCTGTGTGCTTTGCTTTTCAACTTTCCTTTTTCCGAATATTTCTCTATTCCCGGGCGTGCGCCGGCGGGGATTCTCAGGCCGATGCGACCAATTGTGTGCTCCTAAATTCGTAAGCCATGCCCAAATCCAAGTGCCTTGTACACTCTAGATTGAATTTACGTGTGATGCTCGCACTCTATTGGCCTAAAACATGCACCTAGGCTTTTTTAATCCGCCCTGCGCTAAATTTAACGGAGCCTAGGCATCACCAATTTAGCAAGGATTGCCAGTGGCGGACAGACTGGCCAGTAGACGGTCTCCCACAATGGAGGGCGCCAGGACCAGTTAGTTATCTTCATCTCGTTGTGGGGTTAGGGTTACTATCAGGCCTACCAATTGGTGGTCTATATTTCGTGGCTTATGTGACTTTCCCTTTTTAATTTGGAAAGCTTTTCAAGAACTCAAAAAAATCAAAGCTCTTTAAGTTTCTGAATTCAATTTGGTGTCTATATTCTTTGCTTTATCTTTCAAACAAATCTATAATTCTATCTTCACCGGTTTGATCTTTTCCCATTAATTTTGACAAGGGAGATTAATTAATTTATTTTTCAAATAGTTGATACATATTGTAAATGGATGATAAATTGGTGACTTTGGGGTGATTGTTAAGTGTTTCATTAACTTAATTTATTTTTCAAATAGTTGATACATATTGTAAATGGATGATAAATGGGTGACTTTGGGGTGATTGTTAAGTGTTTCATTAACTCATGAGAGATGAGTTTGTGTGAATCACTATTCATGAAATATATATTTGAATGAATTCACTGAAGGAAAAAACTACAAAGTTGAATTTGAGAACAGTATTACGAACAATATAACAAAACTTATTCTGAAAAATTTATCCAACTTTAACACTTTTCATATAGTTGTTCTCATAAGTAGTGTATTTCATGATGAAATGATATTTTATGGTTGTCACATCTACAAATGATGTGATCAAATCTTTAATTGTGTAACAAATAACCTTATTTTCCTTTACATAACATTTGAATCATGATTTTAAAAAAATCTACATTATTATCAAGATTCAGTTGTGTAGTTTTAAGGCACAAGGCAAGGGCTAAGGGGCATTCGTGCCATCAAAATCACCTGGAACACGATCATGCCTCATCCCTTATGGTGTCGGAGCCTTGTACTTAGCAAGACTTGATCCCTACTAGGCCGAGTAGACTAAGGGCCCATTGACAACATAAGGTATTTTCAAGTCAAATGCACTTAATCATGGAGTTTCCTCTTAGAATAAACTGACTTAGTTTGCTAGTCCATTTACAAAACTTTTAGCAATTTATTACACCGTGCTCTCTTACATCATAAAGAACAAGGACAAGATCAAGATGATATCCCTAAATTTTTTGAACTAGACTCATGACTAAAATTACTTTGTAAAATTCTCGTTTAGTTGATACACTACAATCTAAACCTCCATTAAAAAAATATTAATTGATATAACTTGACAAACTGTATCTTTATTTTAAAAAAATCATACAATAAATATTATTTAACAATTAGTATTTCTATTACTAAAATATCAAATAAAAGACATTGAAATGATCAAAAACCCTTATAAAATGTTCATATGACAGGTGGAGATGACCGTCAAATTTGAAGGCCGGTATCAAGTTGCCTAGGGCGACATAGGCTCGTGGGGTCGCCGAAAGCCGGCGGCATTAGCGTGACAGTTGCCGGCCTAACCGCTGTCTGCTTTCACTTTCCGACGATTTAATTAAACCCTCGGTTGGTTGGTCTGCGTAACCCTGGTTAAGTTTAGGCAGGAAGTAGTCCCGGCCGTTGGGACTCCACCGCGGCGCACGTGAATTCGGCTCTAACTAAATATTCTGACAGTTTTCTCGTCCTCCACGCACTCTTTAACTCACTTACCTAAGCCGCCGCCTCTGGTCACATGTAAGCTTTGTAACTCGTGTTCCCACACTCACGCTTGGACAACTTTATCCTTCATTAGATATGGACTTTATTGCTAGGATCAAATGTAATTTCCACATCATTCGAATCAACAAGTTTTTTTAATATGATTAAGGTGTCATTAGTCTTACTTAGTGAATATGTATAGTTGGCATTAAAATCCATTCAATTTATTCATTGAAGCTTTTCTTTGTCATAGGCGATTCTTTGAAAAGGAAAAATCCCTTCCCCTTCTATAGAATTAGTTCTTTCAACTTAGGATTTGAGTGAAAAAGAATTTAGTCAAATCTAACTTTTGACAAGCATATAGGAAATTTAAGTCTAGTTCTTTTGTAAAATCGAGAGGAAATTTGAGCCCTCATGAGTTAGGGTGATTAAAATTACTTTTTTTTTAAAACACTTATGATAGGAGTGCAATGGTATTCATTAATACTTAGCTTTGATGAAGAATTGAGAGGAAATATGAGTCCTTACAATGGATTCTTTTATTAAATGGAGATAAATATGAGTTCTTATGATGTTGGAGTCATTAAATTTGACTATTTTCAAAGTCTTGGGATTCTTTTCAAAATATCAGGACCTCAAACAATTTATAATTGTTCTTATAAGTCTCAAACTTTAACTTTTATGTTTACCTATGTCGATGTTTGTTTTGTCATTTACCTATAAATGTTGTAATAAATTGATAAAAGGTAACTTGCAAATTAATAAACATGCAACACATAAACATTTAAACATGTAACACAATATTTGATTTTGCAGAAAACCCTTAGTTGGAAGGAAAAATTGTGGTGGGGATAATACTGACAACTCATCACTACAATAATAAGGTGCTCGGTTAAGAGCTTACATTAATGTCATCTTCTGAATTACTTCACCCTATTAGGAGTGACTAATACCCTTTTAGGACTATTGAAAGTCATGTCAAAGACTACTCTGTTAAGAGATTTTATCCCACTTGTATAGTGTTGACCCTCTTAAAGGATTTACAATGAGTTCCTAAATAGAATGTGTGTGTGTGTGTTCTTAATGTTGTTCCTGATTCTAATCTTTTCTTTTTCTTTCGCTAATTAAACTTTTAGATAACTTTTTTTCTATAATCAAATTGTTATACTAATAACCTCCTCTTTTCTATTTATGCTTATGGGTGAGATTGTGTGTGAGTTTATATCAACATCAACGTTTCAGATCATGCTCAATGTTTTTTCTTAGCTCTCTCGTCCTGATGATGGATCATTGAGTATGATTTGAAATGTTGATGTTGATAAATTCAAACACAATCTCACCTAGAAGCATAAATAGAATAGCATGGATTGTGGAAATCTATTACAATTAACCTCTTCTTTGTTCCAATAACTCCTTACTCTTTTATGATGGGATCTCTGGTATGTCTTCTCTTATTGATATCTTATCTTGATATTATTTGCCAATAATGACAACTTTAGTCAAAATCATCTTTAATAACCTATACAAGATTTTGTTAAGTAATAGTCTCCCCCTTTGGCATTGATGGCAAAACATACTTAAATCATTCTTACTTATCATGCCCTCTTCATCATATTTACCTATCTGCTTTGATTTAGATTATCTGATAAGTTATGTACATACATTATTTCTTTATTCTTTCTCTATCTTTACTATCTCCCTATTTTTATCTTTATCTCTCCCTTTCTATTATTTTTCTTCATTCTTTCTATATTTTCAATATCTCCCCCTTTGATAACAATGTCAAAGACTACCAAAAATGTGTCCTTTGAGGTGTTAGCTAGTTTTTTTTCTCCCTCTAAAATATGTCTATGCCTTATGTTTACATTTGTCAAAATTGTGTTCCATTGCTCCTTCAATTTATTTATTGTAGTGATATGGCTCTTAACATTTATTACTATATTAGTAATGTTTGGATTTTCATCCTTGTCTAGTATACTTAATAGGTCAGTTGTTGCCTTGTTTATGTATTATATCCATATTTACAGTTATTATGCATGATTCCTCAATTGATTTATTACCTTGTGTAAATAAATCCCTTGAAACTTTAGTTGATTCATTCATTGACTCCTTTAGAGCTTCCAGTTTCTCTGATAATGTTCATGTGACTTCTATCTATTTCTCCATTCTTCTATCAGTGTATGATTTTGGTTTTATTTTCTCTCTCATTTTTAGAAACAAATTCTAATCTTTTTGTACTGTCTTAAATTGGAATCACTTTAATTTAATGATGGTTTAGCACCCATTTAATGTGATTTCATCATCCATTTGCATTCATCTCCTTTCTCCCCATTTCTCCTAGGTGGAATTAGGGTAGGATCTAATAGATCCTCTTTAAAGATCCTATTTTTAATGGCAATAAGATCAAGGAAGGATCTAACAAGCTAGGTCCTCCCTTTCATTCATCCAATCACTTAGAATCTATTTTTTGTACCGTAACGACTATATGTTGAATTCTACACCTAATTTATGGGATCTAGGACCTATTTCAAGACCTTGAAAGAATCCAAAATATCATGGGCCTTGGTTAGTAGGGATGTAGTGTGTCCCTTCCCAATCAAGGGCATAGTGCATCCTTGATAGGCATGTTAGGAACATAGTGTGTCCCTGTATGGGCCCTATTTTGGGTCCACTTCCTGAGTCCTATGTCCATATTGTTCTAGGGTGTTAACTTCTAAGTGGGTTGGCCTACAGGAGAAAGTTAATTCTAAGCCCTTTACAATTCAATCCATTTGTTCCATTTTGCATCCATCATCTAGAAGTATCCATTACACTCTCAATCTCTCAAGTTTTCAAGAATTCAAGGCATTCAAGCAATCTCTCCATTGAAGATGAAGGATTCATGTATTCAAGCCATTGAAGGATTTTATGCTAGATCTTCCATAGAATTTCAACATTCAAGATCTCCCTTCATGCATTTCAAGATCCTTTGCATCATTTTCTACATTCATCCTTCCATTCCAAAAGTGGATTTTAAGCACATTCATTCATGAAGGTTTTGGTGACACTTTCCTTTCCTTTCCTAGGGTTTTTGGAGTTGAGTCAAGGATATTACATCTGCATACTTGATTACATTCTAAATAAAAAAGAATATTCATAGATTTACATTATTTCATGTTAGATCTATCACTACTACTTGCTAGCATTGCATTTCTATTTCAATTCAAGGTTAATATCTAAATTGGGGTTCGATTGAGGAAAACACCCCCTCTCCCCCACAACAACAAGTAAAAACTCTTTATTTTGCAGGATTTGAATCTAGGATTGGTGAGAAGATTGCAGATGTAGATACCTTTTTTTGTCATTCTTCAAAACTATGAAATTAGATTTGATATTAGACACCATTGATTAGGGATGCATTGCATCCTTGCTTTAGAAGAAACTTATCCCTGACTCGGAGAAATTCACCCTTGCTAGATCATCAAATGATTTTTGGGTTTTGTAGATCTCACAATTTTCAACCTTAAATGTGAGAATCAAAAATTTTGGAGCTTGTTTGACTGTTAGTTTATAGGGTTGTATCTTGCAAGGTATATCATTTTTCCCTTTTCCATTTCAATACACTTTATCATATTATCATATATATTTCAACTTTATATTATGTATTTATTTTCTTAAACCCTCTTTAGGTGGAGGTGAGAGGGAAGTAAATCTAAGCAATTCATCCTTTTGCATTAGGTTATGCATTAACACTTCCTTTGTTGTTAATTTAATCTAATTAAGGGGTGGATCTTGGTTGTTCCACCTTCATAAGGTTTTAGGGTGGTTGATTCCATTTTCCCCCAATACATAATTAGTGAACCCAACTATTGCAATTCTTTTCAGAGTTAGATTTGTTGGTTTTTATAGATCTACTTTGTATGCTATTATTTGCATTGGTGATATTTAGATCTCCTTTTGTGTTGTTTTCATATAGATTACATTTCATATATTTTGCATTATAAAAGTACAATAAAAATTGCATCTAGTTTTTCATAATCATTGCACTTTATTTCAATGGGGTTGTTATCTTTGTTTTCAAGTTCATTCATGATATTCAAGATGTTTTGTTACATGCATATGCTGGGCACTTAATTTTTACTTGCATTGATTCTCATTCCCCTTTAAAGGGTAATCTTTTCACATATGATATCGATCAACCCATAGTGATTAATGATGTTCCTAACCTTGATAGTGTTATTGTTTGGGATGGACCCTTGGATATGAATATTGATTATTCTCTTCCTCATTAAATTCTTTGAGACGTGATTAATCCTCCTCTAATGCATGTTTTCTTCCCTCCTTGGATGATCTTACTATATGGGATGAACCCTTAGATATGGATATGTATCACTCTCTTCCTCTTGAGGTAACTTTTACATACTTTGATGATAGAATTATTATTGCTCATAGTGATAGACCCCTTTCTATGCATATATCTTCTATAGATGAGGCCTTCATTAATTTTGTTTGTCCTTCTCCTAAGATACCTTAGCCATTGAGAGTACACCTTTGATCCTTATTCTTGTTCCTTTCAAGGCACATCTCAAATCAATTTAGGTCTTGTTGAACTTGATAATCATCATGACCCTATGTTCACCAATTCAACCTTAGATCCTAAGGATGCTACTCATATTGACCCTCTAAGTGACTTCTCAACTCTTCAAGATTGGGAAAATTTCAATTTCACACCAACATCATACATCCTTGAATTTGTGCATCAAACACCTTTATCTAATGAGTATATGCATATTGATTTTATTTTCTTTATACTTTCATTTACTTACACCTAAGAGATCTTATTTTTCTATACTTTATCGATTCTTTTCTTATGTTATGTTTCATATGACTTGCAATGTTGAATGTTATCTTTTTCATGATCATTTTCTTTGATACATCCACATCCCTATTATGTTTCCCCTACATTTGTGACATTGATAGCATTTCTTTTGGGGGCTCATTGTCTTACTTTGTGAGTAACATAATAGTCATTTCCCTTGTCTCCCTACTTGGGGGGAAACTCTATCTATATCATAGGATCAATTATCTCCCTTTTTTGACTTATTTTTCTTTTATATGATGACATATTTTCTTTCATTCATTTAGTGTGATTACTTATGGATTATCATCTCAAGTCAATCTTATGCTTTCTTGAAATTACATGTCTAGTATAGATTGAAATCACTCAGGGGGTTTCTTCCTTTCTTCAATGCATCTAATATCTTTTAAGACTTTGAATTCTCTTATGATGTGATGTTCTCTCTTGTATACATTTATTGTGTTACATAGGGATTAGCATCCTAAGTGCAATCTTATGCTTATAAATGCATCTTTATTATAAGGAATCTACCATTTTAGGTATATTGGATTTATTTTTTCTCTCCCTAGGATCCATTATCCCTTTGTAAATCCTTTTGATAACTAAGTAGGCATAATGCAATATCCTTTCATCTCTCTATTTTATTTCTCTATAGATTTGTATTGTTTTATGGAACATTATTATCTATGGGTATGTATTGCTTTGTTACATGCATGACCATGTGTTTTTGCCTAGAAAATGTCTTTTCATGCCTTGGATTGTAGTTCTTCTTATTTAATGATCATCTATAGTCTACTTCATATGTGATATCTTTTCTATCATCTTATGTTGTTTAGAATTAATTGTCCTATGATATTTCTTTCTTTGATTCTCTCTATGGTGTAGCATTCTTTTATAATATTTCTTATTAGATATGGGGTGACTACATTTTTTGCATGGCTATTGGTTTTTGTTTAGGATTCATCCTTATATCTTTAAGGTTTTGTTATATAATTCACCTTAGACTTCCCTTTGTTTTCTTGCACTTGGGGGGCAAGATGCTTTATACATTCTTGTTCTCTTATTTTCTAAGGATCTACTTTCCTTGGGTTTACATGGAACTTGCTTATTATGTGACATTGTTCTTTTTTTCTGACGAATTGTATCTTGGCTATGGATTCTCTCTTTTGCAAAGAGGTGTATGTCCTAAGCCATCACCTCTTCTTTATCAGGTAAAGCTATGTTCATTATATACACTTTTCCTTACTTGGAGATTGTTTTCCTTCATCCAAGGATCCCTATTCCATCTATATAGGGGGCTTAAAAGGTGCATTCTTGTTCTTCTTCCCCTCTTCTTGGATATGTTATCTTGATCAAGCGATCCTCATATGAAGATGTTTTCTTATTAACATTTCTCCCTTTTGAGGATCATTTTTTCATAAATGATATATCCTTTCATGATTATCTATGTTCTTAGATATTAAGAGCTAAGGCCCTTCTCTCTGAATATAGTTTGGATTTTTCCTCTAAGGATATCTCCTTGTTGTGTAAAGTAGGCATCCTCTTTCTCTTCCTTATAATGTCTAGTATATAGGCATAATAAGGAGGGGAACATACTTAGGCCCTCCTTGTATATAGTTTCTAGTCACAATCATTGGGTAGAAAATATGGATTTTGAGTACAAATTAGATTACTTTATCCTTGGATGCTTTGTATATTTTCTATGTTATGTTATCTCAAATCTATGCATTGTTACTTCATCTCTCTTTTGCACATACAAGAACATATACTAAATCTCATATATGAGTAATGCAAACAAAATTGCTCAATCTCATTTTATGCGTAATGCATCTAGATATATGTTAAATATCATATATGGGTAATGCATACAAGCATCCTAAGTCCCATACAGAGGTAACACATTCTAGATATATAGCTGAATTGTATATATGGGTAACATAGACAAAATTGTTAAATTTAATATATCAATAATGCATTCAGGCACAACTTGCTAAGTCTCATACATGGGTAACATATTTTTACAAGACCATTTCATTGTGATACAAAGGATATTGATCTATGGATGGAACTTTGGTGGGTTGGCTAATGGGTTACCACCCCATTAGACTATTTAATCCCATCTTTTACAAGCAACTCTTCGTGTAATTCATAGTAGGGTGGCCACTCTATTGGGTGAGGTAATCACTTGTCTCTCCCTTCTCTCTTTTTCTTTTATGCTAGTAGAGATCAATCTTGAAGCTATATCATTAATGATGTTTCTCTTGCATTTCTTATGCCATCATTGTACTTGTAATGCCCTGCTTGGGAACCCAAGAGAAATAAACCTAACATGTTACAATGTTTACTGAACTATTTTTTTATAGATTTAAACAACACAAGATAACAATGTAAAAGTAATATACACATACACATCAAGTACACATAAGAAATTACAATACAAATTTCATTCCTAAAGGGGTCCTTCGCGTTGAGTCACATTTAAGAAGTTTGTATTAATTTCTTTAAGTCTAAAGTACAATGTCATGATCACAAGGAAAAAACAGATACATCATCTCATAATAAAAATCATAAATACATCTGACATAATACATTTAATGAATAACATCCACTACACATGTTACAGGATATACGAAAATAGATACATGTACATCCAAAAACAAGATGCATGTTAACATATATACATCAACTGAATAGAAGTTTTTAAGCTATGAATAAGAATAAGAATGGTACAACTGCACCAATGAGCATCCAACATCCACAAATCTGAGGGGGACCCAAATGGTAAGAAGACACATTGTGTGGTCACCTAGTCACACTTCCACTCTCACCATGCAGGGAAGATAATGAATGGTCCACACACAGATAATCAAATCATAAAACAATCCTAGGCAAGGAATCTTGATATCTAAAACTACCTCAAGGGTAACAAAAACTACTCAAGAAGAAGAGATAATCAAAATCAAAAGGACACTCATTCCACTACCAACATCACACAACAAGTCAATATCCATATACCAAATAAAATATAGTATTAAATCAAGATAAAATCAATGAAAGATATCCACCTTAAGTCAATGGTCACATGTACAAGAACAATAATCATTAGATAACAATTGTCATCAATATAAGTAAATCACCGACAATAACTACACCACCAATAAATAGCTGACACTCATCAATAAAAGTCAACTGTCAACAATAAATGATATTCAATCAATGAGTAACAACCCACAATAAATACACCATCAAAAGTAATATCCAACAAGTACACCACTAAAGGAAAAAAAATAATAATAATAAAAAAAAAAAAAATATATATATATATATATATATATATATAAAGGAGACTCAAGCTACATACTAGGGAGTGTCATCACATGGTCAAACTACTTGAGTTACCCTGGTCTGGTCTCTCACTAGACCTCAGACCCTTGAGCATTGAGTTGCCCTAGACTAGTCACTTTGGACCCCTGACCCTCAATGTTACACATGCGGAACTAGAATACCCTCTCATTAAATAAGGCAAACCAATCATACCTCTCACTAGGTATCATCTCATTCCCATCCTTAGCCTATACAAGTGCTCAAGGCATGGATGAGGCAATATCTCTAACTTATCTTTGTAATGTGTGTCTAAATATTTTAAATTACTATGTTGTCACTTATTACACAACTTAAAATGAGTTACCTTGACAACCTCTTTGGGCTCTGGCCCCCTTACAAGCCACTCCCATAGACATGCACTTAGACTACCTTCCAAACTTCATAAACCACAATTGTGTCTCATACCAAAATAATAATATTGATCAAATTCGGTTCCTTAACAGGCAACCCAAAAATAACATTGGTTCTCAAAACCCAAGTTCTCATAAATGCTCAATAACAAAAAGCTCATAAAACATAAATCTCAATTCAAATCTTAAAGTACATTGTGACATGAAGTTAAATAATCATCAAATAAATCTCAAAAATGCCTCTGGTGCACATCCTAATTTGGCCAACTAAACAACTCACAAAGAAAATCATCACAAAACTATAAATATAATCTAAGAAAACACATAGAATTCAGCCATATGATTTAATTCCATCAATTTCTCTTGTTTAGTTTGTTAAAACTAGAGCCTAGAAATCAATTAAGATAACCAACAATAAGGAAAATATAAAACTAAAACAAAGACACCAAAAATATCCTAAGAAGACCCTTTAAGAATGAAGAGAAAAATCCAACCACACAACACAAAATATATCTTTATGGATAATGAAATTTTAAGTGCACAATATCCTTTGCTTGATGCAAATATATAATAATAGGAGAGACTCTTTATATTATAACCAAAAGGTCTCTTGAGATTCCCATAACTCCTATAATTAATTACAACTCTTCGAATATTCATGCCTCAATGCATGTGAATGACACATGTCATTTACATTTAATATTACATATTAAACATAAGTGTCCTTTTTAGTTGAAGGTGACAATAATGGTAGTAACATCCATATTTTGAGAGATAAAGATCTCTATTACAACTACTATCTTCAACACTCCCTCTTAGCTAGAGAGAGATCTTTAGCTCAACAGTCACACAAAGCCGCAACCAAAAATGTCAATGATAAATTTTGATCATACAAACATAACTCATGGAGTTACTCAACATGAAAACCTATAACAATGAGTCATATTCATGGAATCACTCAACATGAAAACCTATAACAATGAGACATATTCATGGAATCACTCAACATGAAAATATTTGTAAGACTTGTCGCTAAGCCTTTATCCGCGGACTCTCTCAATGTGCACTGTCATGGAATCTCTCAACATGACATCCAAATCCCATCACAGAATCTCTCAACGTAATGACATCATGGACTCTCTCAACATGATGTTCACTATTGCATAGTAAAAGAATTATCATAACTGATCTTACAATCTCATTTATTTAACCAAGAATAAAAATAGACATTATAAAAATAAGACTTAGTTCTATTAAAGTCTAAATTTTACAACTATCATAAGCATCACAAGAATATATGAGAGTGAAGGGGATTCCATAAGCACTCCCTCTTAATTATGAAGCTTCCCAATGAAGCAAAAAACTCCCTCTAAAGCTCAAAATCTCCCTCTAGGGCTATAATCCTTATCTTGTTGCATCCTACAACCAAGAGAGATTATTAAAATCAACTATCAATGCTAAACATAATCTCTTTTCAAGCAATATTTCCATAAATACTCATATCTTTGTGCTCTAATCTCAATAAACACACATACACAAATAGGTTCAAAATAATGCTTGTAAATCTCATAACATCAATATAATTATAAGAATATAATATTAACATCACAATAATATTAAAGTCATTATAAAGATAATAAAGAAAACCTCCCTCTAAAATCATAAGCTCCCTCTAAGACTTATATCTACAGTAGATGTAATTCTAGTTGCTTTAACATAATCACTACGTAAAATTAACCAAGCATATTGCTCCATAACCTGAAATGACTCCCTCTATAGCTGAAAAGACTCCCTCTAAATATGATCTTCCCTTTTTGAATGAAGATATGCATCATCAATACAAATAATGTTTGCATGTTCATTAATCTCTTATCACTTCATTGGTGCAGCCTGCAATGAAGTGAGTTCAATAAAATCTATCATTTAGATCAATGCAAACTCTATACTCAGTGTTGTAAAAAATCAATATTCAATGATATAATTATGAGATACTTATCTCTTTCATATGTAGATTCACCAATGTTTTCAAGCAAGATATCCTATGCTCATAAACAATTCCAAGAGCTTACTTAAAGACCATGCAACTGAAAACAAATTCAAACAAGCATATGAACCACAAGTGTTGCTATAACATCATATCAAGAACAATAGATCATGGTATAGCCTCTTTAATGGATATTAAAATAGAATCTCATGATGACACTAAGTCATTCAACAAATACTCTACAACTAGATGCCAATCACAGAGTCTCAATTCACTCTCAATTCATTGTGCTAGAAACAATAACCAATATAATCCTTGGAATAAATAGTTACAATGACACTACTTAGAATTCCTTTGAAATAAATTAGCTTCAACATCAAAGTAATACTTTAGCAACAACTTTAATTTTTAGTCTTCTACTCTAATTCCATGTCAATACACAAAACATATTTAGTATGGTTAACTAATACACAATTCATACTAAGACCTTAAAAAAGTTTTCTAACATATGCAACCACAAAGATCATAAAAATAAATGCAAATATTAACTTTTTCTACACTACTATCCATACATAATAGATTCTGACTTAAGCCTTAATATCCAAGAAACTTAGAGAGATACAATGAAATAATTATGTAATGGTAGCATCTATTAAATTCTTCTATTGAGCTCTCTCAAATAAATAGGTGGCCATAGGGACAAAGACTTATCAGAAATATAATAGTCATGGCATATTCTTTATTAGATGTAAAACTAAAAACTTGAATTGATCTTACTTTGCAATTTAAACTTCTATGAATAAATATTGTATATAAAAAATTATTTATATTAAAATTATATACTTGAAAATGAAGTTTGAGGAGGAGGGAGAAGCAATAATTTATGTCATAGTGACTTGTCCCGCTCCCCTTTTACTATGTGAGTACTAGAAAATTCCCTCATGCATGTGTGTACACATCAAATCTCGGACATTCATCAACTCATATTAGAACCAATAGCAATTAGTTTCAAGAATAATAATGTCAATCTACCATTGCATGCAACTTCACAACAAATATGTGTGCATTGGGAATCAATCCACACGAAAGAGTTCAAGACATTGAAGAGGAGTTACACAAACCATATGTTTGCTCAAGAAGACAAGAGAAAATAATGCAAGAGAAGATTTAATGATGCAAAATATATTTTAAAAAAATTTGACAAGGAAATTTACGACAGTTAGAAGAAAACAAGAAATTTTTTGTCTCTTTTCCATTGATCATTGACAATGAATGTCTTAGCCTGTATTTTGCGAGGGTTCCATCACCCTATAGTTAGTGCACTCTAAATTGTTGTAATTGGCTAGCACCTAAGAAATAATATTCATGGAAAACACATGATAAACATTTGGGAAGAAATATATAAAGAGAAATGATATGCATACCCCATAACAAACAAGGCAGATAAAAGAAAAAAGTTAGAGCAAAACTTCCTTTGCCATCATCAAGCAGGTGCCATGATTATACATATTGAACAAATGCCTCATCCTAACATAAAAGAATCCAAAAAGTATGCAAGTCATGATTAGGAGGTCCTGAGCAGTGCATGACTACATGTTGGTTTTCTTTTAAAAACAAAAAAGCATAATAACCACCATTGAGAATATATAATGTTCATACATCAGTTACAGCTCCTCTACTTCCTACATAAAATAACACTTGACTTTTCCTCTCCTTCTTGGTCAATTCTCTTCATCTTTGCAAACTCTCTTGAATTGAAACCAAATGCTAAGCTATTACCTAGCAAGGAGAGGGTCATGAACGCTAGTGAATATGATGGAAGATAAACAACGCTCGAGCTAAAGAAAGAAACAAATAATGACACCAACAATATGCATGTAGCAGCTACACTTAAGAATAATGACACCAGAAGGAAGATATATACATTGTAGAATAAAATATGAAGCTTCTTATTGCATACTTACTATCCAAGGCACTTAAGAGAGACATCTTTAGAGCATAGTGACTTTTCAACACAGCTTGAGACTACAAAAAATTATATGAGAGATGATAAGTGGAGTGCTCAAACTTGCATAATGTCCAACTCACCTTTTGCACACCCCAAACTCATGCTTTGGCCATCAACACTTCATATTTTCCCTCACATTCCAAATATACTAATATTTTTAAAAAACATTGAAGAAGCTAAGTAGATTCGATCATGATTATAATCCTCATGTGAAGATAAAATGAACCAGATATCTTCTGTTGAACATAGTATCTTGGAGAACTTGCAATTTAACTTGACTGTGAGAATCTGATTCCATTATGATATGTGAAGTTTTGATTCATATAGTACACTTGGAAAACCCTCTAAAATTTCACATCTATAGTTGAAACATTAATATTGAATCTCAGGGTACTTCTTTAATACTGATGAAAAACTCAACATGTTAAAAAATTCATGATCACTAAGATTTGAAGATCAAACATTGACCATGATATGTAATCATAAAAAATAAATCAACAAGCTATCCTTAAAAGAACTTACTTCATAGCTGATATCTAAACTAGGCTCTGATACCATGTTAAAACTAGAGCCCATAAATAAATGAAGATAACCAACAATAAGAAAAATATAGAACTGAAACAAAGACACTAGAAATATCTTGGGAAAACCCTTAAAGAATGAAGGGAAAAATTCAACCACACAATACAAAATATATCTTTATTGACAATGAAAGTTCAAGTGTACAATATCCTTTACTTGATGCAAATATATAACAATAGGAGAGACTCTTCACATTATCATTGAAAGGTCTCTTAAGATTCCCATAACTCCTATAATTAATTATAACTCTTTGAATATTCATGTCTCAATGCATGTGAATGAAACATGTCATTTACATTTAATATTACATATTAAACATAAGTGTCCTTTTTAGCTAGAGGTGACAATAATGGTAATAACGTCCATATTTTGAGAGATAAAGATCTCTATCGCAACTACTATCTTCAACATAGTTTGGGTCATAAAGATGTGTTTAAAAATAAAGTAAGAATATACATGTTAATATAGATTGCTATGCTAATATACTTATTTAAATCAATGAGTATTTGAATGTCAAATCTCTTTGTGCATATAAAATATCATGCAACATTATCATGTTATTAATTTAAACAATCTTAAAGCTTAAACGATTTAATTAATAACATAAATTTATATTATTAGATTAAATATAAATATCAATTTCATTTCTAAAATATTATTTGACTTATATTTAAGTCCTATATTAATATTTACTTTTCTTTTAATTCATAATGCAACAAGAGATAAAATTATAAATTTAATTGAATTATTTATAATTCCTCTCATAAAGTCTATTAGTTATTAACCATGTGATTACAAAGTGAACTCCACCACAACTTCACTTAAAATATAATAAAATTATAAATATTTTAGCTTATATGTGGGAACTTTGTTTCCATAAAATTACTTTTTTGGCCAGAAAGCCTTTGACTGAAAAATTGTCAGCCCTTGTCATCAATTATTTTTTGATCCATTTTATCTCACTCCAACTTTAACTCTTGTTTTTTTTCTTATTTATTTAATTTAACTAGCTATCATCTACTTAACTCTTCTTTTTCTTATTTATTTTTTTATCTCCATTTTTATCTCTTGTATTTAATTTATAAATTAATTTATCTACACTTTGAACTCTCTTTTTTTCAATTTATTTAGAAAACTAATTAGTTGTTATCTCCACTTTTAACTCATCTTTTTCTTTTTTTATTTAATTTTGTTTTTTAAAATTGTTTAAAGTTTTAGTTTTTAAATTATTTAAATTAGTTTAGTTTTTTTAACTTCAAATATTAATCTTTAGTTTAGCCAATACGATATCTTCGAGAGGAGTTCCTATTTTTTTACTATTTTATTAAATATTTCTCATATTACTATTTTATATTAATTTTAGAGATTTTTTAAAATAATTATTTTATTCATATATTTAAGCCAATAGACTTAGTTTTTAATTTTTCCATTTTTTTTAATGTTTATTTATTTATTTTTAAAATTAGTTTAGTTTTTCACTTTAAATATGAATTTTGAAGTTTAGTTTTTCACTTTAAATATGAATTTTGAGTTTAATGAATAGGATATTTGTATGATTCATCAAGGTTCAAATCTCATGGGGATGAGGTCCCCCGTTTGTGGCCTCACTGGTTCATAGCTCCAGGTCAAAGCGTTTACCCCTCTTTAAATAGTCATATATTTAAATTTTATAATAGGATATTTGTATGATTGAAGTTTTAGTTTTATATTGTTTTAATTTAATTTTTAAATTAGTATAGTTTTTCATTTAAATATTGATTTTTAGTTTAGTCAATATGATATGATATTTGTGGGAGTCCTATTTTTAAATACATTTTAAAAAAAATATTCTCATTTTTATTTTTCATTAAAAAATTACAGAGATTGTTTTAAAATGATTTTTTTTTTCATATATTCAAGTTGGTAGATTTTAAATTAGGTTTTTTTTTTTAATTTTTAATTTTCATATCTTTAGGTTGGTAGATTTTAAATTAGTTTTTTATTTTATTTTTTAAAATAATTTTATTCATATTTTAAGCTAATAGACTTTAAATTAATAAGTAGGAGATATTTTTCCACAACAAGTTAAATTGTAATATTGTTACCAAGGTTTAGCAATGTAGTTTTTGAGTCAAACTCATTGACTCATGTTTAATGAGTAGTGATTTACAAGAATGCATCTCTCATGATAATAAATAAAACACTTAGTAGTCATTAGATCTAGGTGATGCTCACAGAGGTGAAGCACTGGGTCTTCCCTTAGTTTAGTTTATAGTTTCTATAATTATTTCAATTTATATATTTTGCTCCACTTTATACATGTTATTTTTTTCATATTAGTTTTTCATAATAGATTTTTATGGGAATATTTTTTAGATGATAACTTATTAGTATATGATAAATTAAATAAATATTATTTATTTGATTTATTACAAAATTAAATTTTATTTTACTTAAAGTGAGTACCTATCGGCTCATCGTTGCAAGCACAAAAGCTTGCAACTGCTAATTATTTATTAACTTCTATCTTGCATTAATAAATATAAAATTATTAACTTCTCTTTTGCATTAATAAATATAAAATCATTTGTATGCAACTAAGAGTTTAACGAAACTTAAAAGAATCACTAATACTAACATTCATTTTATAACTAAATGAATAATATTTATTCAGTTTTTGAAATTAATAAATATTAATTGTTTTTTCAAGAATATATATTTTTTAAAATTATTTTTTAATTTTTGAAATTAATAAATAATCTTTTTTTAAAAAATCTTTTTTTAAAAAAATTAAATATATAAATCTGCAAATTAAATTATATTTTTATAAAATAAATATAAACATGCAATTGGTATTTTCTCATTCCTTTGATCTCTGAAATCATGTAACCATAATATACTTAGTTTTCTATCTTTAGTACATTTGTTTTCACATGCATGCATAAATTTATTACAATATGTTTTCCTCTCAATTAAATTTTTGTTTTCCCAATAAATTTTGCAATTAAATTATTTAGATGCAAGAATAATATTTATCTTTATTTAGAAAATTCATGATAATCACATGGTTCTAATGGAAATTTTAAAGTTGAAACCTTAGCTGTTCGATTTGTTGTTTTCTTCTAATTTTCTATAATTGAATTTTAACTGTGTTAGAAAGGGTTTTAAAAGAATACAGTCATAATAATTTTTTATAATTTTTTTGCAGTCAAGTTTTTCTTGATTAATGAGTTTTCCTTTTCAAAATCTACAACATAATTCTTTATCCAAAAATGAATAAAGTAAATTAGTAAGCATTATGCAAGCACCCAAGAAGACACAAAGTAGACAAATCTTTCAATAAATTTCTACAATGAGTTTTCAAACCCTACCTCAAAACCATAGCTAAAATCTAAGACAATTGTGACTGCATGCAAATTCAAACTCTCTAAAACTTTCAACAATTCTTTTGATCCAATTTCAAATTTTGCTCCCCAAAACTTTTGTGTCCCTCAAATGAACTACCACCCCCCTAATAAAGAACCATAATCCTAACTAGGGTTTTCAATTTTTGAACATGCAAAGGCCTCTCCTTAAAATTAACTTTTATTATTAATCATTTCATGTACACTTAAAAAACTTTTTAATTAAACATTTTTTATTTTCTTTTCCCCCACTTTATCAATTAGTGCAAACACTATTTAAAGTGTAGTTTTTAATTTAAATTATTAATAATAATTAAAGTTCATTATTTAAATGTAACTCTAATTCATTATTATTAATTAAATAATTATAATAAAATAATATTTGTGAAAATCCCTATTCCAGTCACTAATTATTTATCTCCTATCATAAACGATCATTAAATTGCCAAAAAAATAATTTACGACTAATATCCAAAAATAACACAACTGCAACTTCACCAATAAGTACGGAAAGAAATTCACAACATAAAGAACACAATATTTTTAGACAAAATGTCCCTGAAAAATCCCCTAAGGGAAAACTAGTTATGCAGATGGAAAATATATTAACTTCAGCACATTAAGAGATACAAAATTCCTTGCCTCTCACTGGCAGAATTCAGACAACCTCCTAATTTCTCTTGCTGATATTCCCCACTACTATCCCCAATGCTATCACTATGCCCTTTTTAAAGATCATTTTCTATCACTACAAATGCTTCTACAACTTGTGTTCCTCCTTTCTATTCACCAAATGCCTCCCTTGACCCCCCTTCTTTTACTACCTAACTAAGAGGTTTCTAGTTGCTTCTTGTTCAAGAGAACCTAACCAAGAAGTTTCTAGTTTTTTCTTGATAACAACCTAACCAATAGGTTACAACTTGCTTCTAGAAGGAGTCAATTAATTAACAAATATTTTCTAATTAATCACATAAGGATGAACATTTGTCCAAGCTACCTAAAACTAACACTCCCCCTTAGCGAGGAAGCTATTCTGCATGACACCTAACTTATCTCTGAAGAAGATGAATTTAGCTTTCCTCAATTCCTTAGTTAGAATGTTTGCTACTTGCTCCTTTGTAGGTATGTACTATAGTTGAAAACCCCCCCGTTGTACACAATCTCTGATGAAGTGATATCTGATGTCTATATGTTTAAACCTATCATGAAATACTAGATTCTCAAACAACTTGATGCAAATCTAATTGTCGTAGTGTATCATAGTAGTCTCAACCTTCTAACCAAAAAAGGCTACTAACAACTTTTGAAGCCATATAACTTCACATGTCGTCATGCTAGCTGCTATGTATTATGCTTTTGCTGAACTTAGACCCACAAATTTTTGCTTCCTATTAAAAAAAGATACAACTCCTAATCCCAAACTAAAACAACACCCTGACGTGCTCCTTTTGTCCATTATACTTCTTGCCCAATTTGCATCAATATAGCCCATCAACCTGATACCTTCACCTCAAACATATCTGATCCCATAATCAACCATACCATGCAAGTAATACAATACATGCTTGGCCATTGTCCAATGCATTCTCTTTGGTTCAACCATGAACTGACTAAGAGAGTTTACTGCAAATGCTATATCTAGCCTAGTATTGACCAAATACATAAGCAAACCAATCAATTATTTGTATAAGGTGGGATCTACATCCTTCTCCTTAGATGTATCTACCTTCCTCTAATTCGTGATCATGGGTGTAGACTTGGCTTAGCAATCCTCCATCTCGAATCTCTGCAAGATTTTAATGCAATATTTCCCTTGACCAAGGAAAATCTCTCCATCTTTCTACCACACCTCCATGCCTAGAAAGCAGTGCATGAGTCCCAAATCCTTCATTTCAAACTCTTCTACAAGGCCCCTCTTGTAGTCTTCTATGAGCCCTAGTTAACTTGTGAGAAACAAGTTGTCCACATAAAGAACAAGAGTGAGAATCTCACCACCAACCACCAAGTAGTAGAGGTTAGCATCTACTTCACTCTTCAGAAAGCCCATTTCAAGCAAGTATGTGTCAATGTGCTCATAGCATGCTCTGGGAGCCTACTCGAGTCCGTAAAATACTCTCTTCAATCTGCACACGTGGGTCTCTTTGTTGTGTGCTACAAAGCCTTCTGGTTGCTCTATGTATACCTCCTCCTTTAACTCACTGTTAAGGAATGTTGTCTTGACATCCATTTGATGGATCTACCATCCAATCTATGCTGCAAACGAGATCATAGCTCGTATAGAAGTATACTTGGCCATTGGAGAAAATGTCTCCTTATGGTCTATTCCCTCCTTCTAAGAGAACCCCTTGGCCACAAACCTTGCCTTGTATTTCTCAATGCTACCATCTGCACCTTGCTTTGTCTTATAGATCTAGCGTGATCCAACAACTACCCTATCTATTGGTCTAGGAACTACCTCCCACACATCATTCTGCATAATTGAGTTATGCTCCTCAACCATAGCATCTCGCCATACTTGATGCTCTACAACCTCCTAATAGCTGAAAGGCTCACTATCTACCAACTAACTAACTAATGCCACATAGTCATTGAACTTGGCTAATTGTCTCTGCTATCTAGTACTTTTCCTAGGAGCTCCCACAAACTCTTGAGTATCCCTTACTGTCTCTTGAACCTTGGGGTTCCTACAACCAACTGTAGAGGATGAAATATCAACCTCTAAGTAGTTTAGATGCATTTCCTATTGCACCTGTTGCTCCATAATCTATGAAACTTCACCAACTAAGCCTACACTTGTACTAGTAACTGTACTTGTGCTTTTTTGGCCTTGACTAGGCCTTGGAGCTTCTGCTGGCTACTCACTCTGATCATTTGTTGGAAAATATATGGACCTTCTAAATGCCTTGTCCTCCATGAACTTAACATCATGTCTAACAATAATTCTTCTGATCCTAGAGATAAAAA
Source organism: Cupressus sempervirens (assembly GCA_028749045.1). Lineage (NCBI taxonomy): Eukaryota > Viridiplantae > Streptophyta > Pinopsida > Cupressales > Cupressaceae > Cupressus > Cupressus sempervirens. The sequence goes on from CM053788.1 coordinate 217,857,884, forward strand.
TCCTATATGCCTTTGAGGTCTCACTATACCCAACAAAATACCCCCTCTTTGCAGTCTGATCTAACTTGGTACTTATATCACCTAGAATATGACAATATGACAAACTCCTAAATATTTTGAAATGGATAACATCAGGATTCTTTCCTGTGAAAGATTCCTCTAGTTTCATCCTCCTTAGTACCTTGTGTGGAACCCTATTATGAATGTAGACTATTATACTACATGCTTCTGCCCATCAATAGCGAGGCATATCTTGGTCCTGTAGCATAGCTCTTGCTACCTCCGATATAAAATGATTCTTCCTCTCAACAACTCCATTCTGTTGTGGATTGTAAGGAACAATCCACTCTCTCTTGATTCCTTCCCTAGTACATAACTCTTGGAAGTTATTTCCTTTGTACTCGCTTCCATTGTCTGACCGAAGAACCTTTATCTTCTTTCTTGTCAAGTTCTCCACTAGAGCCTATAACTCTTAGAACTGACTGAAAACCTCATCCTTGGTCTTCAAGAAGTATATCTAGGTCTTCTTGGAGAAATCATGATAAAAGTAACATATACTCATATCCTCTAAGAGACTTTTTTGACATCGGTCCACATACATTTGAATGTACTAGATCAAGAACATCTTCAGATCTGGTGTCACTCCTCGAAAAAGATGCTTTCACAAACTTCTCCAACATGCATCCTTTACATACTTCATCATGCTCTGTGCTCACCTTTGGAACACCTGTCACAATCTCACAAAGAAATTTGAGTGCTCCATGATGAATATGTCCCATCCACCTATGCCATAACTCTTCAAGATCTCTAGGATTACAGTTGCTCATGAGTGCCTTAGGAGTATCAAACTACAACCTATAAAGGCAAACACTCCTAACTCTAGTAGTTATGGGTGATTTCCAATCCTTGTGCTTAATCAACACATGTTCCACCTTAAAGAGTACATTATACCCCCTATCTAAAAGAACAGATATAGAAATCAAATTCATACCTAAGCCTGGCACGTGCAACACATCATGAACTAGAATTATCTTTCCATTCTCCCTCTGAAACTTAATAGTCCCTTTCCCAATTGGGTTGAGTTTGGACAAGTTTCCCATAGAAATCTGGATACTAGTGTTCTCCTCCTTATAACTAGAGAAGTACTCTCTAACTCCTGTCATATGAAATGATGCCCCACTATCTATATACTAGATTTGAGCTCACCATACAAGCTATAAGTGAATACTCATCTTCTAGTCTATTGGAGAGTTCTTCTACACTTGCTGAAGCTACTACCTGCTTCTTTTCCTTCTTCCTTTGTGGGAAATCACTAACATAGTGACCATACTCATGACATCCAAAGAACTTGACCTTAGAAAGGTCCTTCTTCTTCTTCTCACTTTGTGAATTCAGTCCTTCGCTAGATCCCTTGTCTGCTTTCCCTTTCCCTACTAAGGCAATGTTCTCCTATTCCACCTCACTATTTTGACTCTTGTTGGCCCCATTGACAAGACTTAGTCTAAACTCCTCCTAAGTGAAATTAGCCATAGTTGATCCCAACTTGGTAAGGTATCTCATCTACTAACAACTTGAACAAATACACTCCACTACCTATAAAACACATTTAGGGCTATTCTCACTAGCTCATCATCATTGGGACTATCTCCAATAGGTGCTAACTCATCCTTGACAAGTCTAAGCCTAGTGAGGTAACTTGTATTGTCTTCTCCCTAGTTCATCCAGGTATTTTTTAGCTTCTCTCTAAGAATCATCTTCTTGTTGGTGGTAGCATTTTGGTATAGATTCATAATGGTGTCCCACATCTTCACCGTGTCTAGCTTTGAGATATGTGGAATAATATGATCCTTGACTCCATCAAGGATCATCCTCCTTGCCTCGACATCATCCTTCTTATATGCTACAAGCTATGTCACATCCGTTGGTACATGTACAATACTGGTAACATAATCCTTGATACCATTCTCTTCCAAAAATAAAGAAATTCTAGCCTTCTAGACACCAAAATTTAAGGCACCATCCAATCTGTCTTGATCTATCAAACTAGCTGAAGCCATCTCAAGGGATTAAAGCAATAATAATTCTAATGAGATCACACTAGGTTATATAAACCCTTTATTTCTTTCCTAGGGAAAAACTCTTCTACCCTCAACACCACTCTGATACCATGTGTAAATCCCTATTGTAGTCACTCATTATTAATCTCCTATCATAAACGATTATTAAACTACCAAAATAATAATTTATAACTAACATCGAAAGATAACATAACTGCTACTTCACCAATAAAATATGGAAAGAAATTCACAATACAAAGAACACAATATTTTCGGACAAATCGTCCCTAGAAAAACGCTTGAGGGAAAATTAGTTTTGCAGATGAAAAATATATTAACTTTAGCAAATCAAGAGATACAAAATTTCTTGCCTCTCACTGGTAGAATTCAAACAACCTCCTAATTTCTCCTACTAATATTCCCCACTACTATCCCCAATGCTATCACTGTGCCCTTGCTAACACTGCAAGACTATTTGCTATCACTACAAATGCTTCTACAATTTGTGTTCCTCTGTTTTGTTCACCAAATGCCTCCCTTAACCTCCCTTTTATACTACCTAAACAAGAGGTTTCTAGTTGCTTCTTGATCAAGATAACCTAACCAAGAAGGTTCTAGTTTCTTCTTGATAACAACCCAACCAATAGTTTAGTAGTTGCTTCTAGAAGGAGTCAATTAATTAACAAATATTTGCTAATTAATCACATATGGATGAACAACTATCTAAGCTACCTAAAACTAATAACATTAACTTTTTAATTTTTTGATATTTTAATTCTCTTTTTATCCAACTTCTTGAATTATATTTTTAAATTAAATCTTTTAATTGAAGCACATATTTAATTAATTTCTAATTAATTAATTTTCATCTTATTCTAATTTATATTTAACCAATTTTCTAAATTAGACTTCCAAATTGAGTCGTTTAAATTAAAACACATATTTAATTAGTTTTCAATTAATTAAATATTCTCATATTTTAATTTTTTTTTAATCAAATAATATTTAATAATTCTAAATATTATTTGATTAACTCAAATATTATAATTAAATCATTTACCATATTAATCACATAGTCAAATCCACATAAAAGCAAAATTACCAAAATTGACCAAAACTCAAAATCAAACAACTCATGAAAAGATAAAATAATAGGTTTAAAAAGGGTGGAAAGTTAGATACATGTCCTCCTTCTTAGGACAAGTAATTAGGCTATGGCTGGGATTGGACCTAAACATTATCTTCTCATTCTTACCATTGAGTTATCGCGATAGGTTACACTATCTTGGCAATTCAGAGAAGTTGATGCCCGTACCTACAAATCTATATAAAAGATGAGCATGTACATGTGCATATATATTTAAACTAAACCAACAATGGTGGGGAATAGTACATCATGTAGATTCAAACTAGTAGGTGACTATGACTCCCTCTCTCAACCATATTAGGCACGCCAAACATAAATGTGAAATAGACACACACACCATACACATGCAAGTATGGGGTTAATATTAAATCATAAATATTAATAACATCATATTCTGGCATGAATATCTTGTCATCGTGAGGACATAATAAACATCTTTCAAGGACACACCATATGACATCATCATAAAAGTAATTTCGTTAGCTAACTAAAAGAAATTAAATCATCATTACCACAAGTAGGAAAATGTTACAACTTGATGTAATCAAATAACTCAACATATCAAAGTATTGCATTTCAAATATCAAATAAGGGATAACATATCTATAGGAGAGTCATATAGAACTTTAACGACTAAGTATACAATGATAGAAAAGGAGGGTGTTACAAATCTTGCGATAGCTTTCCAAGTATGATATTAGTGGGTGGAACATTTCTTCAGTCGTGGTCTCTTTCACTGATTGATTTGGGTTTTTTTTAGTACTAACCCCTTTTCATGTTTGTGTCTTTCTGGCTTTATTTCTTTTTTTTTTTCTTATTTCACCCTTATGCATGGATGTGGAGTTAGGACCCTTTGTCTTGGGGGCTTATTCCCTTTGATTAAGTGATTTTCTATCTCTTCATGATTCATCAAATTTCTCTCTTATCTTCTCTATACTTTACCATTAGTGTAGGTTGATCCACACTCATGCTAAAGTGGGGGATAAGTGTACCATCTTAAATTGGAAACATCTTGATTTGATGATGGTTTAGCACCCATTTAATTTGATTTCATCATTCATTTGCATTCCTAACCTCTCTTCCCCTTTCTTCTAAGTGGAATTAGGTTAGGGCCTAATAAATCCTCTTTAAAGCTCCTATTTTCATGGAATAAAGCTTGAGGAAGGATCTAACCATGTAGATCCTCCCTTTCCTTCATCTAATCACTTTGAATCTTTTTTTTTTTGTATTGTAGTAGCTATATCTTGAGTTTTGTACCCAATTTTTAGGTTTCAAGAATTGTTTTAGAACCCCAAAGGAATCACAAAGTTCCTGGGCCCTAGTTGGAAGGGACATAATGTGTCCTTTCCCAATAAAGGATGGAGTGCATCCTTGATAGGTATGTTAGGTGTGTAATGCATCCCTTCTTGGGCCCTATTTTGGGTCTACTTCTTGGGTCTTGTGTCTAGATTATTTCAGGGTGTTATCTTCTAGGTGAGTTGACATGTAGGAGAAAGTTAATTCTAAGCCCTTTATGAACCCATCCATTTGCTCCATGTTGGATCCATCATCCACAAGTATCCATTACATGCTCAAGCTCTCAATTTTTCAAGCCTTCAAGGCATTCAATAAATCTTTCCATTGAAGATCAAGGATTCATGCAATCAAGCCATTGAAGGAGTTTATGCTAGATCTTCCATATCATTTCGACATTCAAGATCTTCCTTCATACATTTAAAGATCCTCTATAGCATTATCTACATTCATCCTCTCAAGATCTGCATTCATCCTTCCATTCCTAAGGAAGATTTTAAGCACATCTATTCATGAAGGTTTTGGTTTCACTTTGATTTCCTTTCCTATGGTTTTTGGAGTTGAGTCATGATTATTACATCTAGATACTTGATTACATTCTAAAGTCAAGATCATATTCATATATTTGCATTGCTTCATGTTAAAACTATCACTACTAATTTTTAGTATTCCATTTCTATTTCTATTTAAGGATAATTCTTTAAATGGGGTCCCCCCCCCAACCAAAAAAAAAAATCCTTTATTTTTCAGGTTTTAGATCTAGGATTGGCAAGCAAATTGCTGATTTGGATACCCTTTTCATCAATCTTTGGAATTGTAAAATCAAAATTTGGATCAAACATAGTTGATGAGGGATGCACTATGTCCATACTTCAAGAGAAAGTCACCCCTTCTTAGGAGAAAGTCACCCTTATCAGTTTGTCAAATGATTTCTAAGTTTTGTAGATCTTATAATTTTTAGCCCAATTTTTTAGGAATCAATAGTTTTGGAGCTCATTTGATAGTCTATTTATAGGTTTGTACCTTGCAAGGTATATCAGTTTCCCCTTTTCCATTTTAATACACTTTATCATCTTGTCATATCTTTATATTGCATATCTATTTTATTAAAACTCTCTTAAGGTGGAGGTGAGAGGGAAGTAAATACAAGTATTTCATCCTATTGATCTCAAATTGGTTTTAACAATTGAGTGTCAACACACTTAAGATATTTACTAAGTTCATGTCAAGCTAGTAACACATGCTGAGTATAATATGTATAGATGCTAAGTTGCAATGAGTGTCGAGTCACTCATGTGCCGAGCAGTTCAAGTGTCTAGTGAATAGTTGATGCTAAGCAAGTTCAAGTGTCGAGCAAGATAGAATTATAGTAAGTGTCGAGCATCAGTATTATCAAGTGTTGAGTAACACATAATGGACCTAGTTGTTTGTGATGACACAAAAAACTATGTAAACCATTTTTGAGCCGACTTATGGATAGATCTTGAAGCTTTGAAGATAAGATCAAATCTATTTGGATTCCCTATGTGATCAACATGCAACAAATAAGAAAAATGGAAGGAATTGAGTGGGAAAAATGAATGAATCTCAATCATGTATTCATACCTAACCTTAAGCCACCAAAGTCTTTTTAAAGGGAGATGAAGCCCCATAATTTAGTGAGAGTGAATGTATATGCGAGGTGGTGATGCTAGAAAAGATTTGAAAGAAATGAAAGGGGTGAATTGATCAGTTTCAAGGTGACTTAGAAGAAGGACATAATTACAGAATCAGTTTGCAGAATAGAGGATTGAGGATACAACAATTCCATATTAGATCAGAAAGGATCAAGATGGATTGAATTGAGATTTGAAATTAGCAATACCAGATTGTAAGTGTGTTAGATCAAACAATCTATTGTACTTTCTAACAACTATATCAGTAGGGTGAAATCCTTTGAAATAAGGTTGACTTAATAGTCATAGTAAAATCCTTTAACAAGGTGGGATCTAACGATCCTTTGTAAGCCTTTAATAGGGAAGGCCTTTCATAGGGGAGATGATGAGAATGGTCAAACTATGTAACCTTAATAGGTGAACTTTGTTGCTACAATAGTGAAGAATTGTGGGTGTCATCCCCATCCTAGTTTTACCTTCTCATTGGAGGGTTTCTAGGTAATCATATCTAGTGTCAAGTGTTTATGTGGATGCATTTATTTTACATGTTATTTCAATATGTTCATGCATGAATTGTTTTAAGTTAGAAAATTTATTGGTTAGAGACTAGTACTTCTAATTCACCCCCCCCACTTCTCAGAAGTATGCATTTCCCATTTGTATTTCCAACAATTGGTATCAGAGCTAAGTTGTCATCAGGAGAAGCCTTACAACTTGGAGAAAAAATCTTAAGATGGAAGTTTACAAGTTGTGAAAGACCATTGAAAGTCAAGAGATTGAGATATATTTCTTACTACAACAACTGACTGAAGCTAGAGATGCCTTAAGAAGTTTGCTAAAGAGAAGGAAAGAGATTGCTATAGTAGAAAATGACACATAATACAAAGAGATTGACACCACAAAGTTATTTTCAGATGGTAACTCCTATGAATTTGATGCAAAAATTGTAGATCTCATGGACAAGAACATAGCACAAGTTGAGGAGATCAAAAATCTCAAGTTGGAACAAGAATAACAAGCTATATTGCTATGTGAGGTGACTGAGCAAAAGAAGAAAGCTATATAGGACAAGGCCATGATTGAAGAAGACAAAAGAATTTTGGCAAATAGATTGGAAGAAAAATCAACAGAGCTATCTAAGATCTCAAACATGCAATTGGACACCCTAAGCCAAATGATCAATTCCCATCATGAGTTTAATGTTAAGGACATTGAGATAACTACATTGAAGTTGTAGAATGACCTAAAAATAAAAAATGAGTTTGCCGAAAGTTTCAACAAGCCAAATGAAGCCATCAAGTACATTGAGAAACTACCAAAATCCCCTAGATCTAGTAAAGACACATCAAGATTGGGCTACACAAGCATTGAAGAAGGAGAATCATCCAAAGTTGCCGAGGAAAGAAATAATAAAGTTAAGAATTCTAAACCTACTTGTCATCACTATGGAAAGAAAGAACATACAGCTAATGTTTGTAGGAGCAAGAATGCTGGTCAAAATGCTAAGTCTAAGAACATGACTCGTTGTCACAAGTGCAATAAACAAAGTCATTAGGCACATGAATGCAGAACCAGAACCATGCATGCACCAAAATTTGAAGGATGCTGCTACAATTGTTAGAAGTTTGGACACAGAGCCTTTGAATGCAGATCCAAGTCCACATGGTCATCAAATAAGTCAACAAAGGGAAGAAGCTATGAAAATTCCTATAATTGGGATTACAATAAAAGACATTGCTATCATAATTGTCAAGAGTATGGAAACATCCCTAAGAATTGCATAAGAACACACTTCAGTGGTAACTACAACAGGTGGTTAAGTCAAACTACATGCTTTAGTTGTTTAAAAATTGGTCATATTAGCAAGCATTGCCCAACAAGAACAAAGGCACCTAACTGAGAATTCAACAAAGCAAAAGGCAAGGTAGATGTTGAACACATCAAAGGAGAGATGAACAAAACATGGAGGAAGAAAGATGGATGCAATACATCAAATGAAGGGATCACTTTACTTGATAGGTCAAGTGGTCACATCTCATCAAACTAAGCAAAAGGAGGTATGTTGGACTGATATTTTAAAATTTTTTATCATACATTAGTTCCAAAAGAAGTTATTATTGAAATGGATAAATTAGCACGAATAAAGATGCAAGTCAACAAGGAAAAACCAAGGTTAAATCTTTGAAGTTTTCATCTTATTGCCGAGTGTGAAAAGTCCTCTTCAATTGTCAAATTAATTCTAGTGTGTGTTGAGTTGTTAGTCAAAGTCAGTTGAAGCTAAGTTGGTAGTAGCTACAGGGTGAAGGAAATTACTATAGAAGCCAAGTAAAGATAATTCTTGTAGCTACTAAGCGAAGGACATTTCTATAGAAGATGAGTAAATATAATTCTTATAGCTACTGAGTGATGGGAAAATGAATGGATGCCGAGTGAAACAAAAATTGCATTGGAGCTGAATTTATAGCTGTACATGTACCATGAAATAAATGCTATATTTTGAAAGGGTATAAGGGAAAATTCTACATATTTTTCATCATTTCAAACATAGAGCAAGAGAGAACAGAGCGAAGAAGTGATCTATGAGCAAGATTGAAGCATTTGTATGGATTCCAACAATGATTAAGAATCATTTCATTGATCTAAAGGTATTCTTTAGTTGCCGAGCTACGCAGTTTTATATTTGTAAAACCCTAGCTTCCATAATGGCCTCTAGTTCTAAGAATCCAAAGGATAAGGAATGATTTGAAGTTCAATTAGTGAGCAACAAGGTTAAGCAACCAGAATTTAGGGCCATACCAGAAGTTGCATACAAGAATGATCTAGTAGGTGTGTTATCAGTTATTCCACCCAAGGTTGTAATGGTACAATATGTGAGGAAATGTTATAATTGTAAAATCAAAGGAATTGGAGACATAGAAATATGTCAGGCATATGATAAATAATGTGAAAATAGAGTTTTAAAGGAAGAGATCGAGATTGTTGAGAGAAAGGGACTAATGCATGCCCTAGATTTTCTAGCTGTCTTCAAAATTGAATGGATCATAATTGTTCTGAGCAGAATATATGATAGATGTCAGTGGTTGGAAGGTGGACCCATCAAAATTTCAAAGAGAATTGTACATAGGGTTACAAGTTACCCAACCCTAGATTGGCCTAAAACTTTGAGAAGCAATTCTAAAGAAGTGATTGAGTGAAATATAGGAGAAAAGTGGAACAAGAGAGGAATGACTATTGCCACTATCAAAGATCCACTTCTTGAATTTGCAGTGAGGGTTATATCACATAAATTCTATTATTCAAGCTGATTGGATAGTGTTCCTTGTATAGTAGTTGATGTAGGCTACAAGATAGTCAAGAAAGATCATACTCATGATCTTGCAGAACTACAGTTGTAACAAATAATGGAGAATTTAGGAGCAATAAGGAAGTCTAAAAGTGCTCAATGTAAGTTTGGTTCCATATTAATATGCATATTTTTCTATGTTCAAAATGAATTCCCATATTTTGGTAGAGTAGGATGGAAGACCAATAGGTCGGTTGCTGTACAAATAAATGAGTATATTGAGCAAATGGGAGACAATTTTGAATCAATAATGACTAGTTACTTTGAAGATTTCAAGCAGTCAATGAAACAAAGGCTGAGAATTCCTATTTCCCTAGTGGTAAAGTACTACAATGATATTTTCTTTCTTGTGGATATTGACTACACCTTCATCTAGGATGTAGTGCCTAGAGTCAAATGGCTAAGGCCTTTGGGATATGAGATCAACATTGATGAAGCATCAACTGCCATTAGTGCACTTCTTGTAGAATAAGTTAATAAGACAACTATTTTTTTTGGTAATTATGATGTTGTCAAATCAAAAGTTGAAATGGAGTTGAAAACAACCTCAAATCTAAAAAAGAAAGACAAAATGGTGAGGAAGCTGAAAGCCAAGTTTGGTGAAGGAGCTTAAGGCAATGATGGAGAAGATGATGAAGAAGAAGAAGAGGAAGAAGAATAGCAAGACCAAGAACCTCTTGCCCTAACCCAAGGCATGGGTGAAGATGTAGAAGAAGAAGGTATTGAGGAGGAACAAGCTAAGGAGGCACCAACCAAACAAGAACTAAAGAAGAGGAAGGCTAAGACATAGCTTGCAACAAAGCCAAAAGGAAAGAAAATTGCAAAACCAAGCCCTACAAAGCCTACTGCTCTAGCTACAAGAGCCAACACAAGGGTTGCCAGTCAAAAGGCTAAGGAGCAAGTAAAGGAAAAGAAAAAGGCTATCAAACAACAAGGTCCTATGCAGAAGAAACTAAGGAGAAAATATGTGGCACAATCGAAAACTAATGATGAAAGGATCGAGTTAGAAGACACAAGCCAATTTAGAGTGGTAAGTCATGCTTCCAAGTCTAATATTGAAAACATTTGTGATAATATTAGGGATAATGTAGACTTAACAGGATTGAAAAATATTGAATTTAATAAACTTGGTAGAGAAGACCAGAATATGTTAGAAGAATTAGTGTATGCCATGATGGAAAAATTCAAGAATACCCCTCTTGAATTTGATAATACAATGCCCAAAGATTTGTATTCAGTTGTTGAGAATAAATGGCACTATTGCCTAAATATGGAAAAGGAAATAAGAGAATCTACATTGGCACGAGTGATGCCAAAATTGTCAAAAGGGAAAATCACAAAGGAAAATAAGAAACATGGTAGCAAATTTGCACCCAAATATAAAGACTTCAACATTCTGCAAAACAAGATTGAAGATGTTGTAAAGAAATCCACTCAAATGTGGAAGTTGATATATGGCTTAACTATTGTCAAGGAATGAGAAGAGGATCCCTTTGAGGGAAGGAATAATGGAGAAGGTGAGGATGATGATAAGGAAGGAGAAATTGAGAAAGAAAAGGGAGATAACATAGTGGAGGAGGCACAACAAAAAAAGGATAAAATGGCAACAACTGAGTAGCAGCAAATAGAACAAAGTGTGCAAGACACACAATTGCCACCATTAAGCCCTCCACATGACAAAAACACACCTGTAGACACAATAAAAGTGAAAGATGTTCCTAATAGCTTAGCTTAGAACATTAATCCATTAATTATAGAGGATTTGAAGAAGATCCTTGACTAATCCACACTACAAGCTAAGTTATGTGATAATCTAGTATTGGTTAGTGTGGATAAGCTTCAAAAAGTAGTAGCCAACATAACTAGGGACAAGGTGAATACACAAGAACCACCTTTTGTCATCCCTATAGCTACTAGTGGTCAACCTCCAGTACAAACATCAGAGGATACATTAGCAAAGGTTGACCCATGATAAAAGTTGTTACGATTGAACAATAGGCTCAGAGTACAGAGGAGCCCACAAATGATGAAGTAGGATAGATAGAGGTATCTATGCCTAACACACAAACTTATGGTGCAGAAAAAATAATTGTGATTGATAAAGGAAGATCAAAAGAATACAAGGACTTTCCAAAGGAGAAGGAGAAAGAAGCCATTCAGACATTGGTTAATTTACCAACAACTGACACTCCTACCAAAGTCCTTCAGGAGTTGAGCACTGATGCAATGCCACTTCATATTTTTGCACCAGGATCAAGCTCAAAAAAGGTTGCAAGGGTACTTTACTATGGAGACCCAACACTAGATGAAGAAATAGTTATACCAAAATATGACTATGCAACCATGAACTTAGAGCAGATTAATATCATGCAAGAGGCATTGGAAAGAAAGAAGAATCAAGAGATACTTAGGAAGGAGTAGAAGCAAAGGCAAGAACTTCAAGAGATTAAAGACATCTTCTTAGATGCCTTTAGCTTCCAAACCCTTGATAAATTAGAGCCCATATTAGAAAAATTATAAAAAAATGTTGAACAAGTGACAAATGAAGACTAGGAAACCAATGTACAATTCACGGAATGGTCTGAAAAGAAATTTCAAGGAAAAATAAATAAGAAGATATCTAGTGGAATTGCATTATCACAAGTAGAGCTAGCTACAAGATTTAAAAAGTGAAGAAGGTACTTGAGAATATATTATCACTATACACAAAATTGTGTGACCCCACACTCTTCACACAAGAGACAAGCCACAAGATTTTGAGTCTAGAAAGAAATTTGAAGATTTCAAGTACACAACTGCCTCAAAATCCAACTCAAGGTGAGAAGTATTTCCATATAGTGCTTTACATATAAAAGGAACTAGTTGTATTAATAGCAGAAGAGGCTAACATAAGAGCCAAGCTAGTCCACACTCAAGCTTCCCTAATCCCTCACATGGAAATACTACAGAAGGAACTAGCCTATGCTAAAACAATGCTAAAGAAAGATCCTAATCTTTCAACATTGGATGGCTTAGTTCACCTTGCAGCAGAGACATCCATCCAAATCAAATTCTTAGATGTTGCAATAGACAACTGGGATGCTGCTCTAAAGATTGTAATGGAAGTCAATAAGAACTTTTTGGATAAATACACACTCAATGTATATACCCTTTGACATAAGTGTCAAAAAGGGGGAGATAAATGTAAGATGGAGATAAAGGCCAGGTGGAGACAAATATGCAAGGGGGAGACATGTGAAAAGGGGAGATAAAGTAAATAGAGAGAAGAGCAAAAAAAAGGGGGAGTAAATAGTAGAAAAGTAGAAATAGGGCATATCAGATAAAGAGTATTAGAATGATTGAAGAAAAAAAGTATTAGCAAGAGTCAAATCTACTCATAGAGATTTTGGATACAGAAAAGACACATCAACTTAGGGGGAGTTACAAAATTTTGAGGTATATAGTCCATTACAAAATTTTGAACAATTTTGAAGTTTTGTATATATGTCGAACTAGATGTATATTATACTTGAGGAGATTAGATTCATCATGTATAGTTAAGTGTTTTTGCCACTCATGTCAAAGGGAGAGATTGTTGATCTCAGATTGGTTTTGATAATTGAGTGTCAACACATTTAAGATAATTACTAAGGTCATGCCGAGCTAGTAACACATATTGAGAATAATATGTATAGATATCAAGTTACAATGAGTGTCGAGTCCCTCATGTATCGAGTAGTTCAAGTGCCGAATGAATAGTTGATGCCGAGCAAGTTCAAGTGCCAAGAAAGATAGAATTAGAGTAAGTGCCGAGCATCCGTATTATCAAGTGGTGAGTAACACAGAATGGACCTAGTTGTTTGTGATGATACAAACAACTATGTAAACTATTTTTGAGCCAACTTATGGATAGATCTCAAAGCTTTGAAGATATGATCGAATCTATTTGGATTCCCTATGTGATCAACATACAACCAATTAGAAAAATGGAAGGAATTAAGTTAGAAAAATAAATGAATCTCAATCATAGATTCATACCTAACCCTAAGCTACCAAAGTCTTTTTAAAGGGAGATGAAGCCCCATAATTTAGTGAGAGTAAATGTATATGCGAGGTGGTGACGCTTGAAAAGATTTGAAGGAAATGAAAGGGGCGAATTGATCAGTTTCAAAGTGACTTAGAAGAAGGAAAAAATTGCATAATCAATTTGTAGAACAAAGGATCAAGGATACATCAATTTCATATCAAATTAGAAAGGATCAAGATGGACTGAATTGAGATATGAAATCAGCAATACCAGATTGCAAGTGTGTCAGATTAAACACTCTACTTTACTTTCTAATATCTGCATTAACAAGGTGAAATCCTTTGAACTAAGGTTGACTTAATAGTCATAGTAAAATCCTTTAATAGGGTGGGATCTAATAATCCTTTGTAAGCCTTTAATAGGGTAGGCCTTTCACAAGGCAGATCATGAGAATGGTCAAACTATGTAACCTTAATAGGTGAACTTTTTTGCTATAGTAGTGAAGAATTATGGTTGTCATCTCCACCCTAGTTTTACCTTCTCATTGGAGGGTTTTTGAGTAATCATATCTGGTGTCAAGTGTGGATGCATTTACTTTACATGTTATTTCAATATGTTTATGCATGCATTGTTTTAGAGTTATAAGTTTTATTGGTTAGAGATTAGTACTTCTAATTCACACCCCTCCCCCTGACACATCCTTTGGCATTAGGTTATGCATTTACACTTCCTTTGGTGGTAGTATAATCTAATTAATGGGGTGCATCTTGGTTTCCCCCCTTCATAAGGTGTTAGGGTGGATTGATTCCATTTCCTCCCATTACAATTTCTTATTGTATCCAACAAATATTTCTAGTTATTTTGTACTTTATTCATTTTTGTCAACTATATTTCTTGGTAGTAAAATTGAAAATATTTGAATACTCTTCTTGATGAGATCGTTCCTTTGTTTCTCCCTTAAATATTTTTCTATAGTTGTCTTCTCTCTAAAATTTTTGGCATAAACTGGCTGCTCCTCATAATGCATCTCAGTAGGATCTTTAAAAATTGCAAATTTAGGTCTCTCATCCAAGTTTTCCTCTTCTTCATTATATTTTGAGTCTCTTTTCCTCTTCACTTGTGTTGTTTCAATCAATGTCATACTCAATAAAGTCTTTGTAACTTGTACTTCTTTAGATTTTGAAAAATTTTAATGTCCTTTTCAGGTATTTATTACATGTTCCTCAATTAATATTGTTTCTGATGTTTCATTGATAGCAGGTGTCTTATTGGTAGTGTGTGCTTACTATCATAATCTAATATATTTAATTATAATTTCCTATATAAGCTCTTCCTCAAATTTTTTATCTTCCTCATTAATTTTATCATAATGGGTGAATCAATACTTGAAACAATTTACAATTTTTCTCTATCAATATCAAACTTTAACTTTTATGTTCACCTATGTCGATATTTATTTTTCCAATTACCAATAACTATTGTAATAAACTGATAGGAGATAATTGTAAATTAATAAATAAGAAAAACATAAAAATTTAAACTCTCAACATAATATTTTTTTTAGAGAAAACCCTTGGTTATAGGGGAAAACTATAGTGGGGATGGTACCCACAACTCACCGCTACAATAATAAGGTGCCTGATTAAGAGCTTACATTAATGTCATCTTTTGAATGACTTCACCATGTTAGGAGTGACTAATATCTATTAGGCCTATTGAAATTCATTTCAAAGACTACTCTATCAAAATATTTTATCCCACTTGTATAGTGTTGACCCTATTATAGAGTGATAGGATATCTCTCCAAGGTGTGCTTGCACAGTCACTATCTAGGAATACACTAGTACTAGCCTTCTCAAGATCCTACATGCACTTCTAGGACCTTACAAGTCATGGAAACCCTAGCCTAAGACTTTACAAACTCAACTCTATGAGTGAGTTTCCTTGTGATTCACCATCGAGGGATAACTATCATTAAGGGTGCTTGAAACCTTTACTTTTCCTTGGATGTCTCCAATGACACTTTCACCATAATATCAACACAAGTGATGTAGGGGGTGTATTCATCACTAAAACATTCACTTGACTTTCAAATGACTCCATTTGAATAGGGCATCTAGGGTTTTCCCATTGAGTTCAAGATTTGCTATGGTTTTGACCTAATAGCCTAATTAGCCAATTAGCCCTAACTAGTGGGTTTTTCCCAATTATTGATCCAAACTTAAAAAAAACCCCAAAAATTAAATTTATATTCAGATACCCTTTTTTGAGACCTTGAATATTTTTGAGGTATTAGGTTCCTTGGTATCCGTACATCAAATTCCTAAAATGTAGGCCTAATACGGCTAAAAGGGCTAATTTTGTGTTCTCCTCTATTTTCTACTTGGAAATATACCTAAATTGATTATCCAATGCCTAATATCACTACTAGCTGTCTGTAGGACTATTATGCTTCCAAAACCATACTTTATTCCATGCTCTTCCTCTTTCTCCTACAATTGCACATCAACTTTACATTGTCAAACACCTAGTTAGATACACTAATCTCTCCCAGGGTATGATGCCAAAATTAGCTAGATTGCTTTCCATAGATCCTCCTTTCACAAAAAAAATGTCAATGGATTCCCTACCATATTCCTTTGGGTTGTAATGATTTCTATGGTGGAGAACTATGGGGGATCCATAAAACCAAAAATTGTCTCCTTTACACTAGCAACTAGTCTACTTACAAAACAATTTTAAAACCTAATCTAAAGAAATCAAAAATTAAAAATTATTGAATAGAAAATTCTTAGGAATAACAAATATACATAAATCCAACATTAAATTGCAATATTCAATCCATAAAATCACACTTTCACTCAATGCAAATCAACTGTCACTGCCAAACAAAATTTTGAGCTCTATTCCACTTCAAAATTTTTACTACATCACATTCTACCTTGGGAAAAGGGATATTAGAAGTTTAAATATTCCCTACCCTTGATTTTAGGTCATTGGAGCAACTACCCATAATGATGCTTCCAAATGAATCTAATCTTGCCATTGTTGTTATGTAACTTTCAAAAGTTCCAAAATGTTGTCAAGCAACATTATGACAACTTTTACATCTTTTTGCTAAATTAATGCTAAGGCTCTCTAATCAACCTAGAATGATGCAAAAAAGTCCTAGGAACTATTTTAGGCATATTTCTACCCTTTCCCAACTCTTAAAGGCTTTAAGACCTACTTTTCCCATTTTAGGCCTAATCTAGCAATAACAACTAGTAAAGCAAATAAACACCTAGGTTGGATTGAACTTAGTCTAATCCACCGAAGGAACACACAAGAAAGACCTTCTAAGGCCAAAACCAACACTACTACCTTGGATAAGGTTAGTACAACCAAATTTGTAACAAGTTTGAGGGATGAGCCTAGGTCATCCTGCGTTAAAGAGTTTACAATGAGTTCCTATACATAACATCTAAGTCTAGTTAGAGACCACCTTGTTAGGCGATTTCACAATCTTATTGCTAAAATGTTAGGAATAAATTAGTAATAAATATGATCTATGAATGCTTTCTTTTGAAGATTTTTTTTAGATCCTATTTTGTTGTGCTCTTCACTTGATCTCTGATATTCTTGATTCCATTGATATCTTAATCAACTTTTTTTGTCTCCTACTTTTGTGTGTGTATATATACAAAAATAAAAAGGTATATACATATGTATATATACATATCTAGGTATACACATATACACACACATATATACATATATATATGCATACATGCATATACATGTATACATATACACACACACATATATACATGCATACATATACATATATATATATATATACATATATATATATATATATACATATATATATATATACATATATATATATATATGTATGTATATGTATACACATATATATATATATATATGTATGTATGTATGTATATGTATATATATATATATATACATATACATACATATATATATATATATATGTATATATATATATGTATATGTATATATATATATATATATATATATATATATATATATATATATATATATATATATATATATATATATATATATATATATATATATATATATATATAGACACACACACACACACACATATAAACATACATACATATATACATACATACATACATACATACATACATACATACATATGTATGTGTGTGTTCCTAATTCTAATATATTCTTTTTCTTTCTCCAATGAAACTTTTTGATAACTTTTCTCGATAATCAAATTGTTATACTAATAACCTCCTCTTTGTTTTGATAAATCCTTACTCTTTTATGATGGGATCTTTGGTATGTCTTCTCTTGTTCATTTCTTCTCTTGATATTATTTTCCAGCAATGACAACCTTAGCCAAAATAATCTTTATAACATATACAGGAGACAACGAAAGTATTCATCATCCACAAGTATCCATTATGCTCTCAAACTCTCAAGTTTTCAAGCATTCAAGGTATTGAAACAATCTCTCCATTGAAGATCAAGGATTCATGCATTCAAGCCATTGAAGGAGTTTATGCAAGATCTTCCATAGAATTTCAGCATTCAAGATATTCTTTCATGCATTTCAAGATCCTTTTTTGCATTTTCTACATTCATCCTCCCAAGATATATATATCATTCTTCCATTCCAAAAGAAGATTTTAAGCACATTCATTCAAACGCACCCCCCCCCCCCCCCCCCCACAACAACAACAACAAAAAAAAACTCTTTATTTTGTAGGTTTTGGATCTAGGATCAACAAGAATATTGTAGGTTTAGATATCCTTTTATTCATTCTTAATAATTTTAAAATTAGAATCGGGATTAGACACCATTGATTAGGGATGCATTGCATCCTTGTTTTAGGAGAAAGTCACCCCTGATTAGGAGAAATTAGTCCCTAGTAGATTGTCGAATGATTTTTGGGTTTTGTAGATCTTGCAATTTTCAACTTCAAATGTGAGAATCAACAATTTTGGAGGTTGTTTTACTGTTGGTTTATAGGGTTGTATCTTGAAAGGTATAGCATTATACCCTTTTCCATTTCAATATACTTTATCATCTTATCATATCTTTATATTTCAGCTTTATATTGCATATATATTTACTTAAAATCCACTTTAGGTGGAGGTGAAGTGAAGTAAATCCAAGCAATTCATCCTTTTACATTATATTATGCATTGGAGTTACCTTTTGTGTTAATTGAATCTAATTAAGGGGTGGATCTTGATGGTTCCCCCTTAATAAAGTGTTAGGGTGGTTTATTCCATTTCTCCCTATACATAATTGGTGAACCCAATGGTTGGACTTATTTTTTGATTTAGATTTGTTGGTGTTTCTAGACATACTTTGTATGATATTATTTGCATTGGTGATATTTACTTCTCCTTTTGCATTGTTTTCATAAAGATTGCATTTC
Organism: Cupressus sempervirens; assembly: GCA_028749045.1. Lineage (NCBI taxonomy): Eukaryota > Viridiplantae > Streptophyta > Pinopsida > Cupressales > Cupressaceae > Cupressus > Cupressus sempervirens. The sequence goes on from CM053788.1 coordinate 217,876,829, forward strand.
ATATATTTTGCATTACAAAAATACAAACAAACTGCATCTAGTTTTTTCATAGTCATTGCACTTTATTTCAATGGGGTTGTTATATTTTTTTCAAGCTTCATTCATAATATTAAAGAAATTCCATTTCATGCATATGATGAGCACTTAATTTTCCTTGCATTGATTCTCATTCCTCTTCAAAGGGCAATCTTTTCACAGATGATCTTTATCAACCAATGGTGATTAATGGTGTTCCTAACCTTGATAGTGCTACTATTTGGGATGGACCCTTGGATAGAAATATTGACTATTCTCTTTTTCATGAAACTTCTTTGACTCATGATATTTTCTCCTTTAACATGCATTTTCTTCTCCCATTGGATGATCTTATGATATGGGATAAACTTCTAGATAAGGATATGGATTACTCTCTTCATCTTGAAGCAGCTTTTACATACCTTGATGATAGAATTATTATTTCTCCTAATTATAAACCCCTTTATATGCATATATCTTCTATAGATGAGGCCTTCATGAATTTTTATTGTCCCTTTCCAAAGAGTGCCTTAACAATAGAAGAGTACACCCTTGATACTTCTTCTTGTTCCTTTCAAGACATCTCAAATAAATTTATGTCTTGTTGAACTTGATAATCATTATGACCTTATATTCACCAATTCAACCTTAGATCCTAAGGATGCTACTCATATTTACCTTCTAAGTGGCTTCTCAACTCTTCAAGATTGAGAAACTTTCAAGTTCACACCAACATCATACATCCTTGAATTTTTTCATCAAACACCTTTATCTAATGGGTATATGAAAATTTATTGATTTTCTTTATATTTTCATTTAATTATATGTAAGATATCTTTTTTTATATACTTTATCAATTCCTTTCTTATGTTATGTTTCATATAACTTGCAATGTTGAATGGTATCTTTTTCATGATCATTTTATTTGATACATCCACATCCCTATCGTGTTGCCCCTGCATTTGTGACATTATTATCTTTTCCTTTGGGGGATCATTGTATTACTTTTTGAGTAACATAATATTCATTTCCATCATCTCACAACTTGGGGGGAAACTCTATCTATATCATAGGATCCATTATCTCCCTTTATTGACTTTCTTTTATTTTATATGATGACATATTTTCTTGCATTAATTTACTATTATTACTTATGGATTATCGTTTCAAGTACAATCTTATGTTTTCTTGAAAATACATGTCTAGTATAGATTGAAATCACTTAGGGAGACATAATCTATCCTTCTTCCTTTTTTCAATGCATCCAATATCCTTTATGACTTTGCATTCTCTTATGATATGATGTTCTCTCTTGCATGCATTTATTGTGTTACATAGGGATTAGCATCCTAATTACAATCTTATTCTTTTAATTACATCTTTATTATAAGGAATCTATTATTTAGGTCATTTATTGGATTTTTTCCCTCTCTATAGCATCCATTATCCCTTTTTATTTCCTTTTGATAACTAAGTAGGCATAATGCAGTATTCTTTCATTTCTCTATTTTTATTTCTCTATAGATGTGTATTTTTTTATGGAACATTATTATTTATGGGTATGTATTGCTTTGTTACATGCATGATCATCTATTTTTCCCTAGAAAATGTTTTTTCATGCCTTGGATTATTGTGCTTCTCATTTAATGATCATCTATAGTCTACTTCATATGTGATATCTTTTCTAGCATGTTATGTCATTTATAATTGATTGTCCTATGATGTTTCTATTAGCATGAATGCTAATGTATTCTAGTATTACTGGAGCAGTTGAGAGATAGTTAGCATGATTGTGTGTTTCACTCATGACTATGTTTGTCATTGATGTCAACATACTAAGAAGATTGGAAGAGTAGTAGATAGAGATTAAGGTTGTCCAGATTGAATATTGAAGATGAGGTCTACAAAAGTTGAGGACATGTTCTACAATGTATCTTGATTACATGGCTAAGAGTGCATGCAGAAAGTCAAAGACTGGTAGCAATTATTTGTGATTTACATAAGACAATTTGCAAAAAGAGTACCTAAGAAGTGGTTTTTGGTGTTTGGATTATATCTTCTAATAGGGATAGAATCTAGATGAGATAAATTAGATGTAAATAGAAGACAACTTGGTGATGATGTCAACAAGTGTGTAAAGTTCGAGGTCACCCATGTGAGAAGTTGTGAAGGTTGTAAGTTGACAATATTTTGTAATTATGGAAAAGATGTATTGTAGCATGTTATCTTAATGAGATCCTATTGTAATTGATTCAAAAAGAATCAAGACTGACTCAATGAGTTATTTTGAGGACTTGGTATAAAGGAAGGATTGTTTCCTTGGTTGTAAAAAAAAAAAAGCAAGTGAATTGTATTAGATTAGTGATGATTGGTAAATGCGAGTAAGTGATCATTGTGTTGCAATTTTGTAAATATGGTATTGAGATATGATAAGTGTTTTAGGGCTATGTTGGCATGGTAAGAGGATAAAGAAAGTATCAAGTTATTGAAATTAGTTGCATTTCTATTATTCTAAAAGGAATTATATAGAGACCAGTTGAACAATGAGTTTGGTGGTCTTTCTCCTAAAGCTATTTGGATAGTGGGTCCTTTTGCCTTCTACAACCACTAATAGGGTTGATACAACTCCTAATAGGTATTCAAAGTCTCTTAACATGGACTGATATGTACTGAATGTATTTCATTGGCTCCTAACATAGTCCATCCTCTTACAAGGAATATTTATATTAGTACATCATTTTGTGGGTACCATTGCCACCGAGGTTTTCCCTCTTATCAAGGGCTTCCCTAGTTAACATATCTAGTGTTATTGTGTATATGTATCTTCTTATGGTTGTTGTTTATATTGGCAACACATTTGAAGTTTAATAAGGTTGGTAAAAGTTGTATTGATCAAATCACTAATTTCCCCCCCTCTCGATTATGTTGGTGGACTTTACTTTCTAACAATTGGTATCAGAGTCTTGGGTCCTTGAAGGAAAATCTTAACAACTTAAGGATATTAATGGCATGCCATTTTAGAAAATAAGGTCCTAATCTTGATGGAGTTAGCTATGACATCTAGAAAGAGAAGACAAAGACACATCTATTGTTAAAAGTCTATTGGGAAAGTTAGATATTAAGAGGGGGGAGGTGGATTAGGATCTATAAAACTTTTACCCTTTCAAACAAATATCGAATCTGATAACTTTACCTCTAATCCTTATCTTGACAATATCATAAATCAGATAACCATTTACTACTATGATGTATTATATCTAATAACTAATTACATCCATGAAATATGTAAGTAAATGATCAATACTAACACAATGATTTTGGTTACCCAGAAACCCTCCAAGGTGAAGGTAAAATTGGGGTGGCGATAGAACCCAAAAACCTTCACTACTACAATAATAAATTTCACATGTTAGGGCTATAATTTTGATCACTTTTGATGATCTACCCTATGAGGGGTCTTCCTTGTTAAGAGCTTATGAGACTTATACAGTCTACCTTGATTAAAGGATTTAAAACTTACAACTAAGTGAACACTCTATTAGGAGATTTATAAAGGTCTATTAGGACCACTCTACTAAGAGATTTACCCTAATTACACTTAATAGAATGTATTAGTTCCCAATCCTTCAATTTTCACTTCAAATATTGATAACAAATCTTCTCTTAAAATCTCTAATATGATATATATGTATTCTTCCATTCACTTCTCTTGTCAGTCACTCTATCTAGTTCTCCTTTACACTTTGCCTCTAGCCTCAAAACTTGCAACCTCTCTCACACACATATTGAAATTAGGGTTTGATTCTTCTTCTTATAACCATATGTAGAAGTTTCCAGGTTGAAATCAATGATCTAGATCTGTCACTTTTTCTGCTTAGTCCTTACATTTTTATTACTGACTAATCACCTTGCATAGGGATTAATGATCCATAAAAAAACATGTTACCATCTCCATGACTAACTCCTCGATCATTAAAACATGCATTCAAGTCAGCTAAAATAGTTTACCTTGGTGTTTATGCCATTCCAAACAAATATATCAAAAGTGGTTTACTCAAAATTTGAACATTTTGACTGACTTATTCTATGCAACTCAATGCCTATATGCTCACCATAAACTATGTTTTGAATGTCTTAGTATACATTGGAGTACTTGGTGACCATAGACTTTCTCAACACTAGTAATTATCTAGTTTCAACTGAATTGCACACAAGTTTTCTATACATTGCTCATCCTTTGTAGGATGGCTCGGTCATAGTGATGACCAACTAACTTTTCCTAATGAATGAATAACTGTTGGACACTAATGGATAACATAAGTTAGTGATCAAAAATCTCCCCCTTTGACATTAGTGACAAAAATACTTCTTCATTATCAAGACATTTCATCCAAAACTAAAAATAGTACTCCCCCTTAGACTATGACTTGGTCTTCATAAAGACTTTATTATATATAACATGTTCAACATATATGTATAAATGATGACATGCTCTTGACTCCCAAAAATGAGTATATTTCAAAATTTTTCATTCATGTCATTCATTAAAGTATATGAGCAAAGTATTTTGATTTCTGTTGTGCATACCTTTTGATCATACATATCATTTCTTCCATTTTTTTAACACTCATGGCTACTAGGGTGATGGAGTCAAGCCATATTTATTCAAAAATAGTTTATGAATCTATATAATCATTGCTAAATCATTATCCCAACTCATTCTGATAGATTCCATAGCTTGTATATTTAATTCTAGCAATGCTGCTAGATCAACCAAACTATCAACAATAGAGAGATGGGGATCTCTTTGCGCTAACTCCTTTATTGATGTCAAATCTCTCTGCATAACCTCTAAATGAGGTGTGAGATATGTCTTTATAAATATAAGTTTTTCCTACATCTTTCCTTCAGAAGCTAAAAATTTTGCTAATCTACCTTGGGAAAATGTCAACTGTTTGAAATGAAATGTACTTGAACTTGCATCCATTTTCAAAGAATATCTCGTTGACTTCAAATCTAAATGCACCCTTTCTATTTGATCCTACACATCCTTTGTAAAATGTGGTACACCAAATAGTTTTTTATACAAAATTTGATTATTGTTGACAACTTCCTCTAATATATTTATAGGTTTAGAAAGTTCAACTTGCCTTAGTGCAATTTCAGTTGACACTTTCTCCCAAAATTTCTTCTCAAATTTCTTCCTAGACCATTGCATTAACTTCTCATTGGAATCTAAGTCATCCTAATTAACCTTCTCTATATTGTGAATTAATTGACCCAATATAGGATCTTTCTCATTAACATCTTTGATATCAAATGCATCAAGAAAAATATCTTTTATTTCATGCAATACCTGTTTCTACTGATGTTCCCTTCTTAGTTCTTCTTGCTTAGTTTTCCTTGTTAACAGTTTTTATAGAGTGATCATCTGGTCATAAGTTAATTTGTTTGTGTCCCAATTAGGAATCATAATAAATTCATCTAATGTTATTGGCTTACTAGGTGATCTGACCTTTTTCTTCTCAGATTCAGGGGTACTAGAGCTTGGCAATGCTAATTGCAAAGCATGTGTTGAGACATACACACTTGGTATCTTAGGCTCTTGAGCTCCACTGGTGTCTATGCTTATTGAAGATGACTCCTATTGAGTAGTAACCACCCACTACTCAAGTGTGGCATTTTTCTTAGCTTAAGTCTATGTAGGGAGTTTTACACTCAATCTTTGAATTGTCACTGTAGTGACCTCCTTCAACTCCCATCTCTACTCCTTGATCCTTGGAGTTTCATTTATTGCACTTGATTGTACAATTTCCTTTTTTCTCTTGATATGAGGTCCTGAGACATTTGGTCTAACTTCACTAGTATTATATGTCTCTACTTGTGCTTTATTTCTCTCTTCTTTTTCTTTATTCTCATAAGTATTACCTTGTTTAGTTTGATATGCCTTATTAGGCTCTTGCACACTTCTCTCTCTCCACTAGCTAGCACATTTTGTTGCTCAAAAGTTACAACATTTGTCTCTTGTAGTGTTTGTGCATTAGTATCAACAGTAACAATAGGTACTTCTATGATAGTGACTATTACTTGTTGAGTTTGATCTTGTTCACCAATTTTTGGGCATTCTTTAATCTTTACAAGTACTAGAATTTGGTTGAAAAATAATTATGGTGTAGGCATCTATGTAGGTATGTCATCCTTCAGTTCTTTCTCGACCAATACACCTATATCCATAGGATCATAATGTTGGAAATATAAGAGGAGTAACTAAGAGGGGAGGAGTGAATCAGTTACCACAAAAATAAATCCTAGATCCCTTAGATGATAGTACAAAATAACCTCTAAAAACTAAACTTTGTTGATGCTTGACAAACACATAGAAAAATGTTGTAACCTTGTAAACGCTAAAAATACTTGAAAAATACTTAACATGCAAATCTTAAGATATTATATGTGTCTACTTTTATATTAGCTTAAGTGCAAACATATAAGATAAATAACCTGAACACATTGGACACCAAGATTTAACTTGGAAACCCAATTTGGGAAAAACTACAAATCGCAACTAGTTACTAATTTTCACTCTTCTAAAATGAGCCCTATTAGGAGTCAACCTTGTTAAAGGTTGCAAAAAAAATTGTTAGGTGTGATCCTATTAGAGGATTTAATCACCCTATTAGGAGTGGCCTTGTTAGAGGTCTTTGGAAAATTCAATAGAAGCTACCTTGTTAGAGGATTTACAAATAGCTATTAAGCCAACTCTGATAAGAGATTTAGATCACTGCTACAATGGTTAGAGAGTAACAATGAGATGACATAATTTCTAGATGCAACTAAATTTCTGATTATAGATCTCAATTTTGGGTTGTATACTTGATTCTTCTTGTTTGAATGTACCTTTCAAGCTCCACAAGGATATTTTGCTTATCCTCCTAATTCACTTCCTTTTAGCATCATTAAATCTTCAATTGTCTTCCATGCATTCGTACTTTTTAAAATCTCAACTTGACCTTATATTTAGATCTTTCATATTGTCAAGTTGGCTGGAATATAACTTAGAATAATTAATATTCATTTCTCAGTTGGCTAGAACCAACAAAAAATCAATTGAACTTAATATGCCAAAATAAGAAAATTCTTTGTTAGCTGACCCTGCTTGGTAGATACTAAGAAAAAAATGGTTTTCCTATGTTAACCAAGTGAACTCGGTCAACACTTCATATTCACAAAGTTCCTTTGGTCACCGAGTGAATTTGGTAGATACTGTCTTCTAAACTAGGCAATCTCTAGAATGCTAGGTAGACACAAAAGTCTATCTCCAATGCTTGAGTGAGCTCGACATACACTAACTAGTGAGGATATGAAATTTTGTGTAACATCAAAGAAAATACACAATCAATCAATTGTTCTAACGCATAACTTAGTACATCTTCAATAGTGATGGTCTCTTGATGCTTGCTTGCACACTTTGTTGGATTGCCTTAGCTAGAGCTTATGTATCATCATACATATCTTCTTGATTATCTAGCTCTACTTGTTTAGGTTCCTTCTCTCCTTTAACACCATCCTTATTCTCATCATTAGGTATTAATCCAAAGATTCTCTTCCATATCATTTTACTTTTCTCTACAATCTCTTCTATTTTGTTCTTCAAGATTAGGAATGCCCTTGTCTTGGGTACAAATCTATGTTTTGTGAAATTTGATTTCTTTCCAACTTAGGCATGATTTGAGCTAATGTGGCTTCTCTAATTTTTCTTTCAATATTTATGGTATACTTCCATCTCTCATCAATATTATTATAAATCTCATTAGGTACATTATTACCCATTTCTAATGGCATAATTTTTAAATTTTTCCATCATATCTATCAAGGCTTCTTCTATCCTCCCTTTATTAGCTATTCCTAACTTTTCATATTTAATGAATTTAAATATAGATAGGCCTGAACTACTCCTTATGTTATCACATACCTCATCAATACTTCATGGAGGCTTGTGCATGGCTATTATGTAGTGATTGGCATTATCAGATTCAATCCTTCATCTTCCTCATTATCTTTATGGACTACCAATTTTCTTCTAGGTCTCTTACTCATAATAACTTGTTGTGCAACTGGCTTCCTCTTTATTGCACTAGTACCTTCACTAGGTTGATGACTTTAGCCACTTCCTTCTTTCTATAGCTCAAATCTAGCTACTGTTGTAATAACTCTAGTCCTTAGTATTGATTGGTTGGGAGGAGTAGGGGTTATTTTGAATATTACCTTCTTTAAACTTTTCTTGACCTTGGGTTCAATAATAATAACTTTTTTTCCCTTCTTTGGTTTAGGGTCAACAACCATGATTTCTTTTCCTTTCTTCTTGGTATCACCATGCTCCTCCTCATTTCCTTCATTATCTTCACTCTCATCATTGCTTCTATCTTCATTCTCACTGTTGCTTCTATGATAACCTTGACCATGAGTAATTTACATAGGTTCTTCCTTTTCAGCACCTTCACCCAATTTTCTCTCTAAATCTTCAATCATTTTCTTCCTCTTATTCATTGTAGTAGTATTTACTTCAATAGTGATCTTTTCTTTCACAACCTCATACTTGCCAAAAGGTTTGACCTTAGGATCAACCTTTTTTTCCAACAATGCAGTGATGGTGACAATCACTTCATCAATGTTAATCTCATAGGGAAATGACTTTAACCGTGCTACACTAGGAATCACTACTTGAATGTAGGCATTATTAGTATAACCTAGAAAATATAGATCATCATAATACTTGTCAACCAATGACCCTGTGATCCTTGACATCTTCTTCATCTTTTGTTTAAATTATTCAAACTAACTATCCATTACATTTTCAAAGTTTTCACTAATTTTTCCAATGAACTCATTTATCTACTTGCTTATTGTTTTTCCTTGTTCCCATACAACAACTTAAATTGTAGGAAAGTAATTTTGAATGTAAAAGAATATGCATACAATAAGTTAATTTATAATTACACATAAAATTCTTGGCCTTGTGAATGGAAACCAAGTTCTCAACAAATTACATCCACTATATCCTAGAAAGGTCATAGTCATGATCCTTCTTAATAATCTTCCATGCGTGGTCAACTACAATGTAAGACATGCTATTTAGTCAGCTCGACTGGTAAAATTTGTGTGAAATTACTCAAATGGAAAACTCAATTAGAGGGTCTTCAATGGTTTTTATTATCATCCCTCTTCCATTCCATACCACCTTGGTGTTTGATCCAATTACCTCTCAACTTTGACATCTCATTATCTTTGTTTAGTCACTCACACATAGGGTATCTAGTTACAACATGAATAATCTCCCTTCTAATCTTTGCCAGTCTTATCTATAGTCATGGTTGCATGTCATAGATTTTGTTGAGTACAATCTTAATCCATTCAACCTTGAAATTGCTAGGGAAATCTAGGGTAAGAGTTAATCCTTTCTCGACAATGAGAATGAACTCTTCAATACTCCTACACATAATCTCCCATAAGCATTTCTTATGTCATAATCTCCTACTTCTCTAATTTTACACATACAAAAAAATTGTACATCATGTAGACACCCATAGAGTCACCCTTCATTTCAATTTTAGGGATGTCCTTATACTTGGGAGATGAACAAGCATCATTCTTGACCAATTGAACATCACGAACCCCAATTTTGTGATTCTTTGTGCTTGTAGATGAGTTGGTTACCATTGTCTTTGATTTAGGGTTTGATCACAAGCTTCTATGAAACTTGAAAACTACAATCTTTCATACTTTGATACACTTTGCCAAAGGCACACTTCAAATCTCCTTAAATTAATGCTCAAAGTTCTCTGGCCGATGTCTCACTTTTTGAAAATTTGAATGAAAGGTATAGAAAATGACTTCAAAGTTTTACTATGTACCTCAAAAAGTCAATTTATCTCAAACATTAGACAACTCAACTTTTACACTTTACTTTACTAGCTTGGTCAATACTATAACTTGATCAGTGTTAAGTAACCAATACTTTCTTTAGTATTCTTATCACTTCATTCATTTTTTTGTTCCTCTCCAATAGATCTACTATTGCTCCATCACTTTCACTAGAATTTTCATCATCAAATAGAACTTTGTTGTCTTCATCTTGATATTATGTATCATTCTAGCAGATTTCCATCTCCTTCCTTCTCTTTAAGGATTTCCTCAATTCCTCTCTTTCTATTTCAAGCTGCTATAGTGTAAGCTATATATTAATCTTCTTCTTTTCAATGATCTTTCCCAACTTTTAGGCCTCCATATCAAAGATCTTGCCTCTCAAGTGATTATACTTCTTCTAAGTGAACTATGCTATGATACCAATTGTTAGAAGTCTATTGAGAAATTTAAATACTAAGAGAAAGAGGGAGGGGGGGTGTAGAGGGGAATCCAGATTATAAACTTTTTCCCTTTCAAAAAAATATCAAAACTTGATAACTTCACCTCTAAGCCTTATCTCAAAAATATTATAAATCACATAAACATTTACTATTATGATGTATTATATCTAACAACTAAGTAAATGATCAACTGATTGTTAAAAACAATTAATCAATTGTATATTATCTTTGGTGTTACACAAAATTTCATATCTTTACCAGTCATTGTATGGTGAGCTCACTCAGACAATTAAAAAAATTTCCTATGTTTTCCAAGTGTTCTAGTGTTTGCTAAGTTTAGAAGACAATGTCTACCAAGTTCACTTGGGTGTCGAAGAGAAGTTTGTAAAAGTTGAGTGTTAATTGAGATCACTTGGGTAACAAAGGAAAGTTGGATGGAACTAGTGTTAAACAAGCTCACTTAGTTACCAAAGGAATTTTGTGAAGATGTAATGTTAACCAAGTTCACTTGGTTAATATAGGAAAATCATTTTAGTGTTAGTATCTACCACGTAGGGTTGGCTAACATAAGATTTTCTTGTTTTGGCATATTGAGTTTAAGGGATTTGTTTGTTGGTTCTAGTCAACCGAGGAGATGAATATTAATTATTCTAAGTTGTATTCAAGCTAAATTGACAATTTGTATATGATATAAGTATAAGGTCAATTTGAGGATTAAGGAAGTGAGAATATGTGGAAGAGAAGAAGATGCTTAGAGGAAGCAAATTGGAAGGATAAGCAAAATATCCTTGTTGGGTGGTAAGGATTAATCTAATCATGAAGGGTCAAGTATTCAATATAGAATTAAGATCTAAATTAGAAATATAGTTCCATCATAAATTAGGTCATATCATTGTTACTCTCTAACTATTGTAGAAACATATCAAATCTCTTAACCAAGTTGGCTTAACAACTATTTGTCAAATCCTCTAACAAGGTGGAATTTCTAGATTGAGGTTTCTAAAGACCTCTAACAAGGCCACTACTAATAGGGTGATTATATCTTGTAATAGAGTCACACGGTGGACCCGCAATAATGGGTTACACTTTTTTTCCTAAATTGACACTGAACTGTGAATTTTCAAGAAAACTTTCACATTCAGATTCAAATTCCCATTTAACGATAAGTAATTTGAAGATGAAGTAAATTATAGTCTTTTAGGATTTTTTGTGTAGATTCTAAATATATTTTTTATTTTTATTTTTGAGTTTATTTGATTGAATTAATTTTTCTCCCACGAAAATTGTTATGTTATCAAAAACTTGATTTTTAAAAAGTGACATTATTTTTAACACACAACTTTTTTTCTACAATAGATATCGATGTGATTCTTTCAAATTTAGTTTATTAACATCCATACCAAAACCATAGAGGTGATCTAATTTCTTTATCCTTCATATTGCATTTGAGTTTATAGTTGACCTAACACTAATTTAGACATACATGGCTTTTGACACATGTAACTAATTATACATTTATCCAATTTCAAAATTTATTTTTTTGACTAAAAGAGGACTCGAATACGGAGACCGTAGTTATTTTTCAAAATATTTTATTCTCTTAGTTACTATTTTTCCATGAGCATTCAATATATAATTTTATTTTTTATAACGAACCTCTATTCAATTAACATGAAAAACATGTACTTAAACCATTCAAAATATATCAAATCCATAGTCATTAGAAAGCTAGTTTTGAGTACATGTGTCATGAAAAATGACATATCTTAAGTGCTCCATCCAAACCTAGTAACAGATCTTAGAAGCCATGCAAACAATAGGAAATATTATAGACTTTAAAAAATGCATCTACTTTACTAGTTTCGATAGAAACTAACTTTCCATCAAAAAGAATTTCATAGTTTTGAAAGAAACTATTTTTAGTTAGTTTTTATTGAAACTATTTAGGCCAAAATTTTCATGTTTAATTAGTTTTGATAGAAATTAAATAGTTTCTATAGAAACTAATTAGTTTCTATCAAAACTATTTAGGCCAAAAAAAAATTGAGTAGTTGAAACTATGTGAGGAGTTTCCATCGAAAATTTTAGGGCCAAAAATCCATCTTGCACATTTTTGGAAAAAATTATTCCTCCAAAAATTTGTAACCCACTATTGTGGGTTTACTCCACACCTAATAGTGTGTTTTGTAACCTTTAACAGGGTTGGCTCCTAACAGGGCTCACTTCAAAAGAGTGAAAAATAGTAACTAGTTGCAATTGGTGGTTCTTCCCAAATTGAGTTTCCACGTTAAATCTTGGTGTCAATTATGTTCATGCTATTTCTTTTATGTGTATATAACCAGGTTGATTAAGGTTAGTCATGATTAATATCTTAAGATCTGCATGTTTAGCATTTTCCGAATAATAGTTGATATTATAGTGCTTGCAGAGTTACAACATATTACTAGTGTTAACCGAGTGCTTGTGTGTTAACCTAGTAACAATAGTTTCAACATAGTTTATGTTTTGTACTAACACCTAAAAGATATAGGATTTATTTTAGTGGTAACTGATTCACCCCTCTCTCCTTAGTTACTCCTCTTATATTTCCAACAATTGGTATTAGAGCTTTTGGTGCTTGCAGAGAAGATTTCAAGGACCTAAGCTAAAGATCATGATGTCTTATAGGAGAGAGATTCCCAAGTTGAACAAAGATAACTTTGAGGCATGATAGGAAATTATGAAGCTACATCTAGCAACCATTAGTAATTCATATCTAAAATATTTGAATGCTTAGTATAAGGCTCTGAATGAAACAATGACTATAGAAAGGATTGCTAAAAATAAAAATCATAACATTATGATGATTGATATTGCATTAACTCTTAATTGTGCTAAATTTGATGAGGTGAAAGGATGTGCTACTACTCATGAGATGTGGAAAAAGATAAAGGATATCTATGGAGGTGATGATAACATGAGAAGAGAAAAGGTAGAAATCTTGAGAGGTCAGTTTGATCAGAGGAAGATGAGAGAGGATGAAAACATTGCAAAATATGTTGAGAGAATCAAAGCTAGTGCCACTATAATCAAAGCCTTTGGAGGGAAAATTTATGATGTGACAATGGTAAGAAAGGAACTCAAAACCCCTCTTCCTATCTATGTAATTAGAGCATTAGCTATTCAAGAGATGAGATGTGATCCAAATAATAATATAAACTTAGATTTGCTAGTGGAAAGGTTGACAACATTTGAGCTAGATAACTATGAAAATTATGTTCCTAGGTCTAGCAATCTTGAGTCTGCATTTGAAGCCAAGTTGTCACTCAAGAAGAAAGCCATAATTTATAAAGGAAAAAAATCTAAAAGTGAAGAGGAAGATATTTTTGATAGTGATCTTGAAGCCATTGAAGCACTTCTTGCAAGAAGGTATCCCAAAGGCAAAGGGAAGTACAAAGGTGATTCCTCTAATCTATTTTTCTTGTGAAGAAGTTGGTCACATTGTTGCAAGGTCTCCAAATAGAGAAGAAAAAGATGAAAAGAAGAACAAAAAGTACAAAGGCAAGAAGGATTTCAAAAGCTACAAGGACAAAGGTAAGAAGTCTTATTTCATGGCTATAGATTCTGATAGTAGTGATGATGATGAAATGGTATATATTGTTGTAAAAGATGAATTTAATAATAAAGAAGATAAAATCACACTTATCTCTCATGTTTAAAAAAATGATACATGGATTATTGACAATGGTTGTTCTCATCATATGACTGGTGATAAGATAAAGTTTGAACATATGGAATACTATGATGGTGGAAGTTAAGAATTGGAAACAACGAACCATGTTGCATAAAAGGAAACGATTGTATTTCGATAACCAATGAACTCATATGTGATAATGTTTATTGGATTGAAGGATTAAAAAATAATCTAATGAGTGTGTCATAGTTGAATAAAATTTTATTCAAGGTAGAATTCATGAATGGAAAGGCCAAGCTGCTAGATGGAAAAGGAAATCTAGTTGGGTCCGATAACCAAACAAAAGGTAATTTATTCTACCTAGATCTTAGTGAAAGTTTATGTTTCATTTCTCAAGTAGAAGAAAGTTGGTTTTGGCATAAAAGGTTATGTCATATAAACTTCGATAACTTGATCAAGCTAAGAAAAAACAAAAGGGTAAGAGGTATTCCGAGTTTGAGGAAACCTCATATGGGCCTATGCAAGAATTGTCAAATTGGTAAAATCGGCAAGACAAATTCCAAGAGCAAGAACTATCATTCTAAAAAAGTCTTGAAGTTTGTTCATATAGACCTTTGTGGACCTATTGGAATTAAGAGGTACATTAGAGATAAGTACTTTATTTTATTTGTTGATGATTATTTTAGGATGATGACAGTAATGTATCTAAAAGATAAGTCAAAAGCTTTTCAAAAGTTTAAGTGGTATCTGGCAAGAGTAGAGAAGGAAACATGAAAGAAGCTAAAATATTTGAGATTAGTTAGAGGAGGTGAATTCATTTCTAATGAGTTCAATGAATTCTGCATTGAAAGAAGAATCAAAAGACAAGCATTAGCCCCTGGTACACCTTAGCAAAATGGTATCACAAAAACAAGGAATAGATCAATCATGTATTGTGCAAGAACCTTAATGATAGAAAAGAACACTACAATCAAATACTAGAAGGAAGCAATTAGTACAATAGTTCATAGCTTGAATAGATTACAACTCAAGAAAGACTCAAATCAGACTCCTTATGGACTATGGTATGGCTACAAACCTAATGCAAGTTACTTGAAAGTATTTGGTAGCAAATGTTATGTTTTGAAGGAGACTAGGAAAGGTAAATTTAATGTCAAAAGTGATGAAGGCATATTCCTAGGATACTCTAGTAGAATTAAAGCATACAAATGTTTGAATCTAACTACTCATAAGATCATAGAAAGTGCACATGTGAAGATTGATGAGTTTGCAAAAAAGAGTGAAGAAGAGAGAAGCAAAGAACCTGAAGATTACATAAAGTTTATTTAATTTGAACCTGATACATTTCTTAATCCAATTTGAAGTTAGTAGAGCTCACCTCTTGAGTCCTCAAAATCTCCAAAATCACTTGAGTTGCAACTAGTGAAACCCTATTCATAGTCTGAAGGACCTGACTCATAGTCAAAGGCTACCAAGTTGTAGCCAGTGCAACCCAAGTTGGAATCTGAAGGACCTGAGTCACAAATAGTGGGACTAGAGCATGATGTAGATGATCATGGTGATGAAAGTGGAACAAGTTCTAAATCCAAAGTAAAAATATTGGCAAGATATGTCAGAAGGCATCATGCACCTGAGAAGATTGTTGGAGATAAGTCAGATGGTATAATGACAAGAAACAAATTGAAAGGTACATGTTTGCTTACAGAATTTGAACCTAGAACAATTAAATATGCTTTGGATAATAAAATTTGGATTGAAGCTATGAATGAAGTGATAGAATAGATAGAAAGGAGTAAGACCTGGACTTGTGTTCCTAGATCCAAGGATAAGAATGTAATTGTCACTAAGTGGGTTTTAGAATAAGTTTAATGAAGATGAAGAAGTTTCAAGAAACAAAGAAAGGTTACTATGTAAAGGTTATTCTCAAGAGGAAGATATTGACTATGGTGAAAATTTTGCTCCAGTTGCAAGATTAAAAGGTGTTATAACCCTACTTGCTTATGCTACACATAAAGAATTTAAAGTATATCAGATGGATGTGAAATCTATGCTCTTGAATGAAATTATAGAAGAAGAAGTTTACATAGAACAACCTAAAGGTTTTGTAGATACTAGCAAAAGGGATATGATTTATAAAATGCACAAAGTATTTTATGGTCTCAAGAAAGCTCCCAAAGATTGGTATGAAAGACTTCATAATTATTTGATGAAGATTGGTTTTCAAAGAACAAATGATAACAACATCCTTCACATTAAAGAAGAACTAGACAAGAAGATTGTGTAGGAAGAAATATTCGTGGATGACACATTATTTACTAGAAATGATGATTTATGCAAAGATTTTTTTAGAGGAAATGAGTAAGAAATTTGAGATGTCAATGTTTGGAGAAATCAAATTCTTTTTTGGCTTGCAGATTCAATAGAAGAAAGATGGTATCTACATTACTCAATCTAAGTATATCAAGGAGATATTAAAGAAGTTTGGAATGAAGGATTCAAGACCAGTTGGAACACCTATGTCTATTGGACATAAGCTTTCCAAAAATTATGATTCCAAGGAGGTAGATCATACCACATATAGGTCAATGATTGGAAAACTTTAGTATGTTGTACATAGTAGGCCTAATATTGCTGTTGCAGTTGGTATAGTGGCAAGCTTTTTAGATAATCCTAAAGAAAATCATATGATGGAAATAAAGAGAATGATTAGGTATTTGAAGGGTACTTAAGACTATGGATTATGGTACAAGAAATAAGGCAATTTGGGTTTGAAAGCCTTCACTAATGTAGATTGGGCAGGAAGTGTTGATGATAAGAAGAGCACCAGTGGTGGAGCATTCTTTCTAGGTAAGAGACTAGTATCTTGGACAAGTAAGAAGAAAAATTGCATTTCTTAGTCTACAACAGAGGAAAAATATGTTGTAGCACCAGTTAATTATTCCAATATTGTTTGGTTCAAGTAGCTGTTGGTAGGTATGAAGGTAGAAATCAAGGATCTAGTGGTTATCTTCTGTGATAATACAAGTACAATTAATATATCAAAGAATCCAATGATGCATACCAAGACCAAGCATATTGCAATAAAATATCATTTTATGGGAGAATTGGTGCAAGACAGAGAGGTAAGATTAGAATATGTGAATAATAAAGAACAAATTTTAGGCATATTCACAAATCCATTACCTAAGGATGCATTTTTGTGTCTAAGAGGTAAGTTAGGGGTTATTCCTGTATCTAAAGCTCACTAAATGAAGTTTAGTGATGTATTGACCATGGCATGTTGAAGATTAGTTCAATTGATACAGTAATGAAAGGACAAATTGCATATGAATCTATACATTGGGTACATGGATATTCATTGTATATTAACTTTGGCATAAGAGGTCAAAGAGGAAGAGCTTACTGTCACCATCATATCATAGAATTTTTTTTGAAGATGTCGAAGGGGAAGAAATTGGTCTAATATCAAAGAGGGAGATTTTTCTATCAGAAGAAGATGTTGAAGATAGAGTTTGCTAATAGAGGGAGAAACTAAAGTTAGATGGAGTTCACACTAATAGAGGGAGTTCTCATGGATGAAAATCATAATGAAACTAAGGATAATTTTTCTTACTTTATTTTTCTCTAAAATTTCATTGTATTATGACATATTGTGTTGCCATCAATGCCAAAGATGGAGATTGTTGAAAATAAATGATCTATTGTATATTGTCTTTGTTGTTACATAAAATGTCATATCTTTACCAGTCAGTGTATGTTAAGCTCAATTGGGAAATGAAGACAATTTTCTATGTCTACCAAGCATTCTAGTGTTTGATAAGTTTAAAAGATAGTGTCTACCAAGTTCACTCGAGTGTCAAAGAGAAGTTTGTAGAAGTTGAGTGTTAACCGAGCTCACTTGGGTAACAAAGGAGAGTTGGATGAAACCAATGTTAATTGAGATTACTCAGTTACTAAAGGAAGTTTGTGAAGATGTAGTGTTAATTGAGCTCACTTTGTTAGCATAGGAAAATCATTTTAGTGTTAGTATCTACCAAGTAGGGTTGGCTGACAAAGGATTTTCTTGTTTTGACATATTGAGTTTAATGGATTTTTTTGTTGGTTCTAGTTGAATGAGGAGATGAATATTAATTATTCTAAGTTGAATTCAAGCTAACTTGACAATGTATATGATATAAGGTCAAATTGAGGATTGAAGAAGTGAGAATGTGTGGAAGAGAAGAAGATTCTTAGAGGAAGTGAATTGGAAAGGTAATTAGAATATCCTTGTTGAGTGGAAAAGATTAATTTGATAAGAAAGGATCAAGTATTCAAGCCAGAATTGAGATCTAAAATCAACAATGCAGTCACATAAAAAATTAGGTTATATCATTGTTACTCTCTAACCATTTTAGTAGTGTATCAAATCTCTTGACTGAGTTAGCTTAACAACTATTTGCCAAATCCTCTAGCAAGGTGGCATTTCTATATTGAAGTGTCCAAAGAACTTTAACAAGGCCACTCCTAATAAGGTGATTAAATACTCAAATAGGGTCACACCTAATAGTGTATTTTAAACCTTTAATAGGGTTGGCTCTTAATAGGGTTTCACTTCAGAACAATGAAAAATAATAACTAGTTGCAATTGATGTTTTTTTCCAAATTGAGTTTCCACATTAAATCTTGGTGGCACTTGTGTTCGTGCTATTTCTTTTATGTATATGAAACTAAGTTAGTTAAGGTTAATCATAGATAATATCTTAAGATTTACATGTTCATTATTTTTTGAGTAATAGTTGATATTATAGTGCTTGCCAAGTTACAACATATTGTTAGTTTTAACCGAGTGCCTATGTGTTAATTGAGTAACAATAGTTTCAACAGAGTTTATGTTTTGTATTGACATCTAAGAGATCCAAGATTTATTTTTGTGGTAATTGATTCAACCCTCCACTCTCAGTTACTCCTTTTATATTTACAACACATATAACACAAAGATTTTTCTTACCCAAAAACCCTCCAAGGTGAAGATAAAACTAGGGTGGGGATGACACACACAAATCTTCACTACTTCAGCAATAAAGTTTGCTTATTAAGGCTACAATTTTAATCACTTATGATGATCTAGCATGTGAGGGGTATACCCTATTAAGAGCTTACAAGACTTATATAGTCTACCTTGATTACATGATTTAAAACTTACAACTAAGTAAGAACTCTATTAGGATATTTATATAGGTATGTTAGGACCATATTGTTAAGATATTTACCATGATTACACTTGCTAGAATGTATCAATACCTGATTTTTTGGTTTGCACTTCAAATGATAATAAAAAATCTTCTCATTACAATCTTTCATAGGATCTCTAATTTGATATATCTATAGTCTGACCTTCACTGCTCTTCTCGATTGCTCTATTTGATTTTCCTTTACACGTTTCCTCTAGCTATTAGTATGAATACTAGTGGTATTCCTTTGGGGGAGTGTCCTAATTATTAGAGAGCATGTAGCATGATTTTCATGTTGCATTCATAATTGTGTTTTTCATTGATGACAACATAGTATGGTTTCTATGAAGACTGGTAGAGTAGTAGACAAAGATCAAGGTTGTATAGATAGAGGTTTGATGTTCAGGTGAAGCATGGTTAAGGATGTATTTTGTACTATGTTTTGATGATGAGGATAAGTGCACATTGAGTAAGTTAAAGATGTATGGAAGATATGCTTGATTTACAAAGAGTAGTACAAAGACAAAGTACCTGATAAGAAATTTTTGATGGTTGGATTCCATCTCCTAACAGAGATAGTATTAGGATATGTTGAGTTGTATAGTGATAGAGGACAGTCTAATGATGATTTCAATGAGTGCACAAGTCTTGGAGTTGCATTGTGAGAAGTTTTAAAGAATGGGAGCCAATAGTGTTGTATGATTGTGAAATAATTAATTATCTTATTGTGGTCTTATTATAATTAATTGGGAAAGCCTCAAGGTGAACTCAAGGAATTGTCTTGAGGACATGGTGTAAAGGAAAGTATTTTACTTGGTTGTAAAGTGTGAGTGGCAGGTGAAGTATGTTTGGATAAGTGTGAACAAGAGAAGAGTATTTGGTAAATGCAAGTAATCAATCCAAGGGATTATTGGATGCAAAGTTGGTGATTGGGTATCAAGATTAGAAGGACCAGTAGTCTAGTTGATATGATAGAGGAAGAGGAAGTTCAAGTATAGTTCATTACTATTATTCTTCAAGGAATAATATAGAAATCATTTGGATAGTGGGTTCATTGGTCTTTCCCCTGAAGTTGTTTTGATAGTCGGTCCATCTGCCTTCTACAACTCCCAATAGGAATTCAAAGTCTCCTAATAGGGACTAATATGCACTAAATGTATTTCATAGACTCCTA
The DNA here is from genome assembly GCA_028749045.1 of Cupressus sempervirens. Taxonomy (NCBI): domain Eukaryota; kingdom Viridiplantae; phylum Streptophyta; class Pinopsida; order Cupressales; family Cupressaceae; genus Cupressus; species Cupressus sempervirens. The sequence continues at coordinate 217,897,265 of CM053788.1, forward strand.
ATAGGGTCCATCCTCTAATAAGGAATATCTACATTAGTACATCATCTTGTGGGTACCATCCCCACTAGAGTTTTCCCTCTAATCAAGGGTTTCCATAGTTAATAATATATCTGGTGTTATTGTGTATGAGTATCTTGTTATGGTTAATGATTAATAAGGTTGATAATTGTCATAATAGTTGTATAATTGATTCACCTCCCTCTCGATTATATTGGTGAACTTTATATTCTAATAATTAGTATCAGAGCTTGAGGTCTTTAAAGAGAAAGCTTAATAGCTTTGGGAGATCAATAGTGAGTCATTTCAGAAAAGAAAGACCTAAGTTAGATGGAGGTAATTTTGACACTCAAAAGATGGAGCTTCTTGGTGAGATATCAGAATTGTGTCTAGAACAGAGAATCAAGTTTCCAAATCCAAAATATATTTTTTGCATACAAAAGAATAGAAGCATAAGTAAAGACAAATCTAGATCTAAAGAAGATGAGAAGATCAATCAAGGAATTGATCTTCTTATGAAAATAGAGCCAGAAGGTATGAAATTTTTTGTTGGTTGGACATGTAAAGAGTTTGGTCATTTTTCATCTAGCTATCATAAGAGAGTAAGAAAAGATAGAAAGAATTTGAATTGTAATGATGATGAATAATTTAAAGCAAGTATGGAAATATTCTTGAATGATAATGATGATGATATTGAATTGGTTGAGAAAAAATAAGTATTATAAGAGACACCTTTAGTAACTATTATTGATGATCACGAGGAAGAAGACAATCCTATAATTGTTAGAGAAAAAATGGAAGTTTTCTTTGAGACTAATAATGAATTGCATAATTATGTATAATTTATTATGAAAAGTGGAGACCAAAGATCTAAACCGAGAGAAGAGATAACAGTTGAGATAACAACTCCTACACCTAAATGGAGCTTGATAAAGAAGTACCCTACAAAGTAGATAATTAGAAGTAAAGATAAAGGAGTAATGAAAAGAAATAGAGTAAATGGGGAATTATATCTGATTTCTCAAGTGAAACCTAAGAGTGTAGATGAGGCATGCAAAGATGATCGTTGGATTCAAGCAATGAAGGAAGAACTAGATCAGATTGTGAAGAAGGAAACATTAGAATTGGTTCCTAGGCCTAAAGACAAGAATTTCAGGAACTAAATGGGTATTCAAGAACAAGCTAAAGTTGTAAGAAATAAAGCTAGACTAGTACGCATAGGTTATTCACAACAAGAAGGAATAAATTATGAAGAGACATATGCCCCTATAGCCATAATGGAAGTAGTGAGAATGTTTTTGGCTTATGCAACAAGTAAGAAATTCAAAATGTATTAGATGGATATCAAGTTAGCCTTTTTGAATAGAGAACTTGAAGAAGAGGTTTACATTAAGTAGCCTAAAGGATTTCCTTTGATAGAAGAAAATGATATGGTATGCATATTGAAGAAAGCACTATATGGTCTAAAGCAGGCACCTAGAATTTGGTTTACAAGATTCGATAAATATATGACAAAACTTGGATTTTCTAAAAGTACGACAAATGCTAACTTATATTTGAAAGAAATAGAGAATGATTTGTTGATTATTGTGATATTTTTTGATGACATAATATTTGGAGGTAATGAAAAGGCAAGTGATAAGTTTTCTAAAGAAATGAAGAGAGAATTTGAGATGAGCATGATTGGTGAGATGAAGTTTTTCCTAGGTTTACAAATTATGCAAAGAAATGATATTATTTTCATTTCACAAGCTAAGTATCTAAAAGACATGTTGAAAAGATTTGGCTTGGAAAATTGTAAGCATGTTGGTACACCTATGGTAATTGGTCACAAGTTGTCTAGCAAAGATGAGACAACTATAGTTGAGTAGAAGAAATATAGATCAATGACTGGAGGTTTGTAATATAAAACTCAAACTAGATTAGATATAAAAAATACAGTTGGGATTGTATCCATATTTCAAGCTGATCCTAAGGAGTATCATTATGCAATAGTAAAGAGGATATTTAGATATTTGAAGGGAACATTTGATTATGGGATATGGTATGAGAGATCAAGTGATTTCACTTTATGTTCTTATACTAATGCAGATTAGGTAGACATTATAGATGATTCAAAAATCACTATTAGTGGAGCATTTTTTCTTGGAGGAAGATTATTTTCTTGGCTAAGAAAAAAAAAGATTTTATTTCAAAGAGTACAGCAAAAGTAGAATATGTAGCAACATCAAATAATTGTATTCAAGTCATGTGGATGGAGAAAATGTTGAAGGATATTGGGATAGAACCTTTAGAGCCTATTATCAATATAATATAATAACACAAGTACAATAAGTATGTGTAAGAATCTTGTATTGCATTATAAGACTAAGCATATATCTATTAACTATCATGTTTTGAGAGAGAAAGTTGCAGACACAGAAATCAAATTGGAGTATGTTTGTAAAAAATCAAATTGTAGATATCTTTATGAATCCCTTGCCTAATGATACATTTGAGTACTTGAGAGGTATGCTTGGGGTTATGCTCCTACCTACTTTAGAGTAAATGATGTAGAGATTGCATTAGTCTTGTGGTACAGAGTACTATTGTCTGACAAGATTGAATGTTGAAACTTCCTATTTGGGGGAGTATCTAAGATGAGTAGAGTCATCTAGGACTCTTGGTAATTGGTTTTGAATAGTGTCTTTGGACACTTGAGCTGATTGAAGACTTAGAGCAGGTGATTGACATAATGAATCCTTTGTCATTGATGTCAATGGGGGAGAGAAGTGTCATGAAAAATATCTCCTAATTATGAATGAGGGAGAGTAGAAGTGTTTATGGAAAGACATCTCCTAATTATGTATGGGGAAAAATCAATGTATAGAGGAGAGATTGAGTTCTCCTATGTATAAGAGAAACTATTATTGATGTCAATGGGGAGATACATTGAATGGGGGAGAAGTTGTGAGTTGTTTAGTGTGTGAACAAATGATGCCGATCCTAAAAGAAAGAGACGTACAATAGAGAAATATACCATATGTTTCTAGATTTGATTGATGAAGAGGATTTGAAGAGATGAGAGCAACATGAACAAGAGTTTGTTGTTTTGGCATTCTTGGAACTTAGATGTTTTTCATCTATGTTGCCATCAATGCCAAAGGGGGAGATTATTTTTTGGAAACTTACAATTGGAACAATTGTTGTTTTGTCATTGATGTCAAATCTATAGATGAGACATATGCTACCTAATCTAAATGTCATATCTATTTGATTGATGAAGAGGATTTGAGAGTTACTCATAACTATATCACTTAGAGGAAAGGTTGAAGTTATGAAAAAGGAAGTTACAATGGAAATTTGATTAGATAAACTTTGATAAAGAAAAGTAATTGTTTATGTCAAGGAAGAAAATCCAAGCTGAGAAAAAGAGTAAAAACTAACAAGTGCTGAGTAATTCTAGTGTGAAACGAGCCATAGTTAGTGTCGAGTAAATTTAGTGTTGACTAGGTATTAGCATCAATCAAGAAAGCAAGTTAATGTTGAGCTAGAAAGATTAAATAATGACCTAGTATTTTAGTATTGACTGAGTGTTAGAATTCAATGATTGCCGAGTGACAATAAAAGATCAAATTCAAAGAAATCATAAGATCAAGATGACTTAGTTGATTTCTTGGGAGATTTAAAATGTGTTGAAGATAATATTGATGAGTTGGATCATTAAATTCAAGGTGATGATTAGGTAAAGACCTAACAAAAGGATTCTAGAGAAGTTTCTAGAGGATGATCAAGAAGATGTACAAATACATTGAATTGAGTTGAAGCTGATCATAAACCTTAAGATCTACGGTGGATGTAGAAAATTGTAAAGAAACAATTTCCTAATTAAGGTAATATAGAACCAAACATTTGGTGCCTAGTCTAGCCCCAACCAATGTGTGTGCAGGTTTGTATGTGAAGGAAGTCATACAGAGAAAGGTTGATTAGGAAGACACAAGTGAGTAAGCTAAAAGAGAAAGCTTGTAGATGTGATGCTGTTGTTGATAACTAAATTTGAGAAGAAGGATTAAGTATTGATGAGAAGAGTGGACTGATTTCTTGAAAGGTGTCCAAGAAGATCAAGATTAGAGGTGACAGTGAAAAGCATATATCTAAACTAACAAAAGTGATTTCGAATCACAAAAATCAAAACTTAGTATTTTCATTTTTATCATTGTAAAAAATTTATATTAAAAAAATCCTTTTAACAAAGGTCAACCTAACAATCATTTGAAGACTTAAAGTCTATGTAAATCCTTTAACTAGGTGACATTCTAAATGGAATGATCAAAGTCCTCTTACAAGGCCACTCTTAACAAGGTGATTAAATCCTCTAACTAGGTCACATTTAACAGTGTGTATTGTAACCTCTAATAGGGCTGGCTCCTGATAGAGCTCACTTTGAAAGAGTGAAAATGAGCGACATATTGCTGGTGGTTTTTACCAAATTGGGTTTCCACATAAAATCCTAGTGTCAAACTATGATGAATGTCTTATGAATGTTTTACATGTGATGATGTTTTCATTATGCAATGCAAGTTAAAGCTTATGACAATTTTACAATAGATACTAAGCAACAATAGGATATGTAGGATAAGCATAACACTGATGTGTTTACTATTTAATTGTTCAAGTGGTACATATAGACCTTGAGTAACTGATTCACCGCTACCCTCTTAGTCATTATAAACATTTATAATAGTTGGTATTAGAGCTCAGTGGTTTTAGAGAAAAGTTTGAAGGTACTTAAAGCTAAAGATCATGACAAATAAGAGAGATGTATCCAAGTTGAATAAGGAGAAATTTCATACATGACAGACCCTGATGAAGCTGGACATATCTAATTTTAGTGATGTTGCTATCAATTTTATGAGATATGAATATGTAGAGGTAATAACCACTCCTTTGATTGTTAAAAAACTAAGATAGAAGTTAGTACACAACCAAGAAATGCTAAAGATTTCCTTAGCTGTAAGCTATGTTGAATTTGATGACCTAAATGATTACAATACTACAAACAAGATGTTGGATAAATTGAAGACCATATATGGAGGTGATGATAATGTACTAAGAGCAAAAGAAAAAATACTAAGAGGTAAATTTGATGATATGAGAATGATGGAAGGTGAAAATATAGTACAATACTGAACATAAGTTAAAGAGGTTGTTAATGCTATTTGAGGAGAAAATAAAACAATTGAAGATGAAATAGTGATAAGCAAGGTATTGAGGACTCTACTTCCTATCTATGCCATTAGAAAATTTGTAATTCAGGAACTAAGATGCACACTAGGTAATAATTTGACCTTAAAAGGTGTAGTTTGTAGACTTACTACTTTTGAGATTTCTAATTTTGATAAGTACACACCTGCTACCATTGAATCTACTTTGAATTCACAACAGATTCTTAGTAAGAAGAAAGGAAAAGATGTGAAGAGTGAATGTAATAGTTTTGATGATGAGATTGATGAACTTGAAGCCCACCCTCATTGAAAAAAGGTTTGGAAGAGGAAGAGGTAAATACAAAGGTAAATTACCTATAATTTTTTTTCATGCAACAAAGTTGGTCATATTTCTACTAGATGTCTTAATAGAGAAGATAAGGATGAAAGGAAGGAAAGCAAGTAAAAAGGAAGAAGAGATGACAAAGACTATAGAAGGGGAAAGGATGAAAATGGTAAGAAACCTTGTTCTATTGCTGAAGAAAATTTTGATAATGAATTTGAGAGTAATGATAATGAAGTTGTCTATGTTGTTATGCAAGAAGAGTCTGACAAATATTAGAAAACTGCATTAATTTCTTATGTGAATAAAAGTCCTAGATGGATAATTGATAGTGGATGTTCCAATCATATAACTAGTAATAAAGAAAAAATTGAAGGTATTGTTCCATACAATGGTGGATGTGTTAAATTTGGTAATGATATCCCATGTGTTATAAAAGGTAAAGGCACTATTCAAATGACTGATACGATAACATGTGAAAATGCTTATTGGGTAGAAGGATTTAACTAAAATTTGTTGAGTGTTTCACAACTCAACAAATAAGGTTATATAGTTGAATTTCACAATAGAAAGGCCAAGATACATGATGTTTATGGTAAGCTAATTGGAACTAGTGAACAAATAAGAGGTAAGTTATTCTATCTAGACTTATCAAGAGAAACATGTATGTTTTCACAACAAGAAGACGTTTTCTTATTACGCAAAAGATTATGTCACATGAATTTTGATAATTTGTTAAATATTAGTAAGATGAAGAAAGTGAGAGGATTTCCTAAATTGAAGAAGCCTGAAAATGCTATGTGCAAATAATTTCAATTAGGAAAGATGACCAAGTCTAGTTTTAATGGTAAAGCATATATTGCTAATGATATTTTGGAATTTGTTCATATTGATCTGTGTGGACCTATTGGTGTTAAAATTTACTATGGAGATCACTATTTCATTCTATTTGTGAATGACTACTCTAGAATGATGAGTATGATGTTTCTTAAAGTTAAATATGATGCTATTTAGTTATTCAAGTGGCATTTAGCTAGATTTGAAAAATAAATAGAGAAGAGTCTAAAGTGTTTGAGATCTAATAGAGGTGGTTAATTCATCTCACATGAGTTCAACACATTTTGTAATGATAGAGGAATTAAAAGACAAATATCAACACCAAGCACCACTCCTCATAATGGCATAGCTAAAAGAAGAAACAAATCAATAATAGGTTGTGCAAAAACACTAATGATGGAGAAATGTGTATCACATAAATATTGGAGAGAAGAAGTTAGTACTATTATCTATACCCTAAACAAAGTTCAAGTCAAGAAAGGTAAAAATTCTACAACTTTTGAACTATAGTATGGTTATGCTTTGAATGTTGAATATCTCAAAATCTTTGGAAGTAGATGTTATATACTAAAAGATAATAAGAATGGAAAACTTGATGCAAAGAGTGATGAAGGAATATTCCTAGGTTATTCCACAAAAAGAAAAGCTTATAAGTATTTAAATTCTAACACTAACAAAGTTGTGGAAGTGCAAATGTGATTGTTTATGAGTTTGCAAAAAAAGGTGAAGCTTCATGTAATGAAGAACCTAAAAACTATAGTACATTTATCTATGTGGATGATGATGCTCCCAACACTCAAAATGAACAAACAAATCAAGTTGCAAGTTCTCATTAGGCAAGAGATGATGGAGTGCATGTTGGGTGATGCGACGCGCTCCCCTGCCCACAGGTGGTTAATTATGTGGTGTTTCATGTTCATTAATAGTCATGGCTTTTGGTGCAACGGAAAATGGGCCCCACAATTGGTATCAGAGCCTGGTTTTGGCCTGGTCATGGGTTCAAATCTCCCTGGTGCCTTCCCGACCCGCGTAAGCACCTGGTATGCGCGTCGAGGGGGAGATTGTTGGGTGATGCGATGCGCTCCCCTGCCCACAGGTGGTTAATTATGTGGTGTTTCATGTTCATTAACAATCATGGCTTTTGGTGCAACGGCAAATGGGCCCCACAGTGCAAATACAAATTGATGAGCAATAAAGAATCTGTGTGCCAAGAAATAGACTGAAGATATTGAGTCACAGAGAAGCAATGGTGACCATCAATGAATGCCAAGCATTCATAACCTGAACCAAAACTAGAAAAAGAAAGAGGAAATGATCTTGAGATTGTTTTTCTAGATGAACTTGAAGAAGAGCCAAGAAAAAATCTACCTGTATTAGCAAACTATGTGAGAAGACATCATAAACTTGATCAAATCATTGGAGATTCTGAATCAAGTGTTTTCACAAGGAGAAAACTCAAATGTGACACATTTTTATTACGTGAGTTTGATCCTAAAACAAAAAAGATGCTTTAGATAATGAAGATTAGATACAAGCTATGAATGAAGAAATTGACTAGATTGAGAAGAACAATACTTGGACCTTAGTGCCAAGACCTAATGGCAAAAATGTCATTGGGAAAAGTGGGTTTTTAGGAACAAGCTCAATTAAAATGGGGAAGTAACAAGAAACAAAGAAAGATTGGTATACAAGGGTTATGTACAGTAAGGAGTTGACTATAAGGAAACTTTTTCTCCTATGGCTAGACTTGAAGGAGTCAAAACTCTACTTGCATACTTACCCTACAAGAATTTCAAGGTATTTCAAATGGATCTAAAATAATTATTTTTAAATGGTATACTGCAAGAAGAAGTATACATTGAACAACCTAAAGGATTTGTAGATCTTGACAAGAGGAACATGGTATGTAAATTGAACAAATCTCTTAATGGATTAAAGCAAGCACCAAGAGCATGGTATGAAAGAATACATATTTATTTATTGAAAATTTATTTTGAGAGGAAAAATGATAACAACAATCTATATTTGAAGAATGGTAAGAACACTAAAATACTGTTATCTGAGATATTTGTTGATGTTATCACATTTGGATCAAGAGAAGCATTATGTAGATCATTTTCTATTGAAATTAAAAAGGAATTTAAAATGTCTATGTTTGGTGAAATCAAATACTTTTTGGTATACAAGTATGTCAAATGAAGTTTGGTATTTTTATTTCACAAACCTAATACATCAAGGAAATATTGAAGACTTTTGGTATGGAAATTCAAGGCTAGTGAGCCCACCTATGTGTACATGACATAAGGTATCTAAGAATGATGATTCTATTGATGTGAACTAGACCCTATATAGATCCATGTTAGGAAAATTACAATATGTTGTTCACAATAGACTAGATATTGCATTGGCATTTGGGATAGTTGCTAGATTTTTAGAAAATCCTAAAGAGAATCACATGATGACTATAAAAAGGACAATGAGATATATGAAAGATACAAAATACTATGGATTATAATACAAGAGAAGTGATATATTTGAACTAAGGGTTTTCACTGACTCAGATTGGGTAGGAAATATTGATGACAAGAAAAACATTTCTGAATGAAGAATTTGAAGAAGTCTACATTGAGTAGCATGAAGGATGTCCTTTGATATAAGAAGGATATAGGAAACATTATTGCATGAGAACCACCCTTTAGTCACATGATATAATGTGAAGTATCACATAGTTGAAGAGTATCAGACAGGTATTTTTTATTGCATCACGCGATATAGATCAACCAAAAATATCACACACTATTAGAAAGAAGTATCACACACTACAAGTTTAATCATTTTCTCATGTAATTGGTTATTTAGTTCAATTTTTACATTTTCATAGTAGATTATAAGAGTTTATGATCTTTTTTTGATACATCATGACACATACTAACATGTTTTGCATGGTTTTGTTGCACAAATTGTTTTCCCATGGTTGATCATTAGAGCCCCCAAGGTTGTGGGCCTAATATTAGTGCAATTTTTGGATTCTAAGTAGGGGAGAGTACTTGTGACCATGGGGTTTGGATGGTTTCTATAGATGCCCCATATCTGGGAAAACCATGAACTTCTACTAACACTCGCAGAGAGGTGGCATACTGAACATACCAACTTTTATCTGCCCACTAGAGAGGTGACAATTACATTAGAGGATGTATATCACATCTTTTGAGTGACATTTAACATAGACCAAATGAGTAAAGAATATGCTTAGATATTTTTATGTACTTCATTCTATCTTTATCATGGGTGATTACATGAGTTTTGTGTGTTACAAGTGTATTATGATTAGACCTTGATAGAGGGAAGGGTTGTAGTGCATAAGTTATTTTAGGATGTCACTATCCTAGATAAACATATAAGCTAGGAGAGGCTAGTGGATGAATATGAGGAGAAGTATCCAATGGTCTCCATAGTATTCTCTCTAATGGAATAGGCCTTGGCGACCCACAAAAGTTAGAAGGGCTTTCCATTGGGCTTGGGGAGACTGGTAATGGACTTGGTAGGGTGGCTAAGATGTATGATATGGAGGCCAACCATCCTTGTAGAAATCTACCATGAGCTATTTGAGATAGCCTATTGTGAGGGGAGGACATGAGAATGTGGGGACATGTTAGCTTAGATATGGGCATGGGATCACATCATGGTGATTTGACTAAGAGTGCAATAGAGGTAGCACACATATCCCTATGTCTCTAGATATTTAGGCTTCATAGAGTAACCTCATAGTGGAGATACTACATACTACTAATGAATTTTTGACAATTGAGTGAAGGCTTTATAGAGGATGTGAGGTTTGGAAGGAGGAAACAAATGAGCTTGGCTACATGTTCTATAGGAGACTGCTACTGGGATGGTATTCAAAGATCATGGAGAGATTTGTGATTAGCCAAGTTTGGAGATAGTTTGGGTGATGACAGGTGGTTTCTACTGAGACTACCACCTATGATACATTTAGGAGGGAGGAGAGCCTTAGATGGCTATTGATGCTAGACTATATGGTAGTTATAGAGGAGACAACAATGCTACAATAAGAGAGATGATATAGCAATGCTAGAGATGCATTGAGTAGCTAGACTTGAGAATGGAGTCAGGTGGAGATGAAGGAGGTAGAGGACAAGGAGGAGAGATTGATTAGGTGATCATAGGTGGAGAGGGTAGGGAGAAGAGAGAAGAGTAGAGACCAGAGCACCCTATGGGTGGAGAGGGACATGATCTTTGGGATTCTTGGATCTAGGCCCTAGAGATAGAGATTCAAAAACTGTGAATGGTTATCATAGTGAGGGATCAACTGCTGGGAGATGCTAGAGTAGAGGCAAATAGGTGAGAGAGATCCTTACAATATGATCTTGCAGAGACCTAATGGGAGTCTGAGAGATGGGGAGCATGGAAAACATACTACCATGAGGTATACATAGTTGTAGTTCTAGTAGGACAATGGGTGACTCTCTATTCAATGAGAGTGGGGAGATTAGAGGGAGTAGTGTAACCCCTAGATGGGAAACATGCACCCTCTCCACAATCACCATAGAAAACTCATGAGGGAGGGAGAAATTCATATGTCTAGGATTAAATCTAGTTTTTAGATTCCCTTGTGGCACATTTGATGTGCATATTGAGACAATTATCCAAATTTTGGATCCCATATTGTAGATGTACTTGATTCATCATTATATATGATATATTAGATTTGATTTATGGCTTTGTGTACTTGTCTCCTTTCTTTCTCATGTGTATCTCATAACTTGTCTTTATGTTTCCATGTGATGTTTCTATGTATACTCATGTTTATGTATGTCTATCTTATGTTTATATGCTCATGGATGTATCTCTCTCGTAGATTTTTTAGCTCTCATGTTATGATGTAGACTTATGATTTGAAACTATAGAATTTGGATAGATTAGATATGATGATGAGATTAACCCCTTATGATGATAGGAATAGAAACATTAAGTTGATATGATCGATAAGAAGTGAAAGAGATGACTGAGAGGAAGCAAGGAGGTGAACATAGTTAGGTGATGTGTTCATGGAAGATAAAGATAGAGATCTCTCACTATGTAGGATGCAAAAGATAAACTAGAATGAGTCCTAAAATGCAAGCTAGTATGCAAATGTGATGTTGTAAGGGACATATACTTAGACTCTAATTTTCATCATCAAGATTTATTAGGGACATCAAGAGATTATACAATGATCACTAGTATAACTATGAGGATATGAATATGATCTATATCTATCAATTTAAATGTGGGAACACGACCTAAGCATTAAAGAAATATGGGTCAAGATGAGTAATGCAATTAGGTTTGCTAAGTTTACTATAGAAAAAAGTACATCTATATCAAGGCATAAGTGTCAGGATAACCCCCAAGTGTAGTCTTGTTGAAATAGACAAGGATGAGACATTGTAGATCCTAAATTTCAATTAGGAAAAACACATATACTCACAACACTTAAGATAAAAAAAAGTATATCTACAAGTAGAAAAAAAGTGAAACACGCTCCATGCCCCTAGTTTTCTAGTCCAGGAAATCCTTGAGAGACTATTAGGAATGGAACATTCAACAATGAAATCATTATAGATAACACAAAAAATAAATTCAATCAATTCTCAACAAGTTTAATTTTCAAGTGTGTGTGTGTGTAAGTCACATGATGATTTCTTTAGGACTCAAATCTAGGAGTGAGAAATATCACAATATCCTAAGTTATACCTAATGTATCTGATAAGTGTTGAGAAACACTCAATGTCAAGGTGAGTGTTGAGAAGCACTATTTGAGAAAGTTACCAAAGAAACACCTATACAATAAAGAGACCCTAATGAGCTAAAAAACTGTACACCCTAGACCTAGATGAGAGTTAGTTCCAAGCTATGTAAGACAAAGTGAAGTTAATGAGAAGACTCATAGACATAGATACATGAGTCTTAAGTAGCAATTTTTTCTATATTTTCATCACTTCACAATTTTTTCTGGACCTTTTTATGATTTTTTTGTATTTTTGTATTATTTTTTTGGTGATACATCAAAGTGCCCATTGCTAGTTTTTCACTAAGATGATCATTTTCTAAAGACATTTTCCTAATTTTTAGGATTTTTTTAGCATCATATATTATTTTTTTGGGATTTTTCTAGGATAATATAATATATACAAACAATTGAGTGGTAAGAGCCTTAAGAACAAAACTTATTCAAATGGAGAATATTGATAGGCTTAGCGAGTTGTTCTCCCTTAGGTGTAGAAAGCTGATAGAGACCAGATCCAAATTCAATAGTGACAATGTAGGGACCTAACCCATTAGGCCTAAAATTACCTTTCTACTCTTTGTTTTGTTGATTCTTTGGGTTCTCTCTAAGAGAAATCTCACCCACTTAGAATTCACTAGGATGAAATTTCTTGTTATAACTAGTGGACATCCTCTTTTGGTAAGCTCACATGTGATCAAAAGTAGCCTTTTAACATTCATCAAAAGTCTTAAGCTCATGAATCCTCATAACCCTATTTTCCTCATCAATAATCAATCCATGCAAAGAGACTATAAAGAGGGAATCTCTACTTCTAATGAGAGGACAACCTCAGAATCATAGAGTAATATAAAGGGCATAGCCCTAGTGGGAGGGCATATAGTGGTCTTGTAGGCCCATAGTGTAGGATTAATTTATAGGTTCCAATCCCTTCCTAATTTGTGAATCGTCCTATGTAGAATTGTTAGCAGTATATTATTTGAGGACTTAGCTTGGCCATTCCCTTGGGGGTAGTAGATGGAGGACCAATGTTGCTTGATTTTAAACTTCTTGAAATGTTTACTAAGGTCCTTGTTCTTAAATTACCCCCCGTTGTCATTGACTATGGAGGAGGGAACACCATAATGATAGATAATGTGATTCAGAATAAACAAGGCAAGATATTTTCCTGTATCAATAGAGAATGGATCAACTTTAACCTACTTAGTGAAATATTTAGTCATTGTGATATTGAACATGTGCCCACTAGATGAACTTGGATGGATCTCACCAACAAAGTCAAAGGTCCATTGTTGAAAAGGAAAATGTGTAATAGAAGGGACGAGTTCATGCCCAAGAGCATGAATCAAGTTGCTATGTAGTCAAAACTTCTTATAGGATCTAGCATATCGGATGACATCAACTTGAATAGTTAGCTAATAGTATCCCACCCTAAGTAATTTCTTAGCAAGTGCAAGGCCATTCAAATATGAGCCATAAATGCCATTCCAGACTTTGGCTAACACCTTTTTGGACTTGTCTATCTTTAGATACCTAAGAAGTGTTGTTAGTATGAATGTTGATGATACTACTTTGGGAGAGTATCCTAAGCATTAGAGAATATTGATGTGTTGCATTCATGATTGTGTTTTTCATTGATGTCAACATAACAATGTTTCTATAGAACTAGAAGTATAGCAGTTAGATATCTTATGTTGCATAGTAACTGAGTAAGGTTTAAGTAACATGCAATTAAGGAAATGTTCCTAAGAGTGTCTTGATGACATGGTTAAGAGGATAAAGTTAGAGTCAAAGATGTACGACTGTTGTATTTAATTTACTATTGTTTCTATAGAACTAGAAGTATAGCAGTTAGATATCTTATGTTGCATAGTAACTGAGTAAGGTTTAAGTGACATGAAATTAAGGAAATGTTCCTGAGAGTGTCCTGATGACATGGTTAAGAGGGTAAAGTTAGAGTCAAAGATGTACGACTGTTGTATTTAATTTACTATGAGTAGTCCTGAAACAAAGCATCTGTTTGGTAGTTCTAACGTTTGCATTGTATCTTTTAGCCAAGATATAATGAGGTAATGCAAAGTCAACCAATGATAGAGAACAAGAAGTTGATGATGTTAGTGAGTGTACAAGACCTGGAGTAATATGTGTAAATTTTTCTATAGACTATGAGCAGATAGTGCTATTGTAATTGTAGTTAATTCTATATCTTAGTTTAATTAATTAGGAAAGCCTCAAGGTCGACTCAAGGAATTATTATGAAGGTATGGTATAAAGGAAAGATATTTTCCTTATTTTTAAAAGGATCAAGTGTCTATTGTACATTATATTTGTGAAGTGCAAAAAGGAGCAGAGTGTTGATTGAATGTGTGTAAGTGATCCAAGGGATTATTGGATGCACAGTTCGTGATCTGGTTACAAGATAAGGAGAAGAAGTTTGATTGAAAAGATAGAGACAAAGAAAGGATGTACAATTCAATTCTATTATTCTAAGAGGAATAATATAGAGATCATTTGGACAGTGGGTTCATTGGTCATTCCCTAGAATCTTTTTTGGGCAATGGGTCTGGTTGTCTTCTATAACTCCTAATAGGTTTGGCACAACTACTAATAGGGTTGGAATCTCTTAATAGGGATTCAAAGTCTCCTAACAGGGACTCATATATACTGAATGTTGTAACAAAATCCTAATAGGGTCTATCCTCTAAGAAGGAATATTTATATTGGTATATCATCTTGTGGGTACCATCCCCATTGAGGCATTCCCTCTAATCAAGGGTTTCCCTAGATAACATATCTGGTGTCATTATGTATGAGTATCTTGATGTGGTTTCAATTTACATTACTCATATGGTTAAGATTGTTTAAAGTTGTTATTGGTGATATTATTCGTATACTTGATTCACTCCCCCTCAGTTATATTAGTGGACTATATATTCTAACAATTATTATCAAAGCATTAGGTCCTTGAAGGATAAGCTTAATAGTTTTGGGAGATCCATGAAAAATATTTTTAGAAAGGATAGACCTAGATTTGATGGGGCCAACTATTATAGTTGGGAGGAGAAGATGAAGACTCATCTATTGTGTATGGGTCTGAGATATTGGATCTTGACAAAGGGAAATAAGAAAATTCTTGAAGAATCATAGCTAGAGGATTATAGTGAGGAAGAAAGAGATATATTCATGTGTAACATGAGAGCAAGAGAATCTCTATTATTAGCCCTTCCAGAGAATGAATACAATTAGGTAAAGTCACTTGAAACATCTCATAAAATTTGGAAAGCATTAGAATCTACTTTTGAAGGTGATGATCATGCTAAAAGAATGAGGTTACAAAGTTGGATATGTGTATATTAAGATGCTAAGATGATGGAAGATGAATCTGTAAGAAGTTATATTGGTAGAATATCAAAAACAGTTGTAGGAATTTGATCTCATGGTGGAACCAAAAATGATTATGAAGTCATATGGAAGATTTTGAAAAGTTTGTCACCACCTTTCAAGCCAGTTGCACAAATGATATAGCTAGTGATGCCCTATACTAAGGATATCACCAAGGAAACTTTTCTTGGTAGATTGGAATTAATAGAAGTAGATTTGAGATAGTTTGGTGAACTTACAAGGGTTGAAATAGCCTTTAGTACCCTAAACATTTGACCTAATTTGAAAAGGAGTGCAAGCACTTGTAGAGATTTTGCTCACAACAGAAGAGCTTATGAGGATAAGAAGATAGAGGAATGGATAGCCCTTCTAGTAAGAAGAGAAAAATATGGTAAGAAAGTCATTAAGTGCTAGACTTGTAATAAATTTGGTCATTATGCATCTAAATGTCCTAAGAGAAAGAAAAAGTATAAAGGAAAGTTTAATCCTAGAAGAGATAGAGATGTAAATTGTGTTGTCTTAGATTAGTTTTGAAAATTGAGTGTCAATACACTTAACCAATTCTTTAGTTTATGCCAAGTATAATATAGAAGTCAAACTATAATGTATGCCAAGCCAAAAAATTCAATAGGTACCGAGTGAATGATGCAGGAGCATCCAGAGGTATAAGGGCAATCCTGTGTCACCCAAAAAAATATACTTAGACTTAGTTTCTGTTTCATGTGTTTTCATTTTTGGATACCCATTTGGGTCAAATAAAGGTTCCAACTCTCACAGTTCCACTATCAGTGTTCGTGTAAATCCTAAAAAATAGGAATATGTAATTGAGCCATCATTTTGGTGAACTAGGAGGTGTAAATTGGCTAGATGAATGTAATTGTAATTGAGAGCATTCCAAAAAAAGAATCAGGTCAAAAGGCCCCATGATTTGAAAGTTATTGCAATTTTTCAGGTTGTGGAGACCTCTTAAGAATGCTTCAAAGTTAGGTTAGGGGCATTAAATGACCTTGAAAAGGGCCAAAAAATGGGGGATAAGTAGAGCTTGTCCATAGGGCTATAGAGCGCTTTGAGAGCTTTCCAAAAATATAAATGGTTCATCAATCGGAGCTATGGTTCAAAAGTTATGCCTCCCGAAAGTTTGGTTACCGTTTCTGGATTCTTCTAGATTTGTGTCGACTTCTAACACAGCTTCTGGAACCTTCTATTTGGTTAGTGGATGCCTACTAGCACTTTCTAAGATGTACTCCTAGTCCTTAACCCTCCGAGGTCTATTTAAGGAGATTTCTAGCATTGTAAAAGGCAGTTCAGAGTGGAGTTTGAGAGGAGGTACTGAAAGGAGAAATTATCTCCATATTTATGCTATTGTAAGCCCTTAGGGCATGTTTTGAAGTTTATTTTCTCTGTACTGAATGTACTAGCTTATTTTTTTTAGTTAATACAATTTTCCTTTTCTGTTGTGTCCATTTGGTTCTTGGGTTGTGTCCCCATCAAGTGGTATCAGAGCTAGTTTTCTTGAGTGTGTAGACAAAGCGCTAACTGTGAGGCAGTTTACACTAGGACTGTGTGGTTGTGGGTTTGAGTTAAGAAGATGCCTCCATGAAGAGAGCATGGTGGAAGGGCCAGAGCTATTAATCCTAAGGAGGTTAGAGCCCTCCAAAGGTAGGTACAAGCATTGCAGGAGGAGCTCCGTAGAGGAGCAACTATGGCCGCAGGTGATGAAAGTGAAGATGACACGAAGAAGATGAAATTGGACCAAAAGGGGAATTTGATGGGGAAGTTCTGAATCATGCAGAGGAAAGGCTTTTTAGGGCCATTACTAAATTTGGAAAAAGACCCACAATTGAAGTGGGTGTATTTTCAAGAAATTTGAAACTAGATGAGTTGATCGATTAGATCAATGAACTGGAAGAATACTTTGAGTATGAGGATATCAGGGACCCAGATAGGGTTAACTTTGCAAAGGCCAAACTAAAAGGCCATGCCAAAATATAGTGGCAAGAGGTTCAATTGGAAAGAAATAGAAGAGGAAAGGAGAAGATCACAAGATGGGATCGCATGGTGGACAAATTGAAGAAGCAGTTCATTCCTATGGACTACGAGCTTGATTTGTTTAAGAAGATGCATGGGTTAAAGCAAGCAGGAAGATCATTCCAAGAATACACAGAGGAATTTTACTAACTCTTGATTAGAGCAGGGCATGCAGAAGAAAATAAGGAGAAGGTTTCTCATTATATCAATGGGTTGCGACCTAGCATCCAGGAGGAATTAAGTTTGGTAAGAATGACCAGCATTGAAGAGGCATACCAGTTTTCCCTATGAGTTGAAGAGAAGCTGAATAAAAGGTCTGAAGGAAGAAAAAGAGGGAACGGTCAAGGAGGAAGGGGAAGCGATAAATCATCTGGAGGCCGCAATGAAATCCAAAAGAAAAATGAAGATGTGGGTACTAGTAGGAACCAGAGGAATGAGGGTTTCAACCGCTCCCATGATCAAGACTTTGGAAATCAGAGAGGAAGAGGTAGAGGATGTGGACAAGGAAGAGGAGGCTTCTGTGGTACCTATTTCCATTGCAATGAAGAAGGTCATCGTGCCTTTGAATGCCCTCAATGACAAGGAAGGATAGATAGGAGAGCTGAGGGCCAAGCTAGGGTTGCTCATGTGGATGAAGATGCACAATCATCATATTCAGAGGATGCAAAAAGAGGAGAGACCTTGGTAAATGAAAGAGTCCTACTAAGTGGTGAGACTGAACTAGGACAACAGAGGAGTTTGTTCTGTACCAGATGCAAGTGTGAGGATAAATGTTGTGATGTGATCATTGATGGTGGTAGCACTGATAACTTGGTATCAGAAGAGATGGTCTCTAAGCTGAAGCTCAAGAGGGAGAAACATCCCCAACCCTATCAAATTGCTTGGGTAAAAGATGATCATAAGGTCCTGGTAAGTGAACAATGTTTAGTGAAATTAAAAATTAGGAGTTACCATGATGAAGTTCTCTATGATTTTATTTCGATGGATGTTTGCCATCTATTGTTGGGTAGACCATGGCAGTTTGATAGACATGCAGTACATGATGGACATACAAACACATACTCTCTTAAAAAGGATGGATTTCGCCACAAATTGAAGCCCATGAAAAAGGAAGGTGAAAAGGTATGTAGCAGTGCTAAGATTTGTCTTGTTGATGAAAGGAAGTTTTTAGATGGCATAAAACATCAACATATGTGCTATGCTTTGATTCCTAGGAAAGATAAAGAAGATAGTAGTGAAATACCACTTAAAGTTTCGGATTTACTAGGGGAATTTGGAGATATTATATCTGATAATGTTCCAGATGGATTGCCACTAGTATGGCAAATCAGTCATCAGATAGATCTGATTCCAGGAGCTAATTTTCCTAACAAGGCTGCTCATAGGATGACTCCTACTGAAATAGAGGAGCTAAATAGACAGGTTCAGGAGCTGTTGAGGAAGGGCTTGATTTTGAGAGAGCCTGAGTCCATGTGTAGTACTTGTAGTACTCGCACCAAAGAAGGATGGAGAGTGGAGGATGTGTACATATTCTTGAGCTATAAATAGGATAACCATCAAGTACCAGTTTCCTTTACCAAGGATGGATGATCTTATGGACTGCTTGAGTGGAGCTCAGTACTTCACAAAGATAGATCTCAAGAGTGGTTATCACCAAATATGGATTCGAGAAGGAGATGAGTGGAAAATAGCCTTCAAGAACAAGGAGGGTCTTTATGAGTGGCTAGTCATGCCCTTTGGATTGATGAACGCCCCAAACACCTTCATGCGGCTCATGAATAAGGTATTTAAGAAGTTCTTTGGAAAATTTGTTATTGTCTATTTGGATGATATTTTAATTTTCAGCAAGACTTTAGAAGAACATTTACTACATATTCATAGTGTCCTTGAAAGGCTAAGAGAAGAGAAACTGTTAATTAATCTGAAGAAGTGTATCTTTGCAAAAAGGGAGTTAGTCTATTTGGGGTTTGTTATATCACCCGAAGGTCTCAAAATGGATCCAGAGAAGGTAAAATCCATCTTGGAATGGCCTACTCCAAGGTCTGCTACTGAGGTAAGATCATTTCATGGTCTGGTTAGTTTTTACAAGAAGTTTATTAAGAATTTCAGTGGCATATGTGCACCCCTAACAGATACAATAAGAGGGGATAGAAAAGAGTTCAAATGGACTGCAGCAGTTGCGAGAAGTTTTGAATTGCTGAAGAAGAAGGTAATAGAACAACCTGTGTTGGCACTTCCAGATTTTAGAAAGGTTTTCCAGGTGGATTGTGATGCTAGTGGTAGTGCTATTGGGGCTGTATTAAGCCAAGACGGTAATCCTATTGCATATTTTAGAGAAAAATTAAATGATGCAAAGAAGAAGTATTCTGTTTATGATCAAGAGTTCTATGCAATAGTTCAGGCCTTAAAGAAATGGAGGCATTATTTATTGCCAAAGGAATTTGTTTTGTATACTGATCATTAGGCATTACAATACCTCAATAGCTAAGGTAAATTGAATCAAAGGCATATGAAGTGGGTAGAGTTCTTGCAGAGTTATACATTTGTGTTGAAGCATAGAAGTGGAAAATCTAATAGGGTTGTAGATGCACTAAGTAGGAGATAGTTGTTGCTTATAGTAATGCAAGTTGAAGTAGTTGGGTTTGATGAACTCAAGAATTTGTACCCCGAGGATCCTAATTTTGCTGAAGCATGGAAAGCTTGTAAAGAACCTATTTCTATAGATAGAACCAAGTGGTTAGACTATTTGATTCAGGATGGCATGTTGTTCAAAGGTAGTCAATTTTTGCATTCCAAAGAGTTCCATGAGGGAAAATCTGATTAAGGAGAAACACAGTGGAGGGATGGCGAGACATTTTGGTCAAGATAAGACCATTGCCATTCTTAGAGAACATTATTTTTGGCCTCAAATTTCATAGGATGTGAAGAAGTTTGTAGAGAGTTGCCAGGTTTGTCAAGTTGCCAAGGGGTTTAGTCACAATACTGGCCTATATCAGCCATTGCCTGTTCCATCAAGGCCATGGGAGGACATAAGTATGGATTTTGTTCTTGGATTGCCAAGGACACAAAGGGGTAATGACTCAATATTTGTGGTGGTTGATAGGTTCTCCAAAATGGCACATTTCATTCCATGCCACAGAACTCATGATGCTGTCCATATTGCACACTTGTTTTTCAAAGAGGTGGTAAGACTACATGGTCTTCCAAGGAGCATAGTTTCTGACAGAGATACTAAATTTGTGGGGTATTTCTGGAGGACATTGTGGAAGAAGTTGAGAACAGACATAAAATTTAGTTCCACGAATCACCTGTAGACTGACGGCCAAACAGAAGTGGTAAATAGAAGTATGGGCAATTTGCTGAGATGTTTAGTTGGGGATAAGCCCAAGGGATGGGATTTGATTCTATGACAAGTAGAGTTTGCTTACAATAACTCTATAAATAGGAGTACTGGAAAATCACCATTCCAAATTGTATATGGGAATAGCCCAAGGACTGCACCAGAATTCAGGACGATAGAGCAAGGGGAGAGGACAAGTGCTGAAGTGAAAGAATTTGCTAAACATATCAAGCATCTACATGAGGAGGTTCAGGCACACATTACGAAGATGAATCAAGAGTATAAAGCTAGGGCTGATCAAAGGAGAAGACATAAGGAATTCCAAGTAGGGGATCTAGTCATGGTGCACTTACTAAAAGAAATATTTCTAGCTGGTACTTACAACAAGCTGAAAATTAAGAAATTTGGCCCTTGCAAAATTTTGAAAAAACATGACTCAGGAAATGAATATGAAGTGGAGCTTCCAGATGGTATTCACATTTCTCCCATTTTCAACATTACATATTTAACAGAGTATCATGATGATGGTGTAGATGAGGAGTTGGTGTTAGAGCCATGTCCAATTCCTGCTTCTAAGAAGGAGGAGATAGAAGACATTCTAGATCATCATGTGGGTAGGAGTACCAGAAATAGACAGTATGAAGAGTATTTGGTCAAATGGAAAGGACGATCGATCAAGGACTCAACTTGGATTTCAGCAGTTGAGGTTTCCCATTTGGGATTTCCTCTACCATTCATAAAGTGATAGGGTCACTTTTCAATCTACCCTGGGTGTCTGATGCAGGAGCATCCAGAGGTATAAGGGCAATCCTGTGTCACCCAGAAAAATATACTTAGACTTAGTTTTTGTTTCATGTGTTTTCATTTTTGGATACCCATTTGGGTCAAATAAAGGTTCCAACTCTCACAGTTCCACTATCAGTGTTCATGTAAATCTCAAAAAAAGAGGAGTATGTAATTGAGCCATCATTTTGGTGAACTAGGATGTGTAAATTGGCTAGATGAATGTAATTGTAATTTAGAGCATTCCACAAAAAGAACCAGGTCAAAAGGCCCCACGATTTGAAAGTTATTACAGTTTTTCGGGTTGTGGAGACCTCCTAAGAATGCTTCAAAGTCAGGTTAGGGGCATTAAATGACCTTGAAAAGGGACAAAAAATGGGGGATGAGAAAAGATTGTCCATAAGGCTATAGAGCACTTCTAGAGCTTTCTAAAAATGTAAACGGTTCGTCAATCGAAGCTACGGTTCAAAAGTTATGCCTCCCAGAAGTTTGGTTACCATTTCTGGATTCTTCTAGATTTGCATCGACTTCTAACGCAGCTTTTGGAACCTTCTATTTGGTCGGTGGATGTCTACTAGCACTTTCTAGGATGTACTCCTAGTCCTTAACCCTTCAGGGTCTATTTAAGGAGATTTCTGGCATTGTAAAAGGCAGTTCGGAGTGGAGTTTGAGAGGAGGTACTGAAGGGAGAAATTATCTCCATATTTATGCTATTGTAAGCCCTTAGGGCATGTTTTGAAGTTTATTTTCTCTGTACTGAATGTACTAGCTTATTTTTTTCAGTTAATACAATTTTCCTTTTCTATTGTGTCCATTTTGTTCTTGGGTTGTGTCCCCATAAGTGAACTTTAGGTTGCCAACCAATCTTTAAGTGTCGAGCAAAGTTCAAGTGCCGAGCAAAGTATAGATGCCGAGTCACTATAGATGCTGAGTGAAACATAATTGTTGTAGGAGCTGAGTGAGCCAATTTTCCTATATATGCTAAGCATTAGCAACAAGTATGTGCTGAGTAACAAAAAATCAACATATGAGTTTGTTCCTTCACAAAATTAGATGTAAACCATTTTTGGAGCCAACATTGGATGAATCTCGAAGGATCTTGAAGATAAGATCAAATCTTTTGCATTACCTATGTAATCAACATGCATCCAATGAGAAAAATGTAGAAGGCATGCAATCAATAGGAAAAGGGCAAGAAATGAGCAGGAAATGAATATTTAATATTGATTGTAGATTCATACCTAACCCTAAGTCTTCAAAATCTTTAAAAGGAGAACAAAGCTACATTATAAAAGAGAGAGGATATGCAAGAAAGAAGTGTATGGGTGAATTATAGTGAAGTGTATAAGGGTAAAAAGAGTTAGATAAGAACATGGTAGCATAGTAGAATCTAGTTGTTGAAGAAAAAAGTATCAGAACCTCACAGAGTAACATATCAGATCAAGCAAGGATCAAATAGTAAGAGCAAAACAAGGAACTAAAATCAACAATTGAAGATTGTAAAGCTATCATGTCAAAGACTTTCTAATACTCTCTAGCAATTGTATTAGATATGAAAATCATATGGACTTAGGTTTTCCTGGTAGCCATTTGTAAATCCTTTAATAGGGTGGCATTCCAAGTGAATATACTAAAGTCCTTTAACTAGGCCTACTTTTAGCATGGTAGTGAAATCCTTTAACCAGGTCACTTTTTACAGGGTGTAAAGTCTTTAATAGGACATGCCTTTCACAGGATAGACCATTGGAAGTGGTCAAACATTGTAACCTTGAATAGTTACACATTGCTCTAGTGATATTTTGTGGATTTCATCCCCACCCTAGTTTTACTTTCTCATTTTGGAGGGTTTATGGGTTACCAAATTTGTGTGTTGTTTATTTTCATGCATGTCTTTAATACTTTCATATTTATTATTTGTATTAAATGCATGTAAATGGTTTTAGTTAAAAGGATTTGAAAAGGTTAAAGTTAGTTACTTTTGATTCACCACCGCCCCCTCTCAAAAGTAGATCTTCCCACTTGTTAATTCCAACAATTGGTATCAAAGCCTAGTTCTCAGAAGGAGAAGCCTTACAGCTTGGAGAAAAGATCTAGAAATGGAAGTCTACAAACTTGGAAAGATCATAGAGAATTAGGAAATTGACATACAACTTGCTTTACATTCTTTGGAAGAAGCCAAAGGAGAACTAAAGAAATCTTTAAAAAGAAGAAGAGAGATTGCCATAACTGAGAATGACACATAGTACAAGGATATTGACACCTCAAATCTATTTTCAAATGGATATTCCAAAGAGTTTGATATAGTAGTAACATACCTAATGGAGAAGAATAGAGCTCAAGTAGAAAAAATTATAACACTCAAGCTTGAACAAGAATCACAAGCTATGATGCTTTGTGAGGTGACTGAACAGAAGAAAGGAGCCATTGAAGACAAGACTATGCTAGAAGAAGACAAGAGAAACCTTGCCAATAGACTAGAAGAAAAGTCAATTGAGCTAGCAAGAATTTCAAACACGCAGCTAGACACCCTAAGTTAGATGATGAATGCACATCATGAACTAAATGTCAAGGACATTGAAATCTCTACACTAAAGATGCAAAATAAACAACTGCAAAATGACCTAAAAAGAGAGAAGGAGATTATAGAGAACTTCAACAAAACTAATGAGGCCATCAAGTACTTTGAACAGCTACTAAAATCACCAAGGGAAAGCAATGATACTTCAGGACTAGGTTACATCAGCTCTAAACAAGGAGAATCATCCAAGACTACAAAAGAAAGGAGTAACAAAGGTAAGAACACTAAACCTACTTGTCACTTCTATGGTAAAAAGGGACATACCTCTAATGTACGCAAGAGAAAAAATGTCAATCAACATGAGAAGCCTATGAATGCAAGTTATTTTCATAAATGCAAAAAGCAAGGACATCAAGCACATAACTACAAGACTAAGACTATCAAAACACCAAAATTTGAAGGTCACTGCTACAATTGCAAGAAGTATGGACATAGAGCTTTTGAGTGCAGATAAAAACCTATATGGATGTCAAATCAGGTAGCAAGGCAAGGTAACCATTGTCATCACTACAATTGGGACTACAACACTAGGTATAGCTATCATTACTATCAATAATATGGACACATTCCTAAAAATTGCATAAGGATACATTTTAGAGGGAACTATAGTAGATGGTTGAGCCAAACCACATGTTTTAGTTGCTTGAAGACTAGTCATATTAGTAGGAATTTCCCAACAAGGTCAAAGGCATCCAACTCAAAGAATGACAAAGGTAAAGAGAAGGTAGATGTTGAACACATCAAAGAAGAAATGAACAAGACATGGAAGAAGAAAGAAGGGTGTAGCACATCAAATGAAGGGATTGTTTCACCTAATAGGTCAAGTGGTCACACTTCATCAAACTAAGAAAGACAAGGCATAAGGGACTGATTTACAAAGTTTTATCATTCATTAGTTCCTAGTCAAGAAAGTACTGGAAAAGCATAGATCAACATGAACAACGATGCAAAGTAAAAAATTCAAGATTTCACTAGTGTTGTTGATTTTCCCTTAGATGCCAAGTAAAAATCCAATACAAGCCCAGTTGATTGTCAAGACTATAGGAGCCGAATGATTAGTAGGAGCCAAGTTGGTAGAGGAAGCTAAGTGAAGAAGAAATCTTAGTTGAGGCTGAGTAAGTAATACTCCAGTAGAAGCCAAGTAATTTAGAATCCTTCAGATGCCAAGTGGAAAATTATAAATGCACCAAGCATTAAATGCGATAAAAATAGGGTATATTATCATATTTTCAATCATTTTTCCTCATCAAGAATGAAGAGAAAAGTTGAGAAAGAGCACAAAGAAAATCCAAAGCAGAGAATCAAGTGTATAAGAATATTTTAACAACATTCCAAGCATGATTCCATCAATTTCAAGGTATTTACGACTATGCCAAGCTACGTAGTTTGGTGTTTTCTTCATGTTAAAACCCTAGATTGTATAAAATGGCTTCTAGCTCTAGGAAAACTTAGGAGAAGGAATCATTTGAAGTCCAACTAGTGTCCAAAGAGGTCAAACAACCCAATTTCTATCCAATACCTAATGTTGCATATAAGAATGATCTAATTGGAGCCCTATCCATCATACCCCCTAAGGTTGTAATGGTTCAAGATGTAAGAAGATGCTACAATTGCAAGATTGGAGCCATAGGTGACATGGAAATAAGGGAGGCCTATGAAAAATTATGTGATAATGGAGGTGTTGAAGGAAGAATTTTAGATTTTTTAGAGGAAGGGTTTAACGCAAGCCCTAGAATTCCTCACCATTTTTAAGACTAAATGGATTAGACTAGTGTTGCGCAGAATGCATGATGGTAGGTTATGGTTGGAGGATGGCCCTATAAAAATTAGAAAGAGAATTGTACATAGAGTGATAGGGTACCCAACCCTAGATCGATCAAAGACCCTTAGGACTGATTTTAAGGAGGCAATTGAGAAAAACATAGGTGCAAAATGGAATAAGAGAGGGATGATAATTGATATGGTCATTGCACAAAAATTCTACCAATTCAATAGAATCAATAGTGTGCCTTGTATTGCAGTAGATGTAGGATACAAACAGGTGAAGAAGGATCACACATATGATCTTGCAAAGCTGCAACTGCAACAAATCAATGAAAATCTAGCAACAATTAGGAGAACCAAGGGAGCCCAGTGCAAATTTGGTGCCATTTTGATATGTATTTTCTTTTATGTTTAGAATGAATTTCCTTCTTTTGGAAAAGTTGCATGGAAAATTGATAAGTCAATCATAGCTTAGGTTAATGAATACATAGAGTAGATGGGAGCTAATTTTGAGACCTTGATGACTAGTTACTTTGAGGACTTTAAGAAGACAATGAAGCAAAGGCTTAGAATTCTAGTTTCCTTAGTAGAGAAACATGTAAGTGATGTATGTTTTCTTGTAGATATAGACTATAGATACATACAAGCTGCCATAACAAGAGTGAGATGGCTGAGACCTCTTGGGTATGAAATAAACATAGATGAAGCATCAACAACAACAACTGTATTATTGGTAGAGGAAGTTGACATGGATGCACCACATTTTGGAACTTATAATGTGGTGAGATCAAAAATGGATATAGAGTTGAAGACTACCTCCAATTTGAAAAAGAAGGAGAAGCTTGTTAAGAAGCTAAAAGCTAAATTTAGGGAAGGTATTGCAGAAGAAGCAGAAGAAGAAGATGAAGATACCAAGGGTGACAAAGAAGAACAAGATCAAGGGCCACTTGCCTTACCCAAGGTATGGGAGAAGTTGTAGATAAGGAGGAAGGTACCAAGAAAGAAGCACCAAAGGCTAAGCCAAAGAAGAGAAAAGCTCAAAAATAGTCAACTGCATAGCCCAAGGGAAAGAAGAGGGCTACAAAGCCAAGCCTAGCTAAGCCAACTACAAGGGCTAACACTAGGGCTACAATTCAAGGGGCAAAAGAGTAGGAAAAATAGAAGGCAATAGAACAAGGAGGACTTGTAGAGTAGAAGAAAAGAAGAAAGTATGTTGCACCTCTTGAATTAGACGAAGAAAGAATAGAGTCTGATGAAGAACAATTCAGATTGGTAAGTCATTCCACCACATCTAAATTGGAAAACATTTGCAATAATATTAGAGATAATGCAGATTTAACTAATCTAAAGACCATAGATTTCAATAAGTTGTTAAATGAACAACAAAACATAGTGGAAGAGTCTATCTACACTATGATGGCTAAGTTCAAGACCACCACACTTGAACTAGATAACTAAATGCCTAAGGAGCTAAGCTCATTAGTTGAGAATAAGTGGCATTACTGTCTCAAAATGGAAAAGGAAATAAGAGAGTTTACATTGGCTCATGTAATGCCAAACCTTACTAAAGGTCAAATAACAAAGGCTAGTAAGAAGCATGGGAGAAAATTTGCACCCAAATATAGAGCCTTCAAAATTTTGCAAAACCAAAGAGAAGATGTTGTCCAAAAGTCCACACAAATGTGGAAATTAATATATGGATTGACAACTATGAAAGAAGGGAAGAAAGACCCGTTTGAAGGTAGAAATGATGAAGAAGAAGGAGAAAAATAAAAAGATGAGGAAGATGAAAAAGAAAAAGAAGAGGAGACAGTGGAGAAGACACATGGTGGAGAGGCAACAACTGAAGAGCAGTAGACTGAACAGAGTGTCCAAGACACCCAACTGCCACCACCAAGTCCTCCACACACAAAATCTATAGAAATAGTAATTATAAAAGACGTTCCTAACAATTTAGGTCATAACATCAATCCTTTAACTGTAGAAGATCTCAAAAAGATCCTTCACCAATCTACATTGCAAGCACTTTGTACAAATCCACTTTTGGTGAGTGTTGATGAGTTGCAAAAAGTTGTAGCAAAAATAACTAAGGAGAAAGAAAGAAGACAAGAACAATCTTCACAACCTCCCACAACTACAAAAGATCAACCCAAAGAGCAAGAAGAAAAAGACAAAATTGCTAAGGTTGATTCTACAATAAAAGTGACAACAACTCTCGAGGAGAAAGAAAAGGAACAAATAGGGCAAGATGTTTCTATTGCAAAAAGTCAAGGTGCACCTTCTCAAATTATCATTATTGATCAAAGAAGTAGAGAAGAGGAGAAAGAAGAAGAAAAAACCCTAAGGAGTAGGAGGCAATACAAACATTGGTGAACTTTCCTACCTCAAGGACTCCTAATAAGAAGCCGAGCAGTGATGTAGTACGATTGCAAATTTTAGCACCAGGCTCAAGCTCTACCAAGGTTGCAAGGGTATTTCACTATGGAGACCCTACACTTGAAGAAATAGTCATAACCAGTTATGATTCAAGAACCCTAAACCTACAATAGATAAATGAAGTGCAAGAGGCACTAGAGAGGAGGAAGAAACAAGAAATACTCATAAATGTGTTCAGAAAAAAGTAAGCACTAGTGGAAATCAAGGACATATTTCTTGATGCATTCAGCTTGCAAGTACCTAATGAAACCCAACCCATCATGGAGCAATTGTCCAACATTATGGACCAAGTACAAAATGAGGACCTAGAAGCTAACATTAGATTATTAGAATGGTCAAAAAAAAAGTTTTAGATGAAAGTGAACGAGAAAATATCAAGTGAAATAGCACTTTCACAAGTTGAATTGGTGAAGAAGATTGAAAAAGTGAAGAAAGTACTTGAGACTGTATTCTCATTGTACAACAAGTTGTGTGATTCATCATATTTCACATAGGAAACTAGTCAAAGATACTGAGCTTGGAACGAAATCTAAAGATTGCTAGCACACAACTACCCAAAGATCTAGCTTAGAGTGAGAAGCATTTTGTAGCTACACTTCACACACAAAAAGAATTAGCTGTATTGATAGTAGAAGAGGCCAATATTAAGTCCAAATTGATGCAAATTTAATCTTCCATTACGCCACATATGGAAATGCTCCATAAGGAGCAGGTCTATGTAGAAAATGCTTTAAAGAAAGATCGCAATCTTTCTACTCTCGAAGGCCTTGTACATCTTGTAGTAGAGACAACCATCTAGCACAAGTAATTGGAGATTGCTTTAGATAATTGGGATGGTTCTCTCAAGATGATTATGGAGGTAAATAAATTTTTTTTGGAAAAATATTCTATTTATCCTTAGGACCCTTTCACATAAGTGTCAAAAAGGGGGAGAAATATATTCATGAGGGATATAATTCATTATTACATCTAATAAGAATGGGGAGATATAATGCTTTGGGAGAGACATGAATAAGAATAGTTACATAATACATTCTTTGATGGAAGCATTAAAGAATATCCAAAGGGGGAGATATTCAAATTCACATTTTAAGGAAGTAATAAAGCCAAAAGGATGCAAAACTACAAGTAGATGTGAAAAGGGAAAAAATATAGAGTATAGGGAGTAGAAATTGGGGATAAACAGATACAAAGTGTAGACAAGGAAAAATGTATTAGATATATCAGCATGAGACACATTCAACACAAGAATTTTGGTTGCAGGAATGGAGATGGCACATCAACTTAGGGGGAGTTACAAGATTTTGAGGTATACAAAATTTTTTTGAATAAGTTTTTGAAGTCTTGTACATATGCTGAATAGAATATGTAGTATACTCATAAAGATCAGATTTATAATGTCTAGTTAAGCATTTTTGCCACTCATGTCAAAGGGGGAAATTATTGTCTCAGATTGGTTTTGACAATTGAGTGTCAATACACTTAACCAATTCTTCAGTTGATGCCAATTATAATACAAAAGCCAAACTAAAATGTATGCTAAGCCAAAAAATTCAATAGGTGTCAAGTGAACTTCAAGTGCCAAGCAATCTTTAGGTGCCAACAAAAGTTCAAGTGCCGAGTAAAGTATAGATGCCGAGTCAATGTAGAATCCAAGTGAAACAAAATTTTTATAGGAGTCGTGTGAGCCATTTTTCCTATATGTGCCAAGCATTAGCAACAAGTATGTGCCAAGTAACATAGAATCAACATATGAGTTTTTTCCTTCACAAACTCAAATGTAAACCATTTTTGGAGCTGACATAGGATGAATCTCAAAGGATCTTGAAGATAAGATCGAATCTTTTGCATTACCTATGTAATTGACATGCAACCAATGAGAAAAATGTAGAAGGCATGCAACCAATAGGAAAAGTTTAAGAAATGAGCGAGAAATGAAGATATAATATTGATCATAGATTCATACCTAGCCCTAAGTCTTCAAAATCTTTAAAAGGAGAACAAAGCATATTATAAAAGAGAGAGGATATGCAGGAAAGAAGTGTATGGGTGAATTATAGCTAAGTGTAGAAGGGTAAAAGGACTTAGAGAAGAACAAAGAAACATAATAGAATCTAGTTGTTGAAGAATAGAGTATCAGAACCTCATAGAGTAACATATCAGATCAAGCCAGGATTAGATCAATAAGAGCAGAACAAGGATCTAAAATCAGCAATTGAAGATTGCAAAGCTATCAAGTCAAAGACTTTCTAATACTCTCTAGTAATTGTATTAGATATGGAAATGATATGGACTTAGGTTAGCCTAGCCATTTGTAAATCCTTTAACATGGTGGCATTCCAAGTGAGTGTACTAAAGTCCTTTAACCAGGCCTACTTTTAGAATGGCAGTAAAATCCTTTAACCAGGTCACTTTTTATAGTGTGTAAAGTCTTTAACAGGATAGGTCTTTCATAGGGTAGACCATTGGAAGTGGTCAAACATTGTGACCTTGAATAGTTACACATTGCTACAATGATATTTTCTAGGTGTCATCCCCACCCCAATTTTACCTTCTCATTTTGGAGGGTTTTTGGTTTACCAAATTTGTGTGTTGTCTATTTTCATGCATGTCTTTACTTTCATGTTTATTATTTGAATTAAATGCATATAAATGGTTTTAGTTAAAAGGTAGAGATGCTAAGATTATTGAAACTGACACTAGATCCAAAGGTAATGCATTTTAGTTGAATCGTATTGAGATAAGATGTTTGGTAGAAAAAGTTGATAATAATCAGTTATGGCATAGAAGATTTTGTCATATAAAATTTGATAATATTGTGAAGTTTAGTAGTACATTTGTAGTGAGATATATGCCTAATATTTTTAAGGCTACTAACGTTGTATGCAAGGAATGTATTTTGGCTAAGCAGAGGAAAGTTTCTTTTCCTAGCAAGAAGTTCACTACCACAAAGAAGTTGGAGATTGTTCACATGGATCTAAGTGGTCTTGCAAGAACTAGAGGATTCTATGGTGAAAGGTATTTTATAACTTTTGTTGATGATTTCACTAGAATAATGTGGGTAACATTTCTTAAAGAGAAATCAAAAGATTTTAAGAAGTTTGAGATATTTAAGAATAGAGTTGAGAATGAATTTGGTGTTAAGATAAAATGTCTGAGATCCAATTGAGGAGGAGAATTTACCTCTAGAGAATTCAACATATACTGTGAAGAAAATGGAATCAAAAGAGAGTTATTTGCACCTAGAACACTTAAGAAAAATGGGATTGCTGAGAAAAGAAATAAATCTATAGTAGAAGCAGCTAGAGCAATGCTATTTGAGAATGATTTTTCTAAGACATTCTGGAGAGAAGCAGTGAATATAACACTATATACTTTGAACAAAGTATAGATCAGAAAAGGTATGGACAAGACACCTTATGAACTATGGTTTGGACATTCACCATCAGTCAAATATTTCATAATATTTGGGAGCAAGTGTTATATTAAGAGAGATGATGGCATTGGTAAGTTTGATCCAAGAAACATTGAAGGTATGTTTCTTGGCTACTCTTTAAAAAGTAAGGCTTACATATGCTTTAACTATAGAACTAAGAAAATAATTGAGTGCACAAATGTAAGGATTGATGAGAAGTTTGGAACCAAAGAAAAGATGATAGATTATAATTTAGATGAAGAATTGGATAACTCTGGAATTATTAGACAAAATGCTAAATTTTTCCTTAAGACCAACAATGACTTGCAAAATGATGTGCAAATTATTGAACAAGTAGAAGAGTAGAGATCTAAACCTAGAGAAGAGATAAGCTTTGGGATGTCAACTTTTACCCCTAGTAGAAATCCAACACGAAATCACCCTCTTGAGTAGATAATTAGAAGTAAGGACAAGGAACAGAGTAAATGAGGAGATATTCTTGATATCTCCAAAATGTGTAAATGAAGTAGTCAAGGATAATCATTGGATATCTCAACTTGAACCAAAATTCATAGATGAA
The DNA here is from genome assembly GCA_028749045.1 of Cupressus sempervirens. Classification (NCBI taxonomy): domain Eukaryota; kingdom Viridiplantae; phylum Streptophyta; class Pinopsida; order Cupressales; family Cupressaceae; genus Cupressus; species Cupressus sempervirens. The sequence goes on from CM053788.1 coordinate 217,929,718, forward strand.
ATAGTCAAGGATAATCATTGGATCCAAGCATTGAAGGAAGAATTAGATTAGATAGTTAAGAATGACACATAGGAATTAGCTCCTAGACCAAAGGACAAGAATGTTATAGGAACTAAATGGGTCTTTAGGAATAAGATGAATGAGCAAGGAGAAGTTGTGAGAAACAAGGCCAAATGTGTTTGTAAAGGTTATTTGCAACAAGAAGGCATTGATTATGAGGAAACATATGCACCTATAGAAAGAATTGAAGTAGTAAGGATGTTCTTGGCTTATGCAATGAACATGAAATTCAAGGTTTACTAGATAGATGTCAAGTTTGCATTTTTGAATGGAGAACTAGAAGAAGAAGTCTATATTGAGCAACCTGAAGGTTTTCCTTTTTCAGAAGACAAAGACATGGTATGAAAATTGAAGAAAGCTCCTTTTGATCTAAAGTAAGAACCAAGAATTTAGTATTTAAGATTGGATAGTTACTTGGAAAAGCTTGGATTTTCTAAAGCTATGATTGATAGTAACTTGTATCTAAAAGAAACTGAAGATGGTTTGTTGGTCATTGTAATATTTGTTGATGGCATCATTTTTGGAGGCAATGATGAAGCTGGTGACAAGTTTGCTAAAGGTATGAAGAATGAATTTGAAATGAGCATGATAGGAGAAATAATTTTTTTCCTAGAATTATAGATTGTGCAGAATAATGATTGTATATTCCTCTCACAAACTAAGTACCTAAAAGACTTGTTGAAAAGGTTTGGTTTGAAAAGTTGTAAACTTGTTGGCACACCCATGATAACTGGTCATAAGTTATCTAGAAAAGATGAGACACCTACTATAGGAAAAAATAAGTATATATCAATGATTGGAGGTTTGTAGTATTTGACTCACATAAGACCATACAACAAATAAAATTGGAATAGTAGGTAGATTTCAAGCTGAACCTAAATAATATCATTTTGCATCAATAAAGAGAATATTTAGATATCTGAAAGGGACATCTAACCATGGAATTTGGTATGGCAAATCAAATGATTTCACACTTTGCCTATATACTAATGCTGATTGGGAAAGCAATATGGATGATAAAAAGAGCAAAAATGGTGGAGCATTCTTTTATTGAGGAAGATTGGTTTCTTGGTTAAGAAAGAAGCAAGATTGTATTTTACAAAGTATAGCTAAGGTAGAGAATGTTGCAACAATAAATAACTGTAATCAAGTTATGTGGATGAAGCAAATGTTGAAGGATATCAAAATTGAGATTCAAGAACATGTTATAATTTTTTGTGACAACAAAAGTATAGTGAGTGTGTCTAAGAATCCTTAATTTCATTCTAAGACTAAACATATATCAATTAAGTATCATGTGTTAAGAGAGAAATCAATAGAAAAGTAGATCAAGTTGGAGTATGTAAGTACCAAAGATCAAATTGTATATATCTTTACAAAGAAATTTCCTTAAGATACATTTTAGTACTTAAGAAGTATGCTTGGGGTTATGCCCTTGCCTACTTCTGAGTAGGAGATGAAGATGATGCATTAGTTTAGTGGTACATAGAACTACTATTTGATTGGACTAAATGTTTATGCTTTTTGTAAGGGGGAGTATCTGGTGTAGACGCTAAAAAATGGTTCGCATCTATGACTTCATCACTTCTTCATACTAATTTGTCCCATTTTCTCATTCTACTAACTTCGATCTTTTGGCTAGATTGACCATATTTTTTTATTTGTATCCCCTTTCGTATCAATTTCATATCAACTTAGAATCATATCAAATCAACTCAGAATCATATCAAATCAACTTGAAATCATATCAAATCAACTCGAAATCACCCCAAATCAACCCAAAATCACTCGAAATCAGTCCTAATCAACCCAAAACGTATCAAACATCCCAAATCAATCATCATTTATCTGACCCATAGGTATTGTTGTGGCTTTCAGTGCCTTGGAAACCTATCAACCTATCAATCTTGTCAATTTGACCTTAGTACTGTCGTGGCTCTCAGTGCTAGGTCAAACTATCATTCATGACATCCAATCTTTGACATTGTTGAGGCTTTCAATGTCAAAATCATGACATCATCAACCATTTTAATAACATTGACAATGTTCGTCAGTGTTATTATGATCAAACCTTATCAATCAATTTCAATCCTGTAGCATTTACAATGTCGGTTAAATGTTACATATCAACCAATTCATGTCATGTGTCCTTGGCATGTTATCAACTTCAATCAATCAATCTGATCATGGCTTTGATCTACTAGTCATCATCTTATTCCATATCCATCATCATTACATTTTCATCAAAGGATACTGTTGCATTCATTTAATCAATTTGGCCAATCATCTACTAATTTTCTCTATAGGATTAAATAACCCATAATTTAATTCTATTATTCCTTCTAATTATTCTTCCCAATTATCATCCTCACTTAATTAATTTTATTAATTAATTGATTCATTATTTGCAAACCATGGAAATTCTTAATTTCCTAAGTTCCATTTTTCATCATTAAATCCATTTTCTACTAATTCTCATTTTGTGGAATAAGAGGATTTTTAATTCAAATATTCCATAAAATATTGCATCATCATGACACTTGGATGTGACACCTCATGGATCCTCCTTTGACACTTGGCTGAGATTTGTCATAATCAAATATTATTACCTCTTACACATATCCCTATTTGGCTTATTCATCATAGATTCTTGGCTTTAAGTGGGTTGAGGAATCTTTTGACGCGTCATAGATTCTCTTCCAAATTTGACTCTCATGTGTCATAGAATCTTACTTTTGGCATATTCTGTCATATGTGTCATAGGAATCTCTTGCCACATCGCATGTCTATGGGTGACAGATCCAATGCCCTCACTCTGAGTGTTGATTATAAAATGGACACTCTTTCTCTCATTTTGGGTCCTTGAATCCTTGAATCCGAATGCTTAAGTTTTGAAAGTCCAAATCTTTGAATCTTTGAGTCTCTACTTCTTCACATGTTGCATTCTCTCTCTCACATAAAATCACACTTCAAGTATTCTCATGGCATTATCCACATCATAGCTTTTGGCTTCAACCTTGTTTGCATTATAGGCAAATTGGAGCTAGAATCACTTGGAGAAGAAAGAAGAACATGGGAGCTACAAACGAAAAAGGGGGTTTCTATTGCTTTCTTGATTAGTTTTGCTTTCATGGTAGACTAGTGGGTGCTAATATATGTTGATTGAGTTTGTGATTTTCTCATAGTATGTTATGCATTTAACCCATTTTTTTGGTCTTACATCTGGTATGTACTAAGTCATGGAGGAATCTTGGTATTTTTTATATGGTATTGGACAGTGTCTTTGGACACTCAAGCTAGTTTATGATTTAAGCAGCTATTTAGCAATCGGTATCTAACAATTGCTAGCAATTGGTATTGTGATTGACACCTTTGACATTGATGTCAACGGGGGAGAGATAGGGATGAAAAAAATATCCTCAGGCATAGAGGAGAGTGTGCATGTGAAGTAATCATAAGAAATGGGGGGTATATATCTTTTTAGAGAGATCTAGCAAGATTCATGTAAAGATGTAGGAATATGCAATGGTAGAAGTTTACTTGGTATTTTTAGAACTTAGATAGTTTTTCATCTATGGTGACATCAATTACAAAGGGGGAGATTTTTAGGATGAATTTTGATGATATAATTTAGGGGAGTAACCTAAGTGTTAGAGAATATTGATATGTTGCATTCATGACTGTGTTTGTCATTGATGTCAACATAACAATATTTTTGTAGAGACTGGAAGTATAGTAGTTAGGTATCTTATGTTACATAGTAATTTAGTAAGGTGTAAGTGATGCACAATTAAGGAGATTTTCCTAAGAGTGTCCTGACAATGTGGTTAAGAGGACAAAGTCAGAGTCAAAGATGTATGACAATTATGTTTGATTTATTGTGAGCAGTGCAAAAACAAAGCATCTGTTTGACAGTTTATGATGTTTGCATTATCTTTTAGAAAATATATAATGAGGTGATGTGTAATTAGCTAATGATAGAGTATAGTCATGTGATGATGTCAGCAAGTGCACAAGACTTGGAGTCGCATGCGTAAAGTTTTGTATAGACTATGAGTTGATAGTGCTATTATAATTGTAAATAATTATATATCTTATTTTACTTAATTGGGAAAGCCTTAAGGCTGACTCAAGGAATTATTATGAAGGTATGAAAGATTTTTTCCTTATTTGTAAAAGCATCAAGTATCTATTGTGCATTATATTTACAAAGTGTAAAAAGGAGCAGAGTGTTGATTGAATGCATGTAAGTGATCCAAGGAATTATTGGATGTATAGTTTGTGATTAGGTTACAAGATAAAAAAGAATAGAAGTTTAGTTGACATGATAAAGATAGAGAAAGGAAGTACAATCCAGTTCTAATATTCTACAAGGAATAATACCAACATCATTTGGACAGTGGGCTCATTGGTCTTTCCCTAGAAGCTATTTGGGTAGTAGGTCAAACTATCTTCCACAACTCGTAATAGGGTTTGAATCTCCTAACAGGGATTCAAAGTCTCCCAATAGGGACTCATATGTATTGAATGTTGTAACAAACTCCTAATAGGGTCTATCCTCTAAAAAAGAATATTTATATTAGTAGATCATCTTGTGGGTACTATCCCCACTAGGGTTTTCCCTTTGATCAAGGGTTTCCCTAGTTAACATATCTAGTGTTGTTGTCCATAAGCATCTTGTTGTGGTTTCAATTTACATTAATCATATGGTTAAGATTGTTTAAAGTTGTTGTTGGTGATATTATTTGTATAACTAATTCACCCCCCTCACCCCACAATTATATCAGTGGATGATATATTCTAACAAGTGTTCCATCTAAACTCTTCCTATATAGATCACTAGATACAAGTGTGTAATGGGAGGCATTATAGATATGTTGATGCTTTTCATTGCATGTAATATTATCATGAATGATTTGGTCTCATAAGTAGGAGAAGATGGTGGAGTAGTGGGAGGAATCATGAGCAACAACAATACAAATGACTTGGTCATTAGGGGAATCATAAATGGGATGGTGAAATTCTTCCACCAAGAACTCAAAACAAGATTCACATGGCTTTTGTAGTATAGGATAAATGCAAAAATTTTCCATAGCATCTACAACCTTATTCTTAGCCCTAGGAATTTTCTAGAAGGTAACAAATGTGAAATAATTGCTTAAGGAATCAACCAATTTCTTATAGGGTATTAGCTTGTCATACTTAGTTTTATAATTATTGTCAACTTGATTGATGATAACCTAGGAATCTCCATAGATATGTAGCTCTATTATTCTCCATTCAAGGGCTAGCATAATTCCATTAGTGAGAGCTTCATATTCAACTATATTATTGGTGCATGGGAATAATAACTTGTAAGGTATTGGAATAGTATAGCCATGAGGTGTAACAAACATAATTCTAGTACCAAATCCATTTTGAGTATATGATCCAACAAAGAACATCTTCTAGGTCCTTTTTGAAACATACATGATAAATGTATCATGGAAGTCAATTTGCATAGGAGTGTTATCTATGATTGGGAACTCAACAAGTTGATCAGCAATAACCTATCCTTTTATAGCCTTACATTTGATGTATTGAATGTCAAATGCTGAAAGAATCATCATCCATTTTTCTAGTATACCCATAAGAGCAACCTTACTCAAGAGATATTTCAAAGGATTAGTTTTTGCAACAAGTTGAGTGGTATGTGTGAGCATGTAGGGGGGAAGTTTTTGTGATGCAAATACTGTAGTGAGACAAGATTTCTCACTATTATTTTAATTGATCTCTATGCAACCAAAGTACAACTGATGTAATATATAGCTCTTTCCTTCCCACTCTCATCATGTTTTACTAATAAATCTCCTAGAGATTTTCCACTAGTTTAGATGTAGAGAATCAAAGGCTTTGCCTAAATTAGAGGTATGAGGATAGACAACTTTGATAGATACTCTTTGATTTAGGCCAATTTTTTCTCACAATCCTCATTCCATATGCATGCAAACCTTGTATGCAAATTGTTTTTAAATGCACATGATCTATTGGCTAGTTGAGATATGAACCTTTTGATGGACTAAACACATCCTTATAGGCTCCTTAGTTGACTAATGTTTTTGGGAGGTGACATTTCCATAGTAGATTGCACTTTTTCTAGATTGACTTGTATACCTTTAGTTGAGATTATGTACCCTAATAGTTTTTTGGATGTGACATTGAAAACACACTTTGTGGGATTAAGCATAAGTTAAAACCATTCTATGTGGTCTAGTATCAAACCTAGGTCAGATAGATGAGTTCTTTATTGTTTAGACTTTGTAAGGGTATCATCAACATAATCCTCCATGTTTTTATGCATCATTTCATGAAATATTGTAGTCATGGCTCTTCGGTATGTAACACCTACATTTTTGAGCCAAAAAGACATGATGTTCTAAAAAAAGTACTCCATGCACAAGTGAAAGCTATTTTCTCTTGGTTTTTGAGAGCTATCTTAATATGGTTGTACCTTGATAAGAAATCCATTACAGAATACATTTCATAGCCCATAATCATGTATGCTCTCATATCAATGTTTGGTAGCATAAATCATCCTTTGGAATTTCCTTGTTTAAATGTCTAAAATTAGTCCAAACACAAATGGACTTGTCATGTTTAGAAATGGCTACTATATTGGATATCCATTTTTCATAGTCAATAGCTATATCCATTTTTCATAGTCAATAGCTATAATAAACTTAGCACTTCGCAATTTTTCTAGCTCAACATTGACTAACAATGTAAAATGTGGATGCATCTTTCTCATTTTTTTCTTAACAGGTTTAACACCATGAGAATGGAGAGGTGATGCATAATGAGCTCTATATCTAGACTAGGAAGATCAATGTAGGTCCATGCAAAGTTAATCTTTTTTTATTTGAAGAACTATGTGAATTGTTCTTGTTCTTCTGTTGATAAAGTCTGAGCCACATGTATAATTTTGGGCGATTCTTTTGTGATGTCCCCATTTTGGCAAGTAATTTAATACTTTATATAAAGTAATATTAATAAATAATATTAAAATAATGATATTATGCTATAAGTAATATTATATTGTATGTGATATTATACTAGTAATACGAATGAAATAATAAATAATGATAAAGATATGTTTAATATAGCAATACTATATTAATAAAGTATTATAATATAATATATATAGTTATTAAAATAATATATAATATAATTATTAATATAGTTATATTAATCAAAAGGTTTATTAATATAAATATATAATTAATATAATATAACTATATTATTATTGTTAATATAATGAAAGGATGTGACTCTTATAATGAAATTATATATATATTGAATCAACTTTGGAGAAGAATGGGCAGATAGGAAGATTATCAAGTTGCATGGATAAAAATGGGCAAATATATAAATGTCCCAAAAAGGGGACATTACACTTTAGTATCCAGGTTAATAGGCTATGTTGGTTCTATCAAAATTGATGATCTATTTGTAGATGCTAAAAAATGGTTTGTGTCTATTGTTTAATCACTTTTTCATACTAACTCGTCCCATTTTTATCATTTCACTAATTCCAATCTTTTGGCCAAACTTGATTATTTTTCAAGAATATCCTTCATCATTCATATCCCCTTTCAAATCAATTATAGATCGCTTTGAAATTGATTCCCGTTTTATTCAAACTTTCCAGAATCAACCCAAAACCATTTCAACATCATTAGAATCATGTCCAATCAAGCCAAAATCATCCCAAATTAACTTGGAATGATCGCAAATCAGCCCTAATCAACCTAGAATGTGTCAAATATCTCAAATCAGTCATCATCTGTGAAACCCTAGGTATTTTCATGTCCCTTAGTAACTTTGAAACCTATCAAATCTTATCAAACCTATACAATCTGACCTTAGTGCTATTATTTCCTTCAACACTAGGTCAAACCTATGATTTTCATCATCCAATATTTGACATTACTAAGTACCTTAGTGTAAGATCATAGTATTATCCAATAAATTTAATAACATTGACAATGTCCATCGATGTTATTATGATCAACCCTATCTATCAAATTTCAATCCTGTGACATTTACAAGGTCTATTAAAGCCATAAGTTCTTAATCCATGTCATGTATGCTTGGCATGTTATCAATCCAAATTATACATTCAAATTGATCATAGCTTTGATCTAACCATCATCATCCTAGTCGATCTACATAATCATCACATTTATTTTATTGAATCGGCCAATCATTTTCTAATAATTAGATAACCCATAATCTAATCCTATGCCATTTCAATAATTTTCATCCTGCATTACTAATTATTCTTCCTACTAACTAACTTTCTCAATTAATTTATATTTATTAATTAATTGATTCATCTTCACAAACTATGAGAATTCTCAATTTCCTAAGTCCTATTTTCACTTCTAGTTTCCATTTTATTAATTTCCATTTGTGCAAATTTATGAAAATTTTAATACAAATATTCCACTTATTCTTGACACATGGACATGACATGTCATAGATATTATCCCTACACTTGGCTAAAATATGCCATATCTAATATATTTTATTCCTTACACATGTCTATAATAAGCCTCCATACTCATAGATTCTTGGCTACAAGTGGTTTTGAGGTTCCATATGCACATCATAGATTCTCCTCCACTTTTAGCCAAGTTAAATTTCATGCATCATGGAATCCTACATTTGGCATATTGTGTCATGCTTGTCATAGATATTCAAAGGAATATCATGCCAAGTTGCACAATCGAAGTGACAAGTTTCCATCCTCTCATTCAATTATCTCCTCTTGCACTTTGGCTATAAATTGAGCCATCTTGCTCTTATTTTTGATCCTTAAGAGTGTCCTTAGAATCCTTAAGAACATCCTTAGAATCCTTAGAGGCCATTATTCTCAACCCACACTTCTAGTATTCCCAATAGCATTGTCATATCCTAGTCATTTGCTTTCAATTGTATAGGCACTATAGGCAATTGGAGCTACATCAAATGGAGAAGAAACAAGGACATGGGAGCTACAATTGAAGAGGGAGTTTTGATTATGTTACTTTGTTTATTTCAAGTGGTTTTCATAGTATATTAGAATGATTTTAGTGTATTTTTATTGAGTTTATGGTTGCTCATAGTAGGCTAGGTTATAACCTATTTTCTAGTCTTACAATTGGTGAACCCGACGTGAAGATCATGATTACTAACTTGGATTTCTTTATTTTTTGCTTGTAGGTGCAAGGAAGGAGCTTGCATGAAGGAGTGCAATGTTTTTTTACTCTTTCCTATCACACCTAGTTTAATTAGAAGGCTGAATAACATGTTTTTTGGCTTTCATTTATGCATTTCTATAGCTTGTTGTCTCAGATGTGCACTCTTCTCTATCTAGGTACACTTGGGGCCTCTAGGAAGTTGTTTTTGTTAGAATTGTTTTAGAATAACTGAGGATGGGAGGTGGGGGTGGGTGAATCAGTTCTTCAAGGTATAGATGTCCCTTTCAAACTTTTCACTGAGTGTAATAAATCCATTCAATCATTCATTCATGCAAACTTTAACTTGTCTAATTAGCAAGTTATTGTAAATCAACATGCAAGTATAACACACAGGAAATCAACACATGACATAGTGATTTATGTGGAAACCCAATTTGGGAAAAACCACCAATAACATGCTACTCAATTCTCACCCTTCTAAAGTGATGTCCTATGAAAGGCTTACAACACACATTGTTAAATGCAACCTTGTTAGAGGATTTAACCACCCTATTAGAAGTGGGAATGGTAAAAGGACTTTAGAAAATTCACTTGAAATGCCACCCTATTAAAGGATTTACAAATGGCTATTAGGCCAACCTAAGTCCATAGGATTTTCAGATCTAATACAATTGCTAGAGAGTATTAGAAAGTCTTGACCTGACTACAACATACAACTTATCTTGGAGATTTTAGATCACTTCTCTATTCATATCCTTGCCTAGTCTTCTATCTCTACAACTCTTAACTGCTTGCCGTTACTTTCAAGCTTTGTCTTTTTGAGTCTCCATACTCAATGTACCAATGCAATCATCTCTTCACTTCTCCCTCTTTGACAACAATGCCAAAGGTGTATTAGCATTTTTAATAAGCAGATGTAGCTTTTACAAATTTAGTCAATCACTCTCTATCACCTTGCTTGTGACTGATTTGAATTTTTCAACACTTCTATTACTTTAGGCATGGATCCTAGAGTAAACATCCTCTGCATCAATGTGTAAAATCTTCAACATTTAGTTTATTTGATGCGGGGCATTCTTGTTTTTTCTTTCAATAGCTTTAGTAGGGTGTATCACCCCTAATTTACCTCTAAGATACTCAAAAGAATCTTTAGGTAGTGCTTTTGTGAAGATATCAACAATCTATTCCTTTGAGCTAACATATTCCATCTTCACTTGTTTATCTTCCACTAGCTCTCTTACATAGTGATACTTAATTGCAATATGCTTGGTTTTAACATACATTACTAGATTCTTTGATATATTGATAGCACTTGTATTATCACAATAAAGTGTCACATGCTCAATTACCTCTTCCTTGATACCTTGCAGTAAATGTTTGATCCACAAAATATTAGTGCAATTTATTGCAGCTGCCACATATTCAACTTCAGCAGTAGATTGTGAGGTGCTACTTTGTTTTTTGCTTGTCCATGTAATCAACCTCTTTCCTAAAAAAAGTGCTCCTCCACTGGTGCTTTTTCTATCATCAATGTTACCTATCCAATCTGCATCAATATAAGCTCTCAGTTTAAATTTCTTATTCTTTTTGTAGTACAAACCAAAGTCATCAGTTCCTTTTAGGTATCTCAATATTCTCTTTATTTCCATTAAGTGGTTTTCTCTTGGATTGGCAAAAAATCAAGCCACTATTCCAATAGCTAATGCAATGTTTGGTCTACTATGTATAACATATTGTAGCTTTCCAATAATTGACCAATACAATGTCTAATTTACTTTAGTAGACTCATCATTCTCAGATAGCTTATGTCTAGTTGTCATTGGTGTCATGACTGGTTTTGAGTTGTCTAACCTAAATGTTTTGAGTACTTCCTTGATGTATTTGGATTGAGTCAAAAATATGCCATGTTTCAACTGATGTACTTGTAATCCAACAAAGAATTTGATTTCTCCAAACATTGACATCTCAAATTCATGCTTCATTTGATTTGCAAAATCTTTGCATAAAACGTCTTTTCCTCCAAATATTATGTCATCAACAAAGATTTCTGAAATCAAAATGTCTTTGCTTTCCTCAGATTTGATGTACAAATTGCTATTGTCATCTATTCTCTCAAATCATATTTTTACAAGGTATTTGTGAAAACTTTCATACCATGCTCTTGGCGCTTGCTTCAGTCTAGTGTAGTTTGCAAACCATGTTCTTCTTCTTCTCATCAACAAACCCCTCTAGTTGTTCTATATAGACTTCCTCTTCTAGTATACCATTCAGAAAAGCTGACTTCACATCCATCTGGTAAACTTTGAAACCTTTATATGCAACATATGCAAGCAATGTTCTTACTCCTTCCATTCTTACAACAGGAGAAAATGTCTCTCCATAATCCAATCCTTCTTCTGGCGCACAACCTTTACAAACTAGTCTAGCTTTGTTTCTTGTTATTTCACCCTTCTCATCAAGTTTTTTTTCTTAACATCCACTTGGTACCAATCACATTCTTATCAACTGGTCTAGGGACTAGAGACCAAGTTTTGTTTTTCTCATTTTGATCTATCTCTTCTTTCATGGCCTTATACCAGTCATCATCTTGCAGTGCATCTTTGACTATTTTGGGTTCAACCTTGCTCAGTAGACATGATTCATTTTTGAGTCTATTCCTTGTCATTGGTCTAGCATCCTTATCACAATGATTTGATCTATAGGGTGAGGTCTTCCTACATACTTAGCTAATCTGGGTTCAGTCCTTCTTTCCATGTTTGCTCCTTCAGCTTCAAAGTGTTTTTTTTCTTCTTCATCAGATAATTCATCATTCCTTTCATGTATACTATTTTCAGAACTAGTTTGTTCATTTTCTATATTCTGCAACTTAGCTTCTAAATGTAACTCGACATTCACAGGTTGAGAATTGGTAGATACTGAAGTTTGCTGCTGATTCCCAACTTGATTTGTAGCATTGTCTTCAGTTGTCATTCCTTTGTAGTAGTATACAAAGGATCTATAATCCTCTTTTTTCTTTGATTCATCATCCTAAACTTCTACACGCTCATCAAAATTTACATTTGAACTCTCCACAACTCTATTGGTGTTAGTATTCAAACACTTATATACCTTACTTTTAGTGGAGTACCCAAGAAATATTCCTTCATCACTTTTTGCATCAAACTTGCCATTTCTAGTGTCTTTTAGAATATAACATTTACAACCAAACACTTTGAAATGTTTAACATTAGGTGAATGACCATACCATAATTCAAAGGGTGTTGCATTTGTACCTTTCTTGACTTGAACTCTATTCAGTGTATAGACTACTGTACTTACAGCTTCCCTCCAGTACTTAAGTGCAACATTTTTCTCCATCATCAAGGTTCTAGCACAATTAATCACTGACCTATTTCTCCTTTCAAAAATACCATTCTGTGTTGGAGTTCTTGGTGCTAACATTTTCCTCTTGATACCTTTGTCATTGCAAAATACTTCAAATTCTCTTGATGTGAACTCACCTCCTCTGCCTGACCTTAGGCATTTTAGGTTCTTTCTTATTTCATTCTCAACTCTAGCCAAATACCATTTGAACATTTGAAATGCATCAAATTTTGGTTTTAAGAACATAACAGTCATCATTCTAGAATAATCATCTACAAATAGCATTATGTATCTATCTTCTAGGTAGCTTTATACTTCTATTGGGCCACATAAATTTGTATTAACTAACTCTAGAACTTCATTGGAAGTATATGCTTTGCTTTTGAAACTAGATTTAGTCATCTTCCCTAGTTGACATTATTTACACACCATGTTTGTCAGGTTTCTTTAACTTGGGCAATCCTTTGATTTTGTTCTTTCTGCTAATGTTGATTAGATTATCAAAATTAACATGACACAACCTTTTATGCCAAAACCACACATCATCAAGTCTAACAATAAGACATTTTTATTCTTCCATATCTACATAAAATAGATTACTCCTAATTTTTTCACCTTTTCCTATCATATTTCCATCAATATCATAGATCTTGGAAGTTTTGTTTTCAAATTCCACTTTGCAACCTACACTACCTAACTGAGATACACTCAACAAATTGTAGTTCAATCCTTCAACATAGTATGCATTATCACATGAAATTTTCTTTGTAAGTTTGATAGAGCCTTTTCCTTTAATTTGACATGGGGCATCATTACCAAATCTAACACTATTTCCATCATATTGAGTAAAGGTAATGAACTTACTTTTATCTCCTGTCATTTGATGTGAGCATCCACTATCTATGATACACTTGTCATTCTTGTTCACACAGGTAACCAATGCTTGCTTCATCTTCATCTTTGTCTAATTCATCCTTCATGGCTACATAGACTACTTCATCATCATTTTCATCAGAATCTTCTTCAACAATATAGCATCTCTTGCTTTTCTCCTTGTAATCTTTGCTATCATCTTATCGTTTGTTCTTGAACTTGCTTCCTTCTTTAAAGTTTTTCTTCTATGGAATCTTGCAGCTATATGACCTACTTCATTACAATTGAAAAATATGATAGGAAGCTTACCTTTGAATTTGCCTTTACCTCTATGAAATCTCTTGGTCAGTAGTGCTTCTAACTGTTCCACATCTTCCTCATCTGTGCTGCTATCACTAGATGCATGTTTTCCTTTTCTTCTTCTTTTTCTTAATGTGTCCTCCTCAGTATCTTTTATTTTCATTTTGGCCTTGAAACCAGATTCAAGGTTCTCAAGTCTGTAATTGTCAAAATTGGATAGCTCAAAAGCAGTCAGTCTTCCAACTATTCCTTCAAAAGTTAGTGTGTTTCCTTGTACACACCTAAGCTCTTGAATGGCTGAAACTCTTATAACATAGATAGGGAGCAGAGTTCTCAAGTATTTTCTAATGGATGTTTCTTCTTCTAGTTGACCACCTAGACTTCTTATTGCACTCACCACTTCTTTTATTCTTGCAACATATTGAGCAACATTTTCACCTTCCTTCATCTTCATGTCATCAAACTTCCCTCTTAGGATTTCTCTCTTTGATCTCTTTACATTTTGATCTCCTCCATAGATTTATGATAGGGTTTTCCACATCTTGAATGCAGTGTCATAGTCTTTGACATCATCATATTTGGCATAACTAAGTACAAAGTCAATCTCCAACATTGCTTGATTGTGATCCTTCTTTTTGTTCAAATCATCTATAGTAAGAGGTCCTTTTGGAGTTACATGTTCTATTCTAATTGAAGTTTGTGCATAGTCACCTATTGATCCGAGGTGCAATTTCATCAAACTTTGCCATGTAGCAAAGTTGTCTTTGTTAAGCATGGGAACTTCTCTCTTGGACATCTTGATCTTCTTGCTTTTAGTACGTTAAAACTAAATCAACAGAAGGCTCTGATACCAATTGTTAGAATTTCTTTAGAATAACTGAGAGGGGGGGGGGGGGGGGAATCAATTATTCAAGGTCTAGATGTCCCTTTCAAACTTTTCACTGAGTGTGATAAATCCATTCAATCATTCATTCATGCAAACTTTAACTTGTCTAATTAGCAAGTTACTATAAATCAACATGGAAGTATAACACACAAAAAATAAACACATGACACAATGATTTATGTGGAAACCCAATTTGGGAAAACCACCAGTAACATGTTACTCAATTCTTACCCTTCTAAAGTGATGCCCTGTGAAAGGCCTACCTTGTTAAAGGCTTACAACACACACTATTAAATGTGTTCTTCTTAGAGGATTTAACCACCCTGTTAGAAGTGGGCCTGGTAAATGGACTTTAGAACATTCACTTGGAATGCCACCTTGTTAAAGGATTTACAAATGGCTATTAGGCCAACCTAAGTCCATAGTGTAGGGCCCATTTTTCGTTGCACCAAAAGCCATGAATGTTAGTGAACATGGAACACCACATAATTAACCACCTATGGGCAGGGGAGCGCATCGCATCACCCAAAAATCTCCCCCTCGATGCGCATACCAGGTGCTTACGCGGGTCAGGAAGGCACCGGGGAGATTTGAACCCATGACCAGGCCAAAACCAAGCTCTGATACCAATTGTAGGGCCCATTTGCCGTTGCACCAAAAGTATTGTTAGATTATGGTGACTGATCAGGAAAGTACTGTACATACTTCATAAATAGTAAGGTTCGGGGCATCGCCCTAAAATTTTTTTTTTTGGAAGTAGCCGACATGGTAGCTGACATATTATGGTTGACATATGGCCGACATGTTATAACCCTAAAGTGGTTTAATACTTGTATAAAAGGGCTTAGGGTTGGGTATTTTTCATAATGTTGTGATGCGAAATTGGTTCTTATGGCGGTATTGAGCTGTAAGGGATTACGGATTGTAATCAGGTTGTAATCACTGGATTGTAATAAGATCAGACTTGCTATTTGGTGGATGTAGCCTAGGGATTGGGTGAACCACGCTAAATCTTGGTGCCTTGTGTTCATTTCTGTGTGTTCTATTATTTTCTATTATTGGTTATATTTGCATGTAGTTTTTACTTCTGTCTGTGGTTTATCCTAACAAGTGGTATCAGAGCGAGGTTGTTTTTCAGTTATCCTCTGCAGGAAAGTCTCATGGTTAAGTGGGAGTCTCACGGTTGAGTGGGAGCGATGGCAGATGAGGGTAAGTTGAGAGTTGACAGGTTTAATGGGCAGAACTTCCAGTTATGGAAGATGCAAATGGAAGACTATTTATATCAGAAGGATTTATGGAAACCGTTGGAAGGAAAAGCCAAGAATCAGGGAACTATGTCAAAGGCTGAATGGGATCTTTTGGATAGAAAGGCACTCGGAAGCATTTGATTATGTTTGGCACCATCGGTGGCATTTAATATTACAAAAGCAAAGATGACAGAAGATTTGATGAAAACCCTAGCGACACTATATGAAAAGCCCTCTGCTTCAAATAAGGTATTTCTCATGAAGCATTTATTTAATATGAAAATGGCAGAAGGTGGATCTGTTGCAGATCATTTAAATGAGTTTAATACTATTACTAGTCAATTATCTTCTGTGGGTATCAATTTTGATGAAGAAATTAGGGCTCTCTTGATTTTGTGTTCTTTGCCTGAAAGCTGGAATGGCTTGGTAATGGCGGTGAGTAATTCTGTTCCTGGATCTAGTACCCTAAAATATGATGATGTGATTGGTGTTGTTTTGAGTGAGGAAACTCGTAGAAAATCCTCAGGTGGATCTACATCAGGAAGTGCTTTAAATGCACAAAGCAGGGGCAGAACAACTGAAAGAGGAAGTAACTTTGGAAATCATGGGAAATCAAGAGGAAAGTCAAAGGGGAGGAGGTCTCAATCGAGAGGACCAAATGATTGCTGGTACTGTGGGAAACCAAGGCACAAAAAGAAAGATTGCTGGAATCAAAAGAAAAATGAAGGAGATAAATCAGATGGAGACAAGGAGGCAAATGTTGTAGGTAACAAATCCGAAGAGGATGCTTTGCTTCTGTCTTTAGAGAGTGTTGATGATTCATGGGTTTTAGATTCTGGTGCTTCATATCATGCCACACCTCATAGAGGTTATTTCATTGATTATGTCCAAGGGTATTTTGGGCTTGTTTATTTGGGGGATAATGAACCCTGTTAGATTTTTGGAAAGGGAAAAATTAAGATTAAGTTGCAGAATGGGAATCATTGGCTACTACATGAGGTAAGACATGTTCCAAAACTAAGTAAAAATTTAATTTCAGCAGGGCAACTTGGTGATGAGGGTTGTGTAGTTACTTTTAATGATAAAAATTGGAAGGTTTCAAAAGGTTCCCTTGTAGTAGCAAAAGGTGTGAAAGTAGGCACCTTATATCTTTGTACAGGTCATATTGTTCCTTCTACTTTGATTGTTTCAGAGAAAAATGAATATTCAGGAACAATTACTGCAGTTGAGCAGGGAGAACAAATAGCTGCTGTAGATTTTGATACAGCGCTGTGGCACAATAGACTTGGGCACATGAGTGAGAAAGGTATGAAATTACTTCATTTAAGGAAATTTTTACCAGGTCTAAAATGTGTGAATATGGATTTATATGAAAGTTGTGTGTATGGAAAACAAAAGAGAGTGAGTTTTGTAAAGACAGGGAAGGAAAAAAAAAGGAGAAATTAGAGCTTGTGCATACAGATGTATGGGACCGGCTCAGGTATCTTCCCTTGGTGGCTCTCATTATTATGTTACATTTATTGATGATGCAACTAGAAAAGTATGGGTTTATTTCCTTAGACAAAAATCTGATGTATTTCAAACTTTTATGAAATTGAAATGCTTGGTTGAAAATGAGACTGGTAAGAAATTAAAATGTCTCAGATATGATAATGGTGGTGAATATTGCAGTCATGAATTTGAAGATTATTGCTCCACTAATGGTATTTGTAGACAAAAAAATTGTTCCAAGGACTCCACAGGAAAATGGAGTAGCTGAACGCATGAACAGGACTATAATGGAGCGCGCAAGGAGCATGAGGTTGCATGTTGGGTTGCCCTTACACATGTGGGTGGAGGTTGTCAATACTATAGTATATTTGATTAATAGAGGTCCCTCTACTCCTTTGGGCTGTGGTATTCCAGAGGAATCATGGACTGGTAAGAAGGTGAGTTATTCTTTTCTCAAGACCTTCGGTTGTGAAGCTTTTGCTCATATAGACTCTGAAAATAGAACCAAGCTGGAAGCTAAATCAAAGAAATGTGTCTTTGTTGGATATGGAATTAATGAATTTGACTATAGGCTTTGGGATTTTGAAAATCATAAAATTATAAGAAGCCAAGATGTCATATTCAATGAAAAAGTGTTGTACAAAAATCTGTTGCAGCAACATGAGAAGAAAGAAGATGATTATGTAGTGCTGGATTATACTCCAAAAGCTAATGTTCCAGCCATTCCTCATGATGTGCAACAACTGCAAAAACAAATACCACACACACCAGTGAATGTTAGATGGTCAACAAGGAAAATTAGACCTCCACAAAGGTTTTCTCCCTCTTTGTATTCTATTTTACTTACTGATGCTGGTGAACCTGAAAGTTATGATGAAGCTGTGCAGGTGGATACTAAGATTTAGTGGGTGTCTGCAATGAAAGATGAAATGGACTCTTTGCTGAAAAATAAGACATGGAATTTGTGCAAGTTGCCTACAGGTAAAAAGGCTTTACAAAATAAATGGGTTTACAGGTTGAAAGAAGAGGAAGGAGTTAAGAAAAGATTTAAGGCCAGGTTAGTTGTAAAAGGATTTGCACAGAAAAAGGGAAGCCACAAAAAATGGCAACTGATGAAGTGTCAAAAGAGGGACACATAGTAGAATATTCTTAACAAGCCTCCCAAGACACTGAGGTGCAAGCTACAAGATCTTGACAGATGGAGACCATAGAAGGAGAGCCCTCACAAGGAGAAAGAACTATGGGGAGGAGTGATAAGGGAAATGAGGTAGCTTAAAATATTCCATCCTCTCAAGGCAAGCCTTCAAGTGAACAAATTCCAAGGTGGCCAAGAAAAGAAATGATAAGAAGGATGAAATCACAGTTCCATGCAGATGAGGAGGATATCATTGAATTGGCTGACATCTTGAATAAACCTAAGTCCCTGTCACATGAAGTGAAACCATTGGCAATTATCAAAAATACTTGAGATCAACATTTGTTTGCTCATGTGGCCATCCCTCCTCCTAATGTAGATGCAGAAAGCTTGGACCCACAATATTACCAGATCAATTAGGTCATGCTTGGGAGGCCCACATTAGATACAACTAGATTGATGGTGATCATGGGAATAAAGGAATATTTTAGAAGAATGGACCATTTTGAGGTGTGCAACTCCATAGGTGCATAGCTGCACACGTTTGCAAGTCTGCAAGTTCACTTTTCCAGAGGTGTGCCAATAGTTAACTGCTAGTTCTAAGAATAGAGCATTCCATTCATCAAAAACACATTCTAACAGTAATTTAACTTTTAAAAATGTCTAGTGAAGGATCAACTTCCATTTTTGGCACTTCTAGACACTTCCACTTTGACTGAAGGCTTTCTTATTCTTTCTCCTCTCATAAATTCTTTGGTTTTAACATGTAAAGGCTCATGCATCCAATCAGTAAATATAAAAATAGATGGAGTCCTACTAAGCACCAGTTAGATTGTTAGTTTGTATATAATTAGTTTGTTTTATTAAATTAAAAGAATTTTATTGCATGAAGATATCTCTCACTCTCAACACAAATTGACAAGATGATTTTTTATAAATACTCCATTGTAATATGTAATTGGGGCCATTGTTATTTTGCAATAAAATTATGCTTTTAGTTCTCACATTTGGAGTGTAATAATTCTTTCCTAACTATGTCATACTTTTGTGGATATATGTTCATGGAATTGTGATTGAGTTAAAATTTTATTGCTTTGTTTCTAGTTGTGTGATTCATTAATTCTGGTGTTTGCTATGGTTTTGACTAATTCCACTGACATATCTAGCTTGAGGAGAAATCATCAAATTGTGCCTACATAACTTTTCATCTCGCATGAGTGCACTTTTTGTGGCCTTGGGATTTGATGAAGGGTGAAACATCATATGATCACTAAGTTTCTTACCAACAATTGCATCAGTTGAATCGAGGAAGTGTTGCTCCTTTCATTGGTTACCTACCAATTTCTTTGAAAGCTTAACTCACTGATGTGTTGTTTTCTATAGCTTATGTACATTAGGATTTCAATTTCATGTTATTTTTTTTAAAGTTCATTTTATTTTCTTTACTAAACCCCTTGTTAGAGTAGGAAGTGATACTAGTTGCATTGTTAGATTGCATTCATAAAAAACATAAAAATACAAAAACATAGTTCTTTCTTCTGTATTTTATTTTAGTAGT